>CAUDMG010000459.1:830000-970000 GCA_958450375.1 Homarus gammarus
CCACTAGAGTCACTTCTTCGGGGCCACTAGAGTCACTTCTTCGGGCCACTAGAGTCACTTATTCGGGCCACTAGAGTCACTTCTTCGGGCCACTAGAGTCACTTATTCGGGCCACTAGAGTCACTTCTTCGGGCCACTAGAGTCACTTATTCGGGCCACTAGAGTCACTTCTTCGGGCCACTAGAGTCACTTATTTTTTTTTTAATTGTCTCAAGTTCGTGTAAATGTTTCCATATTTGTTTAAATGGAGGAGTTACAGTAACACCTCCATATAACGGATTTTTTCTACATATAACGGATTTTTCTACATATAACGGATTTTCTCTTCATATAACGGATTTTTTCTACATATAACGGATTTTTCTCTACATATAACGGATTTTTTCTACATATAACGGGTTTTTCTCTACATATAACGGATTTATTCTACATATAACGGATTTCTCTCTCTTACCTAAACCTGTGTTAATGAAACGTAGATTAGCTTAAGCTGACTTGTTGAACGTCATAATCCTAACCTAATCCTAACCTAAATCTAACCTAACCCCCTAACCAAACGTAACCAAAACCTAACCTAACCCAATGTATTCTAACCTTACCTGTTTATGATCAAGGTGCGGCGTTGCGTGAAATTTATCCAGTATCAAATGTCACGTGTGGACAAGAGTTGCAGCTTCCCTTCCGCTGGCGACAGTGGGCGTGGGAAAGTGGTGAAGGGTGGGAGAGGGGCGTGAAGGAGGAGAAAGTAAGAAGGAAAGGAGAAGTAAGGAAGGAAAGTGAAAAGGGGAGATAAAGGAGGGGGGAGGAAAGTGGAAGAGGGGGGTAGATAAAGGGAAGGAAAGTGGAAGGGAGGTGATAAAGGGAAGGAAGGAAAGTGGAAGGGGGGAGATAAAGGGAAGGAAAGTGGAAGGGAGGTGATAAAGGGAGGGAAGGAAAGTGGAAGAGGGGGTAGATGAAGGGAGGGAAGGAAAATGGAAGGGAGAATAAGGGAAGAGAAGGAAATGACATATGGAAAGGGGTGAAGTAATTAAGGTCTTTGAGTAGCGGTAATTTAATGATGATGATGATGATGATGATGATGAGAGATAGTGAGTAAGATAGATAATGAGAGAGACAAATAATTACAGAGAATAAGAGAGAACGATAAAGAGAAAAGAGATGGACAGACAGACAGACAGACAGATGGATGGGAGTAGACAGAGTATTGTGTTGGTGTGTGTGTGTGTGTGTGTGTGTGTGTGTGTGAAGACGTCAGGTTGTAGTCAGAACACTTACGCCACACATTTCACATCTGACATCCACCGCTATCCATACACACACACACACACTAACGTATGCGTCACCAGCCTGGTCGTCTTCTCTCAACTCCACCCAACAACGTCAGCTAGAGAAGGTACAGAAAAGGCCCTGCAGAATCATGCTTTGCGCAGAACACTCCGGCTACACCAATGCTCTCTCCACCCTGAAAATGCCATCCCTCAGTGATCTCCACCACCAAGCACTGGAAAGGTTTGGCAGTGGACTACTGCACCACCCTCGTCATCGCCACCTCCTGCCACCGGCAGCCCCCCCCACCCACCTCGTGCAGTCCGCCACTACAACAAAATACAGCCCATAAGAGTCCCCACCGATAGATATAAGAACCGCACCATCCCATCTATTGTTAAAATAATAAACAACTCCTGATTTATGTACTGCACAGCCCTGTAAATGTATTCAACGCATATTATATCATTATGTCTAAATCAAATGTAAGTCTGTATATTTTCAGCCACCGGCTGCAACTCTATTAATAAACCGTTTATTATTATTACACACACACACACTACCCTCCCGCCTCCTCCACCTACGAATCCTACCCCCTCCATCCACCCTATCCCACTCATCCACCCCATCCCCCCCTCATCCACCCCACCCCCCTCATCCACCCCACCCCCCCTCATCCACCCCATCCCCCCCTCATCCACCCCACCCCCCTCATCCACCCCATTCTCCCCCTCATCCACCCCACCCCCCTCATCCACCCCATCCCCCCTCATCCACCCCATCCCCCCTCATCCACCCCATCCCCCCTCATCCACCCCATCCCCCCTCATCCACTCATCCACCCCATTCTCCCCTCTTGTTTTGGGTCCTCCACACACCGTTAGTTCCCGTCATCCACCTCACCAAGACACACATACACCTGGACAGTACAGGTAACTTAAGTTGTGTCCATCTGTAATTCATGATGACTTTAAACAACACAAAAGACTTTATTCTTTCTTGTCTGTCTGTCTGTCTGTCTGTCTGTCTGTCTGTCTTAATGGGAGTCTAATTGATATTTTGTTTAATTTCAGGTACGTTCAGGTGGAGAGACGGCCCGACCTATACTGTGGTGGTGAGTGTGTTGTGGTGGGTGTGTTGTGGTGAGTGTGTTGTGGTGAGTGTGTTGTGTGGTGGAGAGTTCCTCAGTATACTTAACCTAACCTAAACCTAACCAAAACCTAACGTAACCCAACGTAGTTTAGATAGAGCATTGAACGAGTAAATAAAACTAACTTGTTAATTGTTAGGTCGTAAATACTGAGTCATTAACATTCCTTAGGACGAGATTTAAGCAGAGAGAGATAGGGTGAGACAGAGACTGAGATGACTAGGTTGAGAGAGAGACAGAGAGAGAGGAGGGGGGAAAGATAGAGAGAGAGAGAGAGAGAGGGAAAGAGAGTTTAGAGAGAGAGAGGGAAAGAGAGTTTAGAGAGAGAGGAAGAGAGAGTTTAGAGAGAGGAGTGGAAGAGACTGAGCGATAATAGAGAGGGAGACATAGAGAAGGATAAACAGAAATAGAAGAGAGAAAGAAGGAGAGAGAGACAGAGAGAGAGAACAAGAGAGAGGTTTGAGATAATGAGAATTAGCGTGGTAAATTCCCCTTACCTGTCAAGTCTCCGTGGATGAGAGTAATGGTGTGATAAGAACGGGTGTGGTGGTGGTGGTGTAGGTTATGACAGGATGTGGTGGTGGCGAGTGTCACTATGTGGTGGTGATGTTATGACCGTGTGGTGGTGGTGGAGGGTGTGACGGTGTGGTGGTGGAGGTGTGGTGGTGGTGGAGGGTGTGACGGTGATGGTGTAGGGTGTAACGGTGTGGTGGTGGAGGTGTGGTGGTGGTGAAGGGTGTGACGGTGGTGGTGGAGGGTGTGACGGTGATGGTGGAGGGTGTGACGGTGATGGTGATGGTGGAGGGTGTGACGGTGATGGTGATGGTGGAGGGTGTGACGGTGATGGTGATGGTGGAGGTTGTGACGGTGATGGTGGAGGGTGTGACGGTGATGGTGGTGGGTGTGACGGTGATGGTGGTGGTGGAGGGTGTGACGGTGATGGTGGTGGTGGAGGGTGTGACGGTGATGGTGGTGGTGGAGGTTGTGACGGTGATGGTGGAGGGTGTGACGGTGATGGTGATGGTGGAGGGTGTGACGGTGATGGTGATGGTGGAGGTTGTGACGGTGATGGTGGAGGGTGTGACGGTGATGGTGGTGGGTGTGACGGTGATGGTGGTGGTGGAGGGTGTGACGGTGATGGTGGTGGTGGAGGGTGTGACGGTGATAGTGGAGGGTGTGACGGTGATAGTGGTGGTGGAGGGTGTGACGGTGATGGTGATGGTGGAGGGTGTGACGGTGATGGTGGAGGGTGTGACGGTGACGGTGGTGGTGGAGGGAGATGGCCCGTCACACCACAACACACTCCCCGCCCTCACCTTTCTCCTCCCTGATTAATTATGTCTCTAGAAGATTTGGTCATCATCTCTCCTGAGTGTATGTTTGTCTGTGTGTGTATTTGTGTGTGTGCGTGTGTACGACTCACATGTACACCACTACTCGTCAGGGCCTGTTTTCAAGAATGTGGATTTTTTTTAGGGTGGTGAGTAGGGGGGGGGGTGTACTGAACGTGTCGTCTTCTTATAATATATTTGGGTATTATCTTGTACAGTACATTTACATAATCGCCTCTGGTCCGTTTAAATTCCAATATATATTTTTTTTTCCTTATCAAACTCTTTTTACGTATGGACTTGGCCTTCGGTGATCAGCAAGGCGTATTCGGGAACTACCCATGTTGACAAGTTGACGGAGACAAACAACCAATCACATCGCTGGTTGGTTCCTGAGCGGCCAATGAGTATTGAGGGATGTGGTGGGTCTGGGGCGGCGAGGCGGGCGATGGGAGGGGCGCTGTCGTGTTTGTTTGGGAACACTGGTGCAGATAACCTCAAAAGGAGGATTCGGGCTGTAATCTGTGGGGCGATGTTCATTAGCCTCAAGATGTGTATCCCCGCGCAGGTGGCCGGCTTCCGGAGGTGTTGGTGAGGGAGGGATGTGTTGGGGATGTGGCGGTGGTGATGTTAGGGAGGAAGGGCGGGGGGTGGAGTTAGGACAATGGTAGTGGTGAAGGTGTCAGTGGTTGGGATTATAGGGCAGTGGCATGTCTGCGGTGTTGTAGGCGATGTGGTGGTGGCAGCAGTTGTTGAGAATGATGGTAATGCTTGGAATGTGGGTGGTGATGTGGGTGATTAGTGGAGATGTGTTGGAGGAGTGGTGGTGGTGGAGAGGGTAAGGTTTAGTGTAGGAGGATAATGTTGGTGCTGGAGAGACATGTTCACACGGCTAAAGACATAAGGCGACGAGTCTAGATACACTTGAGACATGTAATGAGGTGTGTTTAGACATGATGAACCAATGTCTAGACGTAATGAGACATGCACGTCGTCTCTTGGTGGAGCCAGAGTCTGTTTATCTGGCAGTCCACTCTAGATGTTAATTAAGAATGAGAACTTCCAGGTCTGCTGTTGGGGTGTATGCTACGCCTTCACACCACCACGGGGCTGCTATATCTACCTTGTACACACCCACCAGCGGCTTCCACCACATACCTGCGTACCTACACCCCTGGCAGGTACACCCAGATACACCCAAAATATTCGTCTTCACATCTGACGAGGAATCAGTCTTTCCTTACCATCAATCTTCGGTCACACTTAATTGTTGTGATTGACGGGTTGACGATAGTGAGGCGCCCGACTACCTGTAGTACGACCACCTGTTGTACGACCCTCTGTGTACTACGACCACCTGTAGTACGACCACCTGTAGTACGACCACCTGTTGTACGACCCCCTGTGTACTACGACCACTTGTAGTACGACCACCTGTAGTACGACCACTTGTAGTACGACCGCCTGTAGTACGACCACCTGTTGTACGACCACCTGTTGTAAGATCACCTGATTTACGGAATTTGTCCCACCATAGCCACAGATAGCCCCATCATAGCCACAGGTAGCCCCACCATAGCCACAGATAGCCCCATCATAGCCACAGGTAGCCCCACCATAGCCACAGATAGCCCCATCATAGCCACAGGTAGCCCCACCATAGCCACAGGTAGCCCCACCATAGCCACAGGTAACCCCATCACAGCCTCGGTAGTAAAGGCAGAAGCAAGGGTTTCGGAGGCCAGCCAGAAGACACATTATAGGTTGTGAGAGTGGAGGTAGTCTGGAGGTCGGGGTGGGGGGGTGGGAGACATACTGTATAGACTGGGTAAGTGGAGGTCGTGGAGGGAAGGAGGCCAGGATACACTATGGCCGGGACAGTGGAGGTCATGGAGGGAAGGAGGCCAGGATACACTATGGCCGGGACAGTGGAGGTCATGGAGGGAGAGAGGCCAGGACACACTATGGCCGGACAGTGATGGATCAGGGTAATTAGACAGCGAGTCAACACACACGTTGCCACATCAAACTTTCCCACGTTGCCACGTCAACATTCCTTACCTCGTCTGTCTCTCATGTACACACACACACACACACACACACACATCGTCATTTTCTGCTGGAGTGGAATTTCTATAACAAATATTTAGTTTCCTCTCTCTCTCTCTCTCTCTCTCTCTCTCTCTCTCTCTCTCTCTCTCTCTCTCTCTCTCTTCTAAAACACAGCCTCCCTGAACCCTAGTGAGTAACCAGCACACTAAAACGCTGGGTGTAGTGGAGGCTTAAATTCAATCCAAATCCGAACCCCGAACCAAATCCGAACCCTGAACTTTGCGAACCCCAAATCAAACCCGAATCGCCATACTTACACAGCGGATTATTTTGTTTGATTGTGGTTAAGTCATGTTAAGGGTTAAATGAAGATGAATTACTATGGCTAGGTTAGGTTAGGATAGGAGTAGACTTGGTTAAGATGGGGTAGAGCTTCATTTGGTTATGTTAGATTAAGTTATGGGTAGACTCCTCCTCTCCTCCCTCCTATATTTCTTCTTCCTATTCTTTCCCCTTCTATTCTTCTTCCCCCTCCTATTCTTCTTCTTTCTCCTATTCTTCCCCCTCCTATTCTTCTTCTTTCTCCTACTCCCCCCTCCTCCTCCTCTGCTGAACTTGGCAGGTGACAACTTCATTACCTGGTGACAAATTGATGTTTTGACACGAGAGAGGAGGCGCTATGGTCGACCACCCACAACTAATCAATATTTTGTGTGTAAACCGCAGTGGGTAGTCTAGAGGCTTTGTAAATACCGGGTGAAGAAACTGGTGTGTTTGTTAATACCGGGGTGAAGAAACTGGTGTGTTTGTGAGTACCGGGTGAAGAAACTGGTGTGTTTGTGAGTACCGGGTGAAGAAACTGGTGGGTTTGTAGGTACCGGTGAAAAACTAATTTTTACGTCCAGAGTGAAAACAGAAAGGGAGGGAAGAGCTGGCCTTTAGGTACCTCATATACACAGTTATTTTACTATTGTTTTACTCCTTAGTATGTTTACTATTGCGAGTTTCCTTCTATGGACTGTAAACAAACACAGAGCCGCCACACTGCACAAAACCTGACGAGCCCCTGTAAACGCGCTAGTGAAGGGGACTGATATTACAACCTATCTCATGACAGTATGATTCACTGACTGGTAGACCCGGACCAATGTTGGTGTTATTGTCCATTCTGCATCTGTAATTTTCTGGCTAAATCAACTAAATCTCGCGAATGCAACCCTGATTTATGGGGCCGGTATCCTTATTACCGAATGGAAGGTGCAATGTGTTTACCGGAGGAGATGTTTCTTGTGTTGTTTTTGTTGCCGTTGTTGTTGTTTTATACTGGTATCTTAAATTAAACCACAGGGACACACTGCATTAGCTGGACTGAGTGATGTGGGCGCCATCTTCCGTTTAAGCTTGATGACAGATGAAACGCATTGTCCAAACCTAACCTAATCTAACCTAACCTAACCTAACCTAACCTAACCTAACCTAATCTAACCTAACCTAACCTAACCTAACCTAACCTAATCTAACGTAACCTAATGATCATAGGATGTAAATATAGGAATGAGTTGACGGGGTTTATCTTGTCGGGATAGTTTAGATTAGTTACTTCGATTTGTTGACTTGTGACAGTAAACAAACGTCTATCATCACGGCTGGGGTGCCATTTGTCTGTAATTTTCACTGATAAAAAAAAGAAGAAAATCAAGAAAAAATCTAAATTATAGAAACAAAAACTGAAACTATTTTTTTTTTTGGGTGGGGGGTCGGGTGGGGGGGGGGGTGGGTGGGGGGGGGGGGGTTGGGTGGGGTCGAGTGAGGTGGGGGTCTTCTTATAGCTTTGTCCAGCTGGTGTCACTAATGCAGTAACTCGCCCGGGAATAAATAGATGTTAATGAAGGTGAAGTATTATGGGTAATAAAGTATCACACTAATAGGCTGACACAATTGGCTGACAAACTTACCTGATAGCTTACTGGCAGAATTACCTGACACATTTTCACGTTATTAACATTATTACCGAAGTCTTCTCACAGTTACACAGACAGTCAGCTCAGACAGTCGGTTTCTTAACATAGTTTCAATGCGTTAGTCAGCCCTATACACGCATTTTCTGACCTACTGATTAATAGTTTCATTTGTCACGAGATAGTTTGTACAAAATTCGTCTGTGTGTGTGTGTGTGTGATGACCACCTGTCAGACAATACCCTCTCCCTGGGAACCTCTGGTTTTTGTACCGTACACGCATGACGGACACACGCATGGTCTAGTCTAGTCTACACACACACACACACACACACACACCGCACATCCTTATCCTATTATTAAATACACGGAACTTCATGTATACAGGCTCCAACACATACACATTTATTTATATATGTACACATGCACGTACTCCCCCGCACACCAGTATATATACACACTAGGACAAAATTCATGGCCAGCCGCACAGAAACCACACTAGTGTTCTGGTAGTGAGGACAGTTTTGTTTTTACTACACTGCGGGTACTTAACTGTACGTGATTGTTAAAGAAGTGTTTTATTTGATTTGAGATTTTTAAACTTAGTGAACTTTTTATTTTATTTATACCGTATCTTAGTTTTTATTTAGGATATTTCTCATTGCCAGAGGTCACTTGGGTAGGTTCTTAGTGTACAGTCTCTCTCTCTCTCTCTCTCTTAAACACACACACACACACACACAGTATTATACCACCTTTAAGCGTCTAAAATAGCTCCTCAATGTGGGTTTAATTTTCAGAGTTAACATTTCTGGTTGTGATCTGGACCGTGTGAGTGTGTCCACGGCGGGGTGATGTTAGTCAGTAGTGAAGGTGTTACCAACGTGAGACTCGTCGTTCACCATACAGTTGGTGCCTCGCCGCTGATGATCGTGATGGCGGGGATAAACTTAACACTGACTGAGGTGAACTGAGTGTCCAATTTAACCTTCTGGCCGTGAGAACTTTGTTATTACGCTTTACAGAAGATAACTTTGATGGAAATTTGGTAGGAAATTACTTCACGTGGAAGAAAAAGGATGTATTTTCATGGGTTCCAGTCTTGGCCCGACACACACACACACATGGGAAAGGTGTTATACAGTGTGACACTACCAAACATTACAGGTCTTCTCCAGGTAATTCCGGTTTCCTTCTGGACAATAAAGGTCATAACAAAGTAACAATGGATCTTGGGGACAGATTAGATTTGACATTATGATCAACAGTCAAACAATCTTATGACCACGACTGTATCTCGCCTCCCGGGACCAACACCAGCTCTCCGCTACCCGAGCTATCACGGATTAGATGCACCCGCGTCATAGATTACGGACCCATCAACACCGAACCCGCCTGTGGGTCGAGGATACCCGCGGAGGCCTCTAGCATGTGATGGAGGGAGGGAGGGAGGGAGGGCCTGCAGGGACAGACCGTGGGAAGTCCCGCCAGCCGGACCTGTGCCTTACTGGCCTCTCACTGACCCCTCTCATTTTACCTCTTCCTCTCTCTCACCTTACCTCTCCCACTCTCACCTCTCCCACTCTCACCTCACGCCTTCCCTCTCACCTCACCTCTCCCCCACCTCCCCCTCACTTATACAATCTCTCATCTTCGTCGTGTCTGGCTCAGTCTTGATCCTTCCTCTGTCACCTCAGTCTTGATCCTTCCTCTGTCACCTCAGTCTTGATCCTTCCTCTGTCACCTCAGTCTTGATCCTTCCTCTGTCACCTCAGTCTTGATCCTTCCTCTGTCACCTCAGTCTTGATCCTTCCTCTGTCACCTCAGTCTTGATCCTTCCTCTGTCACCTCAGTCTTGATCCTTCCTCCCTCCCCCCATTCATTCATTCATTCATTCATTCCTCCCGTCCTCCCTTCCTCTCTTCCTCTATCTTGTCCTCCTTCTCACCCTCCCGTCCCTATCCTTCCGTCCCTCTCTTCCTCCCTCCTTACCTCTCTCCCCCTGCCTCTCTTCCTCCCTCTCTCCCCCTCCTTCCCTCCCTCCCTCCCCGGCTGCGTTACTCAACATCGCCTCTAGCAGGAGCCAGTCTCGTGTCGCCTGAGTTCCTCGTTGCAAAAACTTATTTCAGTGCCATCCATTAAGTCGCTTCAGTTCTGCCCCTATCATGCTTGGCTATGATGGATGAGCCCGGTTACCTGCGCCACCTCCATGCGAGTCTCACCCTTAACCCAAGAGCCCTGGAGGTCCGTAGTGGCCTGGCTCCCTGCCCCTGACTGTCCCTGATGACGAATATCCCAATGCACGCTAGTACCTGCTTCAGTCACTGTTTCCTTGAGGATATTATTAAGTCTGGCAGCCAGGTCCTGATAATTGGTGGATTACCGACCTGTTGATATGTGATTGAGACACACACACGTACACACACACACACACACACACACACACGCACGCACGCACGCACATACCTGTACATACGCAGACACGCATGCACGCACGCACACACACGCACACATACCTACACACACACACACACACACATGTACGCACATACCTGTACATACGCATACACGCACGCACACATACGTACACACACACACACAAGCACGCACCTGCACATACCCACGCACACACACACACGCATGCACGCACACACACGCACATACCTGTACACACACACACACACACACACACTCCAGGTAGGAGGAACACCTGGTCGCTGGAAGGTCACACCTGCGTCAACACCAGAAACAGTTGATGAGGAGAGAACACACCTTTAAACTATTATATATATATTGTGTAACAGTGATAAGTCGAACTGGACCGTCACCCTAGACCCGAGACCAATAGAGACCGAGGTGTTTTAGTAGCTAAAACAACTATATGTGGTAATTAGTTTACATATAAATTATCAGTTTCATTTAGTCTATTAATGAGGCGTGAGATTATTACCAATGTGATAATTAAGGTGAATCAGTACATTAATGGAGGTACTTCTCTATACTGAGTTTGTTTACATTCCCCGTGTACTGTGTCCGTCTGGTGAACTGAACACTTGTTGTAGTTCCTATCTTCGTATCCTTCATCCTACACACACACACCCCTCCCCCCACACACCACCCCCACACACACCCCCCCACGCACACACCACCCCACACCCACACACCACCCCCCCCCCACACACCCCCCCACACCCACACACACCCCCACCCACACACATACACACACACACACACCCCACACACACACATTGTTTTGTTTACAGTGTGGGAGTCTTGATGTGGGCACTACCGTTACCCATGGCCATCAGGCTTTTTTTTTACTGCCAATCAGAAAATTTGTCTTTATTAACCAATGAGAGAGTTTGTCTTGCCAGCCAATCAGAGCTTTTCATATACCAACCACTCAGAGACCACCGAATCAGAAAATTTGCCTTTATTAGCCAATCAGAGAGTTTGTCTTGCTAGCCAATCAGGGTTTGTCTTCATTAGCCAATCTGAGAGGTTGTCTTTATTTGCCAATGAGAGAGTTTGTCTTGCCAGCCAATCAGAGCTTTTCATACCAATCACTCATAGACCACCCAATCAGAAAATTTGCCTTTATTAGCCAATCAGAGTTTGTCTTACTAGCCAATCAGAGCTTTTCACACCAACCACTCAGAGACCTTATCTAAACCAATAGAACATCCGGTAGCAGCTAATATATGAATCTGTCTGTCTGTCTGTCTCTCTGTGTTTGTCTGTCTGTTTGTGTGTCTGTTTAACTGTCTGTCTGTCTGTCTGTCTGTCTGTGTGCTTTTGCCTATCTCTGTCTGTCTGCCTGTTTGTCTGTCTGTGCCTCAATCTATCTGTTTAACTGTCTGTATCTGTCTGTATCTGTCTGCCAGTCTGTCAGCACCGCACCTTATCCCTGTGAGTAATATGAAGGAACAGGTGTTGATGCCTTAAAGATCAATGTCTGGGCGTTGACGATGAAGATTAAACTAGTCTTAAAATACCTTAACACTCGGGTAGTGATTCACAGGGTATAACTGCACATAGACGAGGTCACTGTGTGTGTTGTGAGCGGGTAGTATATAGCCTTAAGATACAGCAGTAGGTAATAAGAGCCAACACGTGTAGTTCACCGCCTTCTTCATGTGTACAGTAATCTATTTCTTCTATAAACTCTCATTACTAACTCTCGTTTCTCTCGCTCGCTTAATGTGTTTTGGGATCTGCAATTGATATTATTATTTTTTTTTTTTTGTGTTCTTGGCAGCTGAATCAGATCGTTGATAAAGATTTGTAGCTGGTGTGTGTGTGTGTGTGTGTGTGTGTGCGCGCGCGCTCTTGGTGCTTGTATGTCCACACACACGCACACACGCTTCCCTCAATACGTGAGTGTATGCACATATGCGTATACATGTTTGCTTGCGTATAAATTTTGCGTACGTGGTTGAGTAAGTGAGGAGGAGGAGGAGGAGGAGGAGGAGGGCCGCGGGGCATCGCTTGGCGGACACCGACGATGTCACCCACACATTATCTTTATTGAATCTTGTAGTAGTGTTGTGGCCTCACCGCTGTGTCGCATTCTTCAACCCTCATTATCAACCCCCCCTCCCCCTCCCCCAACCCCCCTTCCCTACTTACCCCCAACTACCTCCTCCCCCTCCCTACTTACCCCCAGCTACCCCCCCCCAGTAAACCCCAAACTCCCCCTCCCCCCTCGTGTAATCCCCTGCCCTCTCCTATCTCCCCTTTCCCAGATTACCCCCGCCTCCTCCCCTTCCCCCCCTCCCCTTCTCCCCTCCCAAGGTGGAAGAATGTGTTCATAGAAGCTTTCACCACTAAGGTTCGTGCCCTTGTTCCCCGCAGCAGTTGGTAGCCCCTCCAGAGCAACAGGGGCATTTGAACCACTGGCCACTAATGTCCATGGATCACTATAGAATTAAGGTGAAAGTGTACAGTATATAACAGAGGTGGGAGTTGTGAGATTAGCAAGAATGAGATCAGCAATATTATTGAGATTAGTGAGATTTAGACGAAATTTTGAGGCGAAAAATGGGACCGAGATTAGCTATTTTGAGACGAGCTTACAGTCTCAGTGTTAAAGGGGTCTAAAGTCCACATGATTGAGGGTAGTTATGTGTCCCTGTGATCTGGAGATGTGTGTGTGGCTTAAGAGCGCCTTCTGCCAGTTTGTGATTGGTTCAGACAGCTCTTGCCTTAGGTTAGGTTAGGTTAGGTTAGGTTAGGTTAGTTTAGGTTCACGCAGCCCGCTCACAGAAACATGACGTCACGCGATCCAGCCAATCATAGCCAGGCTGCTTGGTTATTCTCAATTGCCATTGGTGTGATGAGTGTGTGTGTGTGTGTGTGTGTGTGTGTGTGTGCGTTAAGACAGACAAAAGGAAGCCGTAAATGGATTATAAAGGCAGTGACGAAGGTACAGACAAGGGACAGTGACGAAGGCTACAGACAAGGGACAGTGACGGAGGTACAGACAAGGGACAGTGACGGAGGTACAGACAAGGGACAGTGACGGAGGTACAGACAAGGGACAGTGACGGAGGTACAGACAAGGGACAGTGACGGAGGTACAGACAGGGACAGTGACGGAGGTACAGACAAGGGACAGTGACGGAGGTACAGACAAGGGACAGTGACGGAGGTACAGACAAGGGGACAGTGACGGAGGTACAGACAAGGGACAGTGACGGAGGTACAGACAAGGGACAGTGACGGAGGTACAGACAAGGGACAGTGACGGAGGTACAGACAAGGGGACAGTGACGGAGGTACAGACAAGGGGACAGTGACGGAGGTACAGAAAAGGGGACAGTGACGGAGGTACAGACAAGGGACAGTGACGGAGGTACAGACAAGGGACAGTGACGGAGGTACAGACAAGGGACAGTGACGGAGGTACAGACAAGGGGACAGTGACGTTAAGTACAGACAAGGGACAGTGACGGTGGTACAGACAAGGGACAGTGACGGAGGTACAGACAAGGGGACAGTGACGGAGGTACAGACAAGGGACAGTGACGGAGGTACAGACAAGGGACAGTGACGGAGGTACAGACAAGGGACAGTGACGGAGGTACAGACAAGGGGACAGTGACGTTAAGTACAGACAAGGGACAGTGACGGTGGTACAGACAAGGGACAGTGACGGAGGTACAGACAAGGGACAGTGACGGAGGTACAGACAAGGGACAGTGACGGAGGTACAGACAAGGGACAGTGACGGAGGTACAGACAAGGGACAGTGACGGAGGTACAGACAAGGGACAGTGACGGAGGTACAGACAAGGGACAGTGACGGTGGTACAGACAGTGACCATTTGATCGTCTGGACCACTCATAAATAATACACATTAAGAGTGGTAGTCAGCGGTGACACTCCATAATTGTACCTGTCGTTCCCGTGTCACTTTTTTCTCTCTATTTTTTTTTTCTTTCGCCTGCCCTGGAGATCCTTCGCCCGCCTGCTGGGACTTCTGTGCTACCCATGTCTTAATTTTGCTCCTGGTAACCTCACTAGCTTGTAGGAGTGAAGCCGTTCTGTGTGTGTGTGTGTGTGTGTGTGTGTGTGTGTGTGCGTGCGTGTGTGTGTGTGTGTGTGTGTGTGAGTGAATATTTGTCACTAGTATTACCACCGAAAATTTAAACATGATACCCGAGGCACCGACTATATACAGTGATAGGGAAGACAATAAATTAAGCGAGATAGTAGTGACTAGTAACGATGTTAGTAAGCAAATAGACAAACTAAAGCCTAATAAGTCACCTGGTCCCGATGAGATATTTGCCAGAGTATTAAAGGAATGTAAGGAAGAGCTTAGTATGCCTTTAGCATGACATTAAAAACGGGTGTAGTACCAGAATCCTGGAAGATAGCGAATGTAATACTGGTTTTCAAGAAGGGAGATAGATCACTATCCTCTAGCTTCCGTCCAATCAGTTTAACATCAATTGTAGGAAAATTACTGGAAGCAATCATTTAAAACTTTATTCGAAATCACCTGAAAAAGCACAAGTTGATCAATGATTCCCAACATTGCTTCACAAGCGGGCGTATATAGGAGAGAAATAGGTAAACATTGGTTTGGTAACAGAGTAGTGGATGAGTGGAACAAGTTACCAAACATCATCATTAACTCGAATACGCTGGATAGCTTCAAACATAGGTTGGATGGATATATGAGCGATAGGGGTTGGGTGTAAATGGGACTGTCCAGTATGAGCCAATAGGCCCGCTGCAGTTCCTCCATTCTTATGTTCTTATGTGTGTGTGTGAGGAAGAGGGAGAAAGGTTGTATAATATGTATGTATGTATGTATGCATGAACGATCTCGTTGTCACAAGTGGATGCCCCTCCCTGACCCTCTTGGCCTCTGGGGGGAGGGGGTCTCTCATCACACCTTGCGGGGCTGTCTTCGTTGGTTTAGTTCATAGTGGTGCAAGATGAACACAAGGCACTACTTCATATTAAACCTTCAACTCCATGTTACTGTCCTCTTCTTCCTCCTCCTTTTCCTCTTCTTCCTCCTTCTCCTCTTTTTTCTCCTCTTCATTCTATTCCTTCTCCCTCTTCATTGTCCTTCCCCTCCTCCTCCCCCTCCTTCATTCTGTTCCTCCTTCCTCTTCATTCTCAACCTCCTCCTTCTTTATACACTTCCCTCCTTCTCCTCCCTCTTAATTCTCTTTTTTCTCCTCCTCCTCCTCTTGCTGTCACTGTCACTACTACCACTGATGCAACTTCCTGTTACTGCTTTTTTCTTACTGCTACTGTTACTGTCACTTCTTCTGTTACTGCTACTGTTACTTCTTCTGTTACTGCTACTGTTACTTCTTCTGTTACTGCTACTGATACTTCTTCTGTTACTGCTACATTAGATAGGTTAGGTAAAGGTAACTTCACTTTAGAGAGATACAGTATTTTGATTTACATACATAATAAGGTTAATATGTGTATGTCACGTTAACATTATCATACGTCATCGAACAGGTAAGTAGATATTGAAACAGTTTATTGAGCCAGAAGACATAGATACAGAGTCGATAATAATAACAATATTAACGTGGCTGAGCCAGTTAAGAACCTGAGCTCTCTTGAAGGCACCTGATATATACAGTACAAATATCAAGGAAGTATCATCTGATATTATTTAAGTATCATCCAGAATAGTACACATAGCATGGTGGTCGTAAGAACATATCAGAATGTTACCACAGTTATCACTTCGTTATTTATTTATTTTATTTATTTTTTACATGTATATTATAAGTATATGCATATTTCACAGTGGTAAGGGAGGGAACCAGTACAGTCTGGGTTGTATTAAGGTGGAATAGGAGGACAGAGCTGTCAGGATTATGTCTCGTTGGCAAATATGATTATTACAATAGTTATTTCTATTGAATGGTTTTGATGGTACAACATAAACAGGTATATGAAGTAGGTATTACAAAAATATTAATACTTAGACAACAGACAAGTGATTGACAGACTCGTAAACAAATAGGGCACAGCAGTAGGTGTTAATATCCTCGAATTTTAACATTTTTAGTTTAGCAAATTGTTCGTTAATGTGATTTTTTTTTTTCAAGCACGTCATTGTCCGCACAACTCTACGCAGTAATCAGGGGATGTGTTTTTGTAGAGCCAGAGGTGTCACATGATTGGCTGAGAGATCAATACTTAAATAGATGTTACCTGATTGGCTGAGAGATCAATACTTAAATAGATGTTACCTGATTGGCTGATATATCTCTATGTAAACATCATCTGATTGGCTAAGAAATCATTACTACGTAGGTATCACCATATTAAACTTAAAGTACTCTACTCCTGATACATCTTTCAATAATACATAACCTACTGTATACATAGCTTATAGAGCACTTATACATAACGTTCCCTGGTGTAAGTATACATGAATTAAAAATAAATATCTTTCTTCCCTTAGTTGATATATCCCTTTTTCTTGACCTTTTGACCTTGTGTGACCCTAATTGGCATTGTCCTCTATGTTCCAGGTGTCAGCGACGGATCCGGACTGCGGAGTGAATGCCATGGTGAACTATACCATAGGGGATGGATTCAAGCGCTTCAAAGAGTTCGAGATACGACCAATGACGGGGGACATCTGCATCTCTGGCCAGCTGGATCACGAAACACGAGCGGTCTACGAGTTCCCTGTCGTGGCCACGGATAGAGGTGAGTGAGTCTGCCTGTCTCCGGATACACGACACGCCCACTGCTATGCTTACATCACACGCCCACTGTTATGTTTACACTACACGCCCACTACTATGCTTACACTACACGCCCACTGCTATGCTTACGCTACACGTGTCTGTGTGTGTAACAGATGATGTCTGTGAAGTCGTGTTATGTCCTGTTATCTTGTTATCTTCCTGGTGATAAGACATGAACGTGATAATTGTTCCTCTTGATGTGTCCCATGGTGGTGAGAGAGGATTAGTGTGTCCCATGGTGGTGAGAGAGAGGATTAGTGTGGCCCATGGTGGTGAGAGAGAGGATTAGTGTGTCCCATGGTGGTGAGAGAGAGGATTAGTGTGTCCCATGGTGGTGAGAGAGAGGATTAGTGTGTCCCATGGTGGTGAGAGAGAGGATTAGTGTGTCCCATGGTGGTGAGAGAGAGGATTACTGTATCTCCTATGGTTGACGTGTTACAGGTGGGCTCAGTACAACAGCCGCCGTCAAGATACAGTTACTAGACGTCAACGACAACCGCCCAACGTTCTACCCCCAGCAGTACAATGTATCCCTCCGCGAGCAACACAGGTCCTCCTCCTCACCTGTCGTGGTGGTCGTCGCTACAGACAAGGACGCCGGTATCTACGGACAGGTGAGTCGCAATGCTTGAGAGCTAGTGTGTAATGGTGTTATATTGCGTTACTTTACCCCCTCCCCGCATCATCTCTCATTCCAAAGTGTGTAGAGGTGTTATATCGTGTTATATTGTGTTGCATTGCGTTGTGTTGTATTGTGTTACGTGTTCCCCCTCATCTCCTCCCACAGGTGACCTACGAGATCGTGGGCGGTAACGACGCTGGCATCTTTCGCATCAACGGGAAATCAGGGGAGATCTTCGTCAAACAGCCTCTCTCTAAGGCCACACCCATGTACCACATCAACGTGTCTGCCCGTGACGGTGCTGGACTCAGGTACGTGGTACTAGGGTACAACCAGAGTATACTAGTAGGGCACGATCAGGGTAAACTAGAGCACGACCAGGGTACACTACTAGAGCACGACCAGGGTACACTACTAGAGCACGACCAGGGTAAATTACTAGGGCACGACCAGGGTAAATTACTAGGGCACGACCAGGGTATATTACTAGGATACTACTCGAGCACGACCAGGGTAAACTACTAGAGCACGACCAGGGTAAATTACTAGGGCACGACCAGGGTATACTACTGCCCCAAGTTAATTTGAGTATCCTGCAGGTCCGTGGTGGATGCCGAGGTAGCCATCTCCGTGATCGACACCAACCAGGAGCCGCCCATCTTCGAGAAGCCCCGCTACATCTTTGGCGCCAACGAGAGCGTCTCCCAAGGCACCGTCGTCGGTACTGTCACCGCCACGTCCAGCGGTAGGGGTGAGTCGTGTTTATGGTTTTCATGCGTTCGTGGTTGCGTTTAAGTTATCTCATTTTACGCCTTTGTTTACTTCACTAATGGGTGTTTTACGCATATGGGGGGGCTTAATATTTTATTTTATTTTTTACTTTAATACAACTTAACGCAACCAGTAACTAATTCATGGTCACCATCATTTGCATGTGACCCACGACAAACACGGTGATATGTCAGGTACTTAGAGGGTCTTATTCATCGCACCTTCACTAACTTACAGTATAGCAACGTATAGTAATATTGATGTACTTATGTATGTACTTGTGTTGTTGATTCAGTAGAGTATTTTTACCTGGAGTACCTGTATGTTTCACTCGTAATTAAATGAGTTCACTGATAAGTTATTCATATTTCCTGTGCATAATTTTATTTGTATCTTTACTGTACTACATACTCCGTTGGTGTTACAGTATTTGTACATGTATCTGTATTGCTGAATCTAAATAACTAAACCGAATTACTACTAACTTAAACGAATGACAAGTAATTTAATCTTCCTGTACTACTGACTGTAAACACTGTATGACTCAGACATGACGGGTTTCTTAAGGGTTAAACATGACTCTGGGGATTTATTATTGTTTATCCCCCAGGTGGCGGCGAGGTGAGGTATAACATATACTCCGGGGACCCCAATGGTTACTTCAGTATAGACAGTCTGAGTGGTATGTTGAGCACCGCCTCGCCCCTCGACCATGAGTCACACCCCTTCGTCCTGCTCAATGTCCTCGCTACTGCCGGTAACCCACCCACCTACGGTCACACTCAGGTCAGTATTCCCCCCACATCACCAGGTCACTACTCTTACCTCCAGGTCACTACTCTTTAACTCCAGGTCACACACACATCACACACACACACACACACAGGTCAATACATACAAACGCATATGATGGCAGCCACAAAAAATTAACTGCATATATATAGAGGAAAATTTAAGAATGGATTAGTAGATAAATAGTGAGATAAAGATGTATTTAGATAGACAGCCACCATAAATTAAAGAGGTGTGCTTCGATAATTATATCCCGAGGCCAGTGTTTTAACTCACCTGCCTCGCTCCACAGGTCAACATCAGTATTTACGACGTGAACGACAACGCCCCGGAGTTCGATGTGAACTCCGTCAAGATCTCGGTGCGGGAGAACGCAGAGCTCAACATCGCCATCTACGCCACCCACGCCACCGACCACGACTCCGGCGATAACGGCGTCATCACCTACACCCTCGTCCAGAACCCCGGCAATGTGTTCATCATAGAAGAGGTGAGTGTTGAACCTCCTCGTATGGTATGTAGCGCCTTGAATCCTTGTTATACTTAAGACAATATAGATGTATTGAGAGTTAGAACTATAGATGTATTGAGAGTTAGAATTATAGATGTATTGAGAGTTAGAACTATAGATGTATTGAGAGTTAGAACTATAGATGTATTGAAAGTTAGAACTATAGATGTATTGAGAGTTAGAACTATAGATGTATTGACAGGAGGATAAAGATAGATGAATGAATGGATCCTTAGATAGAGTGATTAATAGATGGCCAGTTGAATGCATTATATGTAGTGAGTGACGTGTTATGTCCCCCCACAGGATCAGGGCATCCTCAAGTTGACTGAACAGCTGGACTACGAGGATGTACAGAAGTACACGGTGGTGATCGGGGCGCACGACCAGGGTGTTCCCCGCCTCTCCTCCAACCTGACGGTGAACCTGGAAGTGCAGGACGTCAACGACAATCCTCCCGTGTTCGACAAGACGTCCTATGTGGTGAGCGTCCTAGAGTCCCTACCGGCCAACTCTCAGTTCCTGCAGGTGACGGCGGTCGATTTAGACACTGGCAACAATGCCAGGCTGACCTACACCATCAGGGAGAAGGAGTTTGAGAACATCTTCGGCATTTTCCCCAACTCTGGCTCACTCTACCTGAAGGAGGTAAGTACTCGAATGTGTCTTAAGTAATTACGGCTGCACCACTGGTTTGTCAGTCATGAGTCTATGAAGTAAATATAATGCAGGTGTTTTTAGCGCCTCGCTTTATATCTTGTGTCCACGCAGGTGCTGGATCGTGAGACCCGGGACCGGTACGTACTGACGGTAGTAGCTACGGACAACGGAACCCCCGTCTCCACAGCTTCCACCACCGTCACCATCAACGTCCTCGACGCCAACGACAACACTCCTTCTTTCTCCAGACAGGTACTGTCCACTTTTTTATATACTGTATATGTATAGCCCTTCTCCAGACAGGTGGCTCCTCTTCTCTGAACAGTTAATCCTCATTTTTCAGATAGCAACTTTCCTTCCCTGACTTTTAATGATTTAATGAAAAGTGTTGTGTTAGTCAGTCCCCCTGTACAGCTTTTGTCTTGATAGATATAAGTATTTAGTTGTGTTGTTGATGTGAACCTTCTGACTGTTATCTTTTTTATAATTAGGTCCTTTACTTCATAGTACATGTTATGCTTTTTTCTTATTTTGATGTAATTACATATCTGTGCGTGCGTGCGTGCGTACGTACGTACATGCATGCGTGGCAGAGTGTAGTAACAGTCGAGCCAGCAGTGAGCACCGCTTGAGCGTCCCTCACACACACTCACGCTAACTCGGTGTTACCCTGGCAGGTGTACGAGTTCACGGTGGAGGAGAACTTGGACTCCGGGGCGGTGGTGGGCAGCGTGACGGCCGAGGACCGCGACCTTGGCAACAACGCCTCCCTCAGGTTCTCTCTCACACCAGCAGATGGCTCTTTCCAGATCAACCCCGTCACAGGTCAGTGCCCCTCTCTGTCTGTCTGTAATTCCGTTTGTCTTTCTATTTGTCTGTGTTTTTTTCGCTCTTCCAAACGACCCTTGCAAATCATTTAAGTCACAGCTCATGTCTTGGCGTCCATGGAAGTGTGATTGTTTTCATCACCAAGTTATTTTCTCCTTTTCGCCTTTGTGAAGAAACCAGCACAAAGTTCGGCTGTAGCAGGATGATTTTTCTTCTAGTTTCCTTTAATATTGTAACTTACCCGAAAAAAAGAACCTCATATCAGACGTAAATACCAACAAAGATTCCAACGAGGGCGCCAAATATACTTACGATGATGTGCCATTCGCTCTACCCAATCAGTGACTCAGGCAGTGACAATAAATGACGGCATCAACCAATCAGAGTGTTGCTGAGACAGGCATCACTAGTGTGGCCGCCTAATGACGTGTTATGACGCCTCGTGAACATCCCGGTAACAGAAAGAGCTGGTGCAGGGCGTCGTTGGCTGCACCACGGGGAGAATGTGTCCAGCGGCGGGATGGTATGACAGTGTCACATTAGATTACAATGACGCTGACGAAGGTGTTTATACTGACGAAGGTGTTTATGCCGAAATTATACCAATATGGATTATTATATTGTTGTAATAGGTGTTCATAGGTTTTGATGATGAGCCGTTAACTCCTTCCCTACCGCAACCCCTGACAACTCCACTTAACATACTGTACACCTACTAAAAAATTATTCGGCATCCTTACGGCATGATACAACATGACACGGGTGCTGAATAATTTTTTATTGGGAGTACACACCATCAACTACATACATTACTAACTGGGCCGTGCAGGATGGAAGGGTTGCTACATAATATACTGTACGTGGGCATAATTCACTCCCAACATGCAGAGTTGTGGTGGTTGATGGCTCATGTAGACTGTAGGACAAATATTGGCGGACATCCTGCGACCGGCCATTCACCACCGCGGCTCCAAGGCGGCCTTGAGAAAACACACTGTCGGCAAATACCTGTGTAAATTTCCTGATGAATTAACACAGTGGAATGTTTCGTCCAAGACAGTGGTGAGGCCAGTACCCTCCCCCACCCCCCCCTACTCTACCCCCATCCCCCTACCTTCCCCCACTCCCACTATTCCCTTCCTCTTACCCTAACCCCACTCCTTTCCCCCTACTCTACCACCAACTTCCTCTTACTCTACCCCTACTCTCTTCCCCCCCTCTACTCCTTCTCCCCCCTCCTCTACTCCTCCTCCCTCCCCCTCCTCTCTCCCCCTCCCTCCCCTCCTCTACTCCTCCCTCCCCTCCTCTACTCCTACCTCCCCCTCCTCTACTCCTCCCTCCCCCTCCTCTACTCCTCCTCCTCCCTCCCCCTCCTCTACTCCTCCTCCCTCTCCCTCCTCTACTCCTACCTCCCCTCCTCTACTCCTCCTCCCGCCCCTCCTCTACTCCTCCTCCTTCCTCCCCCTCCTCTACTCCTCCCTCCCCTCCTCTACTCCTCCCCCTCCTCTACTCCTCCCCCTCCTCCTTCATGCTCTACTCCCCCCTACTCTGTCCTCTTCTCCTTTCCCCCTACTCCCTTACCCATACTGTAGTCCTCTCCGGCCCCCTACTCCCACCCACATCACCGCCCCCCCCCCCCCCAATTGTACCTCCATCATTACCCTCCCCCCACTCTAACACCTGTAACACACTCTTTCCCCTGCTATATTATCGCCTCCCTCTCCCCTACGATTGGCTGATGGAGGATGTAGGGGACGATGATTGGCTGTATAGAGGGTGTGGGGAACGATGATTGGCTGCTGGAGGGTGTGGGGGACGATGATTGGCTGCTGGAGGGTGTAGGGGGACGATGGTTAGCTTATATGGAGTGTGTGGGGTGACGATGATTAGCTTATATGGAGTGTGTGGGTGACGATGATTGGCTGCTGGAGGGTGTGAGGGACAATGATTGGTTGCTGGAGGGTGTGGAGAACGATGATTGGCTGATGGAGGGTGTGGGGGACGATGATTGGCTGTATAGAGGGTGTGGGGGACGCCCCGTCGACCGTGATTTGTCCGATATTAGCGGCGATGTTATCACCCTCACTCCCTGCAGGGGTCCAGGGATGTGTGGGGGAGGGGGGATGTCCTGCCTGGGGAAGACCATCACCTCCCTGAAGATTAAAGAGGGTTTCCTTCCGCAGGAAAAGAATCGAATCCTTTGCTTCGACATTTTTTATTAATTTCTGTGATAGGTGATCCTCATAGGGCCACTCTGTTACGTCACCCAGTGATGATACATGTTGGGTCCCTGCTACACCCGGCACCGCACTCAAGTACCTCGACCCGCACACCACCTTTCCCACATTCTCCGACCCGTGGGACATCGTCTCCACGTGCCCCACCTTACGGGTAAGTTGGACGGGCGTGAGGGGGGTGGGGGGAGACGAGAGGGTTAATAAGGTTGTCCGGGGCGGGTCGGGGCGCGCCCTGGTGTGAGGCGCGGTGTAGGCGTGTATGTTGGCATGCCATGCCGGCCCCACCATTCACCCCGCGCCACGGGGGGCGCCGCGCCCCACACACACTGCCATTTTCACTAATCTTCGCCTCATGCCCTCTCGCTTCGTTCTCTGGGGGTGTTACGAAGAGAGGAGTGCAGGAATACACCAGAGTTGGAGCCGGGTGGGGTGATGCACGACGCGTTAGTCCATAGAAGAAAAAGGGGAGTAGACGGCCCGCGAGAGCTCTGACAGACCCCTGGTAGAGGCGTCAACACTGGCAGGGCGGCAGGTAGTGGCGGCCCATGAGGATCCCCGGGGGGCGCCCAGCTACCCCACACAGCGTCCCTGCCCCTAGTACTGCCCCGCACACCCTAGTGTTCCCCCACACCTCTCCACTGCACCTAGTGTTCCCCCACACCCCTCCACTGCACCTTGTGTTCCCCCACACCCCTCCACTGCACCTAGTGTTCCCCCACACCTCTCCACTGCACCTAGTGTTTCCCCACACCCCTTCACTACCCCTAGTGTTTCCCCACACCCCTTCACTACCCCTAGTGTTTCTCCATACCCCTCCACTGCACCTAGTGTTCCCCCACACCTCTCCACTGCACCTAGTGTTTCCCCACACCCCTCCACTGCTCCCCCTGACCCTTCTTACTGTTGTCTCAAACCTCACCCCTGCATCACTGTTGCCCAGCCTAACCTTAATGTAACTCTTGCAAACATATATATTTATTTATACCTCCCTAAAGATCCACTTCCTCCTGCAGGAGAGATCGTAACCCGCGTGGCCCTGGACAGAGAGCTGAAGGCGGTGTACGAGGTGACGGCGGAGGTGCACGACGAGGGGCGGCCGCCACGTCACGCCCGCGCCACCGTCAGAGTCCTCGTCACCGATGTTAACGACAACTCCCCAACCTTCATCGAGCCCCGTGAGCCATCAGTCAGCGTCAGGGAGGAACAACCCGCCGGCACCGAGGTCCTGCAGGTAGGTGGTGTTAATGATATTCTTCTCCCGGAGTTACTTGGCTTCTGTTGGGCTCCATTAGGTAGTAATTTTAGGCCTTCTGTAGTCACTGAAGGTCTCCAGTCTTTCTTTGATTCTTATAAGTTTCCGTAAATTAATGCAGAGAGTTTCCACCATTGTTCCCTTGCTCTTTTAGGATCCTGTACGTGACTTAGCTAGCAACAAAGTGCCAAATAGCCAGCATCAAGTCAACTAGGAATCAAGTAGCAAATAATTAGCCAACAAGGCGTCAAGTTGCCAGTATCTAGCCAACAAGGCATCAAGTAGCCAGTATCTAGCCAACAAGGCATCAACTAACCAGTATTTAGCCAACAAGGCATCACGTAGCCAGCATCTAGCCAACAAGGCATCAACTAACCAGTATCTAGCCAACAAGGCATCAAGTAGCCAGTATCTAGCCAACAAGGCATCAAGTAACCAGTATCTAGCCAACAAGGCATCAAGTAGCCAGTATCTAGCCAGCAAGGCATCAACTAACCAGTATCTAGCCAACAAGGCATCAACTAACCAGTATCTAGCCAACAAGGCGTCAAGTCGCCAATAAAATGGTAAACGGTGCCAAATTGTCATTAACTAAGCCGTGTGCCGGTACAGGTTCGAGCGACAGACCGGGATGAGGGCAACAACGCCTCCATTACCTACTCCTTCATCACCAGCGACGACAATGATGATGACAGTGCCTTCAACATCAACCCGACCACCGGTGTTATCACCACCACCAAGGTCTGTACCATCCCTCTTCTATCCACACCCCAGAATCATTATCCATATCCCAGGATCATTATCCATATCCCAGGATCATTATCCACACCCCAGGATCATTATCCACACCCCAGGATCATTATCCATATCCCAGGATCATTATTCACATCCCAGGATCATTATCCACACCCCAAGATCATTATCCATACCCCAGGATCATTATCCACACCCCAGGATCATTATCCATATCCCAGGATCATTATCCATATCCCAGGATCATTATTCACATCCCAGGATCATTATCCACACCCCAGGATCATTATCCATACCCCAGGATTATTATCCATACCCCAGGATCATTATCCACACCCCAGGATCATTATCCATATCCCAGGATCATTATCCACATCCCAGGATCATTATCCACACCCCAGGATCATTATCCACACCCCAGGATCATTATCCATATCCCAGGATCATTATCCACATCCCCCAGGATCATTATCCACACCCCAGGATCATTATCCACACCCCAGGATCATTATCCATATCCCAGGATCATTATCCACATCGCAGGATCATTATCCACACCCCAGGATCATTATCCACACCCCAGGATCATTATCCATATCCCAGGATCATTATCCACACCCCAGGATCATTATCCACACCCCAGGATCATTATCCACACCCCGGGATCATTATCCACACCCCAGGATCATTATCTATATCCCAGGATCATTATCTACATCCCAGGATCATTATCCATATCCCAGGATCATTATCCACACCCCAGGATCATTATCCATATCCCAGGATCATTATCCACACCTCAGGATCTGTATCCACACCCAGGGCCACTATCCATGCTCAGGGCCACTATCCACACCCAGGGCCACTATCCACGCCCCAGGGCCACTATCCATAACACGGGACCAATATCCACACTCCAGGGCCACTATTCACACCCCAGGGCCACTATCCACACCCCAGGGCCACTATCCACACTCCAGAGCCACTATCCACATCCCGTGCCACTATCCACACCTCAGTGCCACTATCCACACCCCAGTGCCACTATCCACACGCCAGGGCCACTATCCACACCCAGAGCCACTATCAACACCCCAGGTTCACTACCCACACCCAGGGCCACTATCCACACCCCAGGGCCACTATCAACACCCCAGGGCCGTTATCCACACTTCAGGGCCACTATCCACACCCCAGGGCCACTATCAACACCCCAGGGCCATTATCCACACTCCAGGGCCACTATCCACACTCCAGAGACACTATCAACACCCCAGGGCCATTATCCACACTCCAGGGCCACTATCCACACTCCAGAGACACTATCAACACCCCAGGGTCATTATCCACACTCCAGGGCTACTAACCACACCCCAGGGCCACTATCCAAATGCCAGTGCCACTATCCACACCCCAGGGACACTATCCACACCCCAGGGCCACTATCCACACCCCAGGGCCACTATCCACACCCCAGGGCCACTATCCACACCCCAGGGCCACTATATTCTATAAAATAGGGTCACTATCCTCACCCCAGGGCCACTATCCGTAACCCGGGGCTACTATCCACACTCCAGAGCCACTATCCATAACATAAGGTCACTAACCACACCCTGGGGTCACTATCCGTAACTTGGGATCACTGTTTATTGGACTGCAGCAATGTATTGTATAGCGAAGATTTGAGTCGTGAATATATTTTATTACATCAGAGAGAGAGAGAGTATTCCCTGAAGGTGCTTGGGTGTGTTGTATAAGAACTTAAGAGACAGAGATAGTGGGATTTTGTATACAATATATCTTGTCTTCTGACAGATTCTGGATCACGAGGTGAAGCAGGTGTACCGCGTCACAGTGTTGGCCAGTGACCAAGGAAACCCGCCCAAAAACGTCACCAAGGTCATACAGATAGAGGTGTTGGACCTAAACGACAATCGGCCCACCTTCCCCGCGTCGTCGATGGTCTTCAAGGTGAAAGAAGGTGTGAAGGTGGGCGAGGAGGTGGGTTCTGTCATCGCCGTGGACAGGGACGCCGGAGAAAACGGCCGTGTCACTTATACCATCCTCACTGGCAACACCTACGGCACCTTTGATATCAACAAGACGACGGGGCAGGTGTTCACTGCTAAACAGGTAGATTACGAGCTGGCCACGGAGTACATGCTGCAGGTGAAGGCTGTTGACTCCTCAGCCACTAACCCCCAGAGCTCCATCATCAACGTCAAGATAGAAGTCCAGGATGAGAATGATCAGTCTCCCATCTTCAAAGATGATCCTATCATTTTCTCTATCAGCGAGAACACAGTTATCGGTACACCAGTGTGGAACTTCACTGCCACCGACCTGGATTCAGGTGACAATGGATATGTACAGTACTCACTGACGCAGCAGAGGCCCAAGAAGGTGTTCAAATTGGACTCAACGACTGGGATGTTGACCCTGATGGCGCCCCTTGACCACGAGGAGCACCGGGAGTACACGCTCGTAGTGACGGCTGCTGACCAGCCCCGGGACGAGACCCACAGCCGTCAGGCTTCTGTCACCGCGCGCATATTGATCGAGGACTACAACGACAACTCGCCCAAGTTTGTATCACGGGGACGTGTTGACATCATGGAGGATGAGCCTCGAGGATACCCGGTCCTACACGTCATTGCAACTGACGAGGACTCGCGTGATAATGGCCGCGTCACTTATATCATCAGTTCTGGTAATGAAGATGCTAGTTTTGCTCTTCACTACGAAACAGGAGTGTTGAGTATAGTAAAAGCCTTGGACCGCGAGCGTGCCACTCAGTATCGCCTCAATGTGACCGCAAGTGACCACGGTCAACCTCCACGTTCTGCTGCGCAGGTCATAGAAGTCTTCATTGAAGATGTCAATGATAACCCTCCCAAGTTTAGCCAGCCTGTGTACCGGGCCAATGTCTCCGAGGGAGCTCCTCCAGGAACCTCCGTCATTCGTGTGACAGCGTCAGATCGTGATCATGGTACCAACAGCAATCTGACCTACATCATCCCAGCGGGGATCGGTGACAACAAGTTTCGCATCAACCCAGCCACTGGAGCCATCCACACTGTGGCCACACTGGACCGCGAAGAAAAAGACCAGTTCACTCTGACTGTATATGTGCGTGATGGATCCTTCCCGGCTCAGTACGACACTGCTTCTGTCTTGGTAACACTTACAGACGTCAATGACCACGCTCCCGAGTTCCGTGACTCCTGCTACCCCTTGCGGGTGCCGGAGAACACTGATCTCTCCGTCATTCACACAGTGTTAGCCACTGACAGAGACGCAGGACTCAATGGCAAGGTCAGATACTCCATAACAGATGGTAACGTCAACAACAAATTTAGTATTGGGTCATATTCTGGGCAGCTGTCTTCTCGACCTCTAGATCGAGAGGCACACGCCAAGTATTTCCTGGTGATCACGGCAGAAGACCGGGCATCCTCGGCCCTTCGTGGTATCTGCAACATCACCATAACAGTCGAGGACCAGAATGATAACGACCCCAAGTTCTCCCAGAACCGGTACACGTCCACTCTGCCTGAGGACGCCCTGCCGGACACGACGGTGTTAACTGTGAGGGCTGTGGACGAGGACCACGGTGAGAACGCCCGTATCACCTACTCCCTCAGTAACGAGACTCAGTGGCTCTTCAAGATAGACAATGAGACTGGTGTCATCACAACTGCTGGGTAGGTTTAATGCTGAAAAAATATTATATAATTGATACACGTAAAGGTACAGTAATTTAATGGCTAACTTCAAATTAATATTTTTTTCTTGCAAATGAGTGAAACTAAATGATTAAATTTTACTTTTTCTCGAAAGCCAATATTTATTCATTCTCTTTTATTCATTATACATTTTGGTTTATGTGTTCTAACACTCGGGGAACTTGTCTTCTCGACAGGTACTTCGACCGAGAGAAACAGAATGTGTACACATTCGAGGTGCGGGCGACTGACGGCGGGCGGTATGACTCTCGCTCGGAGAAGGCACAGGTACAGATCACCATTACTGATGTGAATGACAATAAGCCAGTGTTCACACAGTACCCGTTCACCGTGGACGTGCCCGTATATTCCCAGCCTGGTCACCAGCTGCTCCAGGTCTCCGCCACTGACAAAGATGAGGGGGTCAACGCCGATATTGTTTTTAGGTAATCTTACCCCTACCTTCCCTTGGGGTGCAGCTGCAAGTTTTAAGTAGACTTACCCTTACCTTCTCATGGAGTGCAGCTTCAAGCTTTACATAGACTTACCCTTACCTTCCCATAGGGTGCAGTTACAATCTTTACATAGACTTACCCTTACCTTCCCATGGCATGCAGCTGCAAGTTTTAGGTAGATTTCCATGAACAATTTAGAGATTCAATTTTATGTCTACAATAACTGAACATCTGCAGACAAGAGAAACATCGGCTACCATTTGACTAACATGGTTTCTGGTTTAGAAACATTGGAGTGAGGTATAAATAAATGTGTGAGTCGGTCATGTTGTAACGTCTTACTTTCAGCTTGGTGGATGAACCGGCCAACAATAAGTTCCGAATCACCCCTGAGACCGGGATTGTAACAGCCACTAGCCAACTGGGCCTGGAGAGTGGCCGCATCTTCCATCTCGAGGTGGTGGCCCAGGACCGTGGCCGTCCTCCACAGTCTTCCACGGGCCTCGTAGAGATACGGGTCGGAGACGCCACTTCAGCCACCACACTTCAATTCCAGAATTTTACCTACTCCGCCGAATTGGGTGAGAACGCACCTGCTGGCTCAGACGTGGTGAAAGTTGGCGCCTTCCGCTCTGATCGTCGAAAACAGAGAATAGCATACAGCTTTGGCTCTGGAAACGAGGACCACATCTTCGACATAAACAGTAACAATGGCCTGATCCGCGTGCGAGACCCTCGACGCCTGGACTATGAGACTATCCCAAGGATGAGGCTCATCGTGGTGGCTCAGGCAGAGGGAGAGACGCCCCTCTACGCTTACACCAGCGTCTGGATCACACTTGTTGACATGAATGACAATGCCCCTCGCTTCACACAGGACCGCTACGTGTCTTCCGTCTGGGAGGGCTACAATAAGGGGGCCTACGTCATGCAGGTGTCGGCTACTGACGACGACACAGGAGTTAATGCTAACATCGTCTACCACATCGTCGACGGCAACCATGATAACGCCTTCGTCATCGACCCGCCCTTCTCTGGAATCGTTAAGACCAACATCGTGCTGGACCGGGAGATCCGCGACGCCTACAAGTTAACCATCATCGCCACAGACGAGGGCGTGCCTCAGCTGACTGGCACCTGCACCCTCAGGATCAACATCGTGGACGCTAATGACAACCAGCCAACCTTCCCTCCACACTCCATTGTCCAAGTCTCTGAAGGTCAGTACTGCCAACTATCTTTACTCTCCATACCCTGATAGTATATGTCACTAGTCAACAGATGAACTTACTGTAATATTTTAATCTAATTATAGTTATCACTATTTTCACTAAGGTTATTATTGTTACTGCTACTCATTCATGTTGTTATCATCACTATCACCTGACACAGGTGCGGAGGTGGGTACCGTCATCACCACCATCACCGCCAATGATGTGGACACCAACCCGGCCATCACCTACAACTTCGCGGCAGACGGCAACCCTCACAATATGTTCAGCATCGACAAGTTCAGTGGCAAGATCACCCTGGCAGTGCCGCTGGACCACGAGGCTCGTGCTGAGTACATGCTGCAGGTGGAGGCGTCAGACACCGCCCATGTGGCCACTACCTCCATCACCGTCCAGGTAGTTGATGAGAATGACAACAGCCCCATCTTCACCCAACAGGCCTACCAAGTGGCCCTCCCAGAGCTGTCTGTCTCTGGCACCTCTGTCATACGGGTGAGTGACACCCTTTGTCTGCCATGCCTGGCACTATATTGATAAATTTCATGGTTTAGTAATATTAATAACAACATTTACCCACGCCACAGATCACAATGAAGTGTTTAAACGGTCGGACACAAGGGAAACTGTTGACCGGGTGTGTCTCTCTCTGTCTTTATGTGCTGCTTGTTTACCCTCTGTGGTGGCCAAGTGTGAAGGTTGCGGTTATGTATGGATGAGTTATTGGTGATGTTTGGAGGTGGTGATGTGTGGACGAGTTAGTGATGATGTGTGATGGAGTTAGTGGTGATGTGTGATGAAGGTGGTGATGTTTGGAGGTGGTGGTGTGTGGACGAGTTAGTGGCGATGTGTGGAGAAGTTAGTGGTGATGTGTGATAGAGTTAGTGGTGATGTGTGGAGAAGCTAGAGGTGATGTGTGGAGGAAGTGATGTTGATATGTGGAGGAAGTAGTGGTGATGTGTGGAGGAGATGAGGAAGAGGATGAAGAGGAAGTGAAGGCACCATCACCATTTTCATCATAGCTTTCTATATAAACAATAGACATATATAAAACATGTATATATTTAGAGAAACAAAGGCAGACATTCACACTACCAATCCCCCAGCTCACCATGTATATAACCCACTCCGTCTCACTCACTCCCTCTCGATCTTCTGCAGGTAAACGCAACAGACGCTGACGCAGGGAACAATGCTCGTGTATCATACAGTCTGGGCACATCATCGGACGGCGGGTTCTACATCAGCGAGAGGACAGGTGTCATTTTCACCAACTCCTCCATCCATTACAACCCCCGCCACCCTGTCATCCAGCTGGTGGTAACCGCCAGGGACGGTGGAAGACCTTCCCTCGCCGCCGTCGCTGCCGTCAGGATACAAGTCACTGACGTCAACGACAATGCCCCAAAGTTCTCCCGAGAAGTTTACACGTAAGATCCACCACACGTCTTTTACTTGCTTGTTGAGTTTACATTTAAATTATGTCTTCCTTGGTGACTTTAGCTCAAAATGTTTCCCATGTGTTACATATACAGTACAGGACAGGTAAGCTCTAAGCAGTAGGGTAATACACAAGGCATAACATAACATTACATAGTTAACTCAAGTTAATCATCATATACATACATACATACCCTGTACAGTACTGTTTGCTCGGGTTTACTTCCTGAAATAGAAATAATCTGACATAGTTGATGTCAACATCTACAGTAGTCTCAAAATCTTATATTTCACTTTTTTCTGAGTTGCCATTGATCAAATTTAAGACCGACTTATATTTTCCTGGAGTTTTAGAGTTTGGAAACATTGGAGGTAATAACTTAACTGTGTGGAAGACTTTAATGTTTACAGTACAATAACTTTAACCCATGAAGTGATCAAACGTTAATTATTCCCCTTTGACTTTAGCCTCTTCAAACTGCAACACACTTTAATTGTGAGAAAGATAATGTATGTGGTTTGTGGGTGAGGAAGATAAACTGTCTGATGTTTGTATTTATATTCACAGAGCCCACGTGAGCGAAGATGCCCCTCGAGGTCACCCAGTCACCCGCGTGTCTGCCTCTGATATGGATGAGTCGCGCCACAACCGTAATATCGACTACCGACTGGTGGGCGGTAACGAGCTTGGTGCTTTTCAGATCACTAGCAGCACTGGGGAGATCATCCTGGTGAAGAGGCTCGACCGTGAGGAATGGGCTGAGTTCCGCCTGGTAGCTCTGGCCACCGATCGAGGACGACCCGCGAGAAATGCCACAGCAGAGGTGATCATCACCGTAGATGATGTTAATGACCATGCCCCCATTTTTAACCAGAGCGAGTATGCTGTCACTGTGAGTGAGTCTCTGAGCCTGGGTGCATCAGTCCTGCAGGTGCTGGCCTCAGATAATGATGCCGGGGACAATGCACGCATCAACTATGACATTACATCAGGGAACGATCGCCAGGTGTTTGCTCTGGACTCCGAGACAGGTGTGGTCACTCTGCGAGAGGCTCTGGACTATGACAGTGTAGCTGAATACCGCTTTATTGTCCGGGCAACTGATAGTAACCGCCACCATCCATTGTCAGCTCTGGCCACGGTGCATATCACACTGGAAGACGAGAATGATAACGCTCCACAATTCCCTGTTGACAAGTATCTTGAGTTTGTGGGCGAGAATGCTCCTGTCGGCACCTCGGTGTTTACTGCACATGCTAATGATGCCGACAGGGGACAGTATGGAGCACTCAACTACTCCATACCTGGAGGCAAGGACATGGACAAGTTCAGTGTTGACTACAAGACGGGTGTCGTAGTCACTAAGGCAATGTTCGACTATGAGGATAAGCAAGCTTATTCATTCTTGCTCCGTGCAATTGATGCAGGAGGCAAGTCCTCTGTGGTCACTGTCCAGGTCAACGTGGACAGCCAGGATGAGTTTGCACCTGAATTTTTAGAACGTAACTATTTCTTTCCTATACCACCCAACATGGAGGTCGGGATGGTGGTGGGGCGTGTGGAGGCCACAGACAAGGATGAGGGCCCCGATGGCCGTGTCTTCTACTCCCTCCGTACATCATCTAACACATTCAAAATTAATCGCACTTCTGGAGAGATCACTGTGCGACGAACTGGTGCGGGCGAGGAGGGGCTCACACGGTTGGAGGTGGTGGCCACATCAGGACTGGTGGGATCTCTCAGTGCTGTGGCTGTAGCTGAGGTGAGTGTCGGAGGAAAGAACGGAACATGGAACAACACGACACCTCCAACTACCGGGGGCCAGGACTCAGGAGGCCTTGCCACCTGGGCGATCGGCCTGCTTATTGCCCTCATCTTCCTAGTGATCATCTTTGGAGGAGCATTTTTGTTCTTGTACCGACGGAACATTCGTGCTCGGAAACCTGCAATGGCCGACCAGTTTGATACTTCCTTTGACACTATAGACATCCGACCTCCACCCACACCACAACCAGACCTGTCCCAGTATCCACCACGCTACAACGACCTACCTCACTATGACCACCATGGGGAGCGCAGCCATCACCATGGCAACACCACATCAGAGATGAGTGAACAAAGCCAGAGTGCTAGCAGCGGACGGGGCAGTGCTGATGACAACGAAGATGTGGAGGACGAGGAGATCCGCATGATCAATGAGGGTCCTCTTATACAACAGCAGAAGTTGAGGGAAAGACTTGGCCTGCCTGACTCCGGAATTCGTGATGATGACAACATGAGCGACGTTTCTGTACACAACACTCAGGAATACCTGGCAAGACTTGGTATTGACACTACCAAAAGTGAGTCGACCAAGGGCTCACAGGACCTGGCGCACTCCATGGAAAGTATGCACATGTTCGACGACGAAGGTGGAGGAGAGGCAGATGGCATGGATATCAGCAATCTTATTTATGCTAAGCTAAACGAGGTCACACCAGAGGAAGAATCCTCCATAATGGACGGCACACGGGCATTTGGATTTGGTGATGAGAGTCAACCCTCCATGACGGGTTCTCTTAGTTCTATCGTCCACAGTGAAGAGGAGTTGCAGGGTTCTTACAATTGGGACTACTTGTTGGACTGGGGGCCGCAATATCAGCCTCTGGCTCACGTTTTCTCTGAAATTGCCCGCCTCAAGGATGACTCTGCACCTAACTACAGTAGGGAGCCAATGAAAAAGACGCTGAATCCACAGGTGAAGACGATCCCACCACCACTGCTGACGAGCGTGGCGCCGCGCTCCATTGCCCCTGTGGCGCTCAGCTCGGTGCGCACTAGTCAGTTGACGCTCCCATCCCTGCCTCGCTCCCCCATCAGCCACGAGTCCTCCTTCACCTCCCCTGCCATGTCACCATCCTTCAGTCCTTCCCTCTCCCCGCTGGCCACCCGATCCCCATCCATTTCGCCGCTGATGACCCCAGGAAGCGTCAGCCATACCACATCTCCTGCCGCTGCTGCTGCTGCTGCTCAGACTTCGGCCACGTCCACGCCACACCATGGTCGACCAGTTGGTCAGCGGCCAGGGCCGACAGGGCTTATGGCCGGGGCTTCATCAGGCTCAGAAACAGAACTCAGGATATAGCCGTCACTATACCCTCTTCTTTACCACTACCACTTCTACCACCACCACCATCACCCTCACCAGCACCACCACCATAACCACAGCAGCCTGCCCCTACCCCAACGCCCACACTAGACTGCCCCGGCTCCAAACAAAGGACCCTGCCCCCTGCCTCAACAGACTCCAGACTTTACCTTGTTAGTGGCCAAATTACGAATGTGATATAGTTATTGGTGTGACGTTGCCAAATGTGCTTCATCGCATGGTACATTACGTGTGTGTGTTCTGTGTATATTTGTGAATATTTAAATATTAGAATCAAAGCTGGCATGGAAAAAGAGTGAGAGTGGGGCGCTCCCTCTTGTCAGGTCCTCACCTGATGGAGGCTCTTGGGCGAAGAAAGTGGCAGTGTGTTTGATAAGGTGACATTAATGGTGAGTGTCAGTGACTGTGTAAGCACTGTTGAATCTACCACCTGGTGAGAACAGCCGTCACCATCATGTAGCCGGTGCGACTTGATGCCTTTATTGAATTGTACCTCAGTAATCAGTGTTTGTTGATCATTTGCTCGTTATACCAGTGCTCGTTAACTAGTGTTGTTAAGCAGTGCATCCGTGACCGACGATGCGTGACGAAGTCTGATGGAGTCACCAAAAAACTACCAACCAGTTACTAAGCGTGCCAGAGCTGTGAGCCATGAGGCCGCCTCACAGACAAGTATCTTATATCCGTGTGCGGTGTAGCGGAACTCTGCTGCACCTCAGTGATGGTAACATAAACCTATCAGTGTGTCATCCGCCCCTCACGCCCACGTCACTGTGGCTGTGTACTCATTTTGTTCTCCCGTGATAACTCAAATCAGTGTTTTTAGTGAAATAAACACTCGGTGCAAATAAATATAGAGCTTCGATAAAGGTGCCCTGTTTGAAAAATAAGGGTGCTAACTGTATCACCTCAGAAGTTATTTGCCAAATGTGTCACACAAGGAATGTTATGCCAATGAACCTGCCCATAGTGGCGCAGTGCCAAGGTAGTTACCACACCTACGACCCCTCGCCGGCAACATGTTCTGCCTCCTGCACTACCGGGTCTTCCTGTTAGTGTGAACCTCTGTACTTTCCCACATCCTCTCCTAGATACCCTTCCTTCCTTCCTCTTTTTTCTATTATATGTGTGATAAAATCCCCTACACCTTCCTTTCAATAAGGTTTTGTCCTCTCACTCTCCTATTCAGGCTAGGGTGATGTCGACCTTCCAGGGTGCAGACACACACCACCTCACTGTCCACGGCTCTGCTGAACATTACCTCTGACAGTAGTGACATTTTGCTGCATTACCCAAGGAGATAATATTTTAGCTGATTTTGGTAACATGACTGTCTCTCCTCCAAAGCTGCTCATGTTTACATAACTTTACCTTATCCACTGGCCAAGACCCACTTCTCTTCACCATACTGACAAAAGATTGCTGGATGTTGGATCTCTAAGTCTAAGGAAACAAACTGTGTGCTAAAGCCAAGCAGTTTGAGTCTTGCTTTGAGTCTAAGGATTATTTCTCTCCCGCTCTCCGTCTTCTCTTATTTATCCTCAGTTATACCAAAGTTATAAAATGCTTGATTTACTGTCCTCCCACCCCCCCCCCCCCCCCGTTGTTTTGTTCCACCTCCTGTCCTCAGCAGCCCCCTTCCTTAGAGACACTCCTTCTCCCACTCCTCCTCCTCCAGAATTACCATAAACTTCCAGCCGGTGGGTCGCTGGGATCCTCATTGTGCCAAGATGCCCTACCACATTATTTTTACAGTTTGATGCCACCCATGAAGAACGTGAGCAATAATTGTGCCAATTCTTCTCCCTCCTTCCCTGCATACCCACAAGTTGCCATGATCCGATGGCCAACGTAGTGCCAACCTCCACACACACACGTTGCCATGGTCCGCTGTGACGCAGTGCCAATTTCTCACATAAGTTGCCATGGTCCATTTGGCAACGTAGTGCCAATGCCCCTTAAACCCAAACGTTGCCATGGCCTGTTTAGCAATGCAGTGCCAATTCCCATAGTCACACATTGCCACATTCCTATGGGTGACACAGTGCCAATTCCCATATGTATGTTGCCGTGGTTCACTGAGCAACTCGGTGCCAATTCATCCCCATGCATTGCCATGGTGCTGTGGGCAAGAGAGTGCCAAGCCTCACACACAGTCCAGAAGACACCCAGATGTCCTCCTGGGCATTGATTGTGCCAAGTCCTCCTTCACCACACCTTCTCAGTCGTCTATTGATGCCTTGGTCAGTTTTGAAGATGTACAGATTGTTTTTAAATTATAAATTATTACGCAGGTTCTGACTGTTTCCACACAACACGTTTTTCTTTGGCTGTCGTCGAATGAAGAAATTACGCAATAGATTATTGATTATTTATAAGTGTTAAAGATGTGAATTTGTTGTATTTATATAAAAATAAACTTGTGCAATGCCAAGTAAGGATAAGTGTCGGGTTAGACTGTTGAGACAATATTCCTCACTGGTGGACTCCCTTAGTCCCGCCATCAGATACATCTTACATATTTACCAAAGGCTTAAGTGCAACAAGCAAGGCCGCCACACATGGTTCGCTTCCTGTGTGAAACAATGAGATTTTCGCCTAAAGTGTCAAGCCGTCAACCTGACACCTTCCCCGCCAAATCAAAATGTACCTATTACATAGCATCAACCTGTCCGCCGCGGACAGGCAACTCTCTCTGTACATAGTTTGATATGAGCATTTTCTCTTTTCTGTACAGTTAATTTTGTGTACACACAGAAATTTGTATAATTTTGTATTGTGATAACGCCTTATACCTTGTTTAAGGTATAAACTTTAATAAAGAAATAGTTGATAAATCTTGTGTTTTAATGTTTGGACCAAAATAATAAGACTGTGAATTATTGTTACTTGTACTTTTTAAAATTCAGATCAAAGATAACATTACACTACAGTAAGACAACATACATACACACACATACACACACACAGATGGTAGACAAGAAATTTGTGTGGGTCCACCCTTGATAAACTCGGACAAGAGTGCCTGTACTTAAAATTTTTGTCTTTCGTCCAAAAAATAGATTTTGTTCAAAATTTCAGTATAGGTACTCCTGAACATGCTAATTAAGGATCTGTTAACCAAAATTTGATATCTGCATTTTTACTCATTCAAATGACTTGCAAATGTAATTACAATTTTCTAAAAGCCATTTGAACAAGTAATAATCCAGATATCAAATTTTGGTCAACAGATCCTTAATTAGCATGTATGTTCAGGAGTACCTATACTGAGATTTTGAACAAAATTTTTTGGCCCAAAATGACAAAAATTCTAAGTTTATGCCTTACATGATTTTTGGCCCAAAATACTTTTTCTCTCAGAACTAAAATTTAATGTGCCTGACTATTTAAGTACATCCAGAATAATACACAAGCACCAAGAAATGACCTCAAAAACCCATAAGTGGCGAGTAATTAGCATTGCAAAAGTAATTAAAAATTTTTAAAACCCACTTGAACAAGCAATAATCCAGATATCATATTTTGGTCAACAGATCCTTAATTAGCATGTTCAGGAGTACCTATACTGAGATTTTGAACAAAATCCATTTTTTGGCCAAAAATCCTGAGGGCTCCGACAACAATGGGGGTTGCTGAGGCCTCAGGGAGGATCCCTCGTATCGTTCCTGCTCTTGATAAGGTCTCTGAAATCGCCGTTGCTCCAGAGAGGGCCTCTAGGGTCGCCACAGCCCCAGGGAAGGCCCCTGGGGTCGTTGAAGCCCCAGAAGAGGCTCCTTGAGTTGATGTGACCCCTGGGGCCCTCGCAAAGGCGGTGGTAACTCCAGCAGCCCTCCCAGAGGCGGGGACAGCGACCCCAGAGGCCTTCCCATAGACAGAAGTGCCCCTATGGCCGTCCCAGAGGCTGTGGCGCCCCAGGGACCATTCCAGGAGCTTCCCTCCCAGAAACCCTATAGCTTGCTGGGTCATGGTCCTGTATGTATTGCCTACGTCCAGCAATCCCTTACTTAACTGTGATTGGTGGACTAAAATATCATATCTCCCAGAATTTAAATAGTGAAACGAGAATAAATATCCAACAGCAAAGCATAAGTTGGGATGTTGTGCTGACTGATTGCTCTGTTCTCCTATTGGCTGTGATTTGATGACGCTACATCTTGCTCCACCAATCACAGTTAAGAAAGGGATTACTGGACGAATGCAAAATGTACGACAAAACTATGAAGTTTTTGGGGCGATGCTGCATGTGGAAGGGCCCCTGGCGGCGACGTCGCCCCTGGCAGAGATCCTGCCGCCCCTGGAAAGGCACCCACTGCCACTAGCAGGGCCCATAACACCGCCGCCGGCAATAGGAGGACCCATAGAGGTGCCGCAGCCCCTGGCAGGGTCCTTGTGGGCAGTGGCGCACAAGGACCCTGCCAGGGGCTGCGGCACCTCTATGGGCCCCTGAATATGCCACCGCTGTGGTACAGCCCCTGGGGACGTCGGCGTCCCTGGGAACGCCCCTGAAGGCCTTTCCGTCTCTGTAAGGGACCCTGGGATCGACGTCATCCCTGTGAGGGTTACTTAGCCATGCCTGGCAAGGAAGCGCCCCCAGGGCCACTCTCAGGGTCGGCGGTGCCCCCAGGGGACCTGTCAGGGGCGCTGGATCCACCAGGAGTGCTGGATTCACCAGAGGCGCTCTTTGGAACAATGGCAATCCTAGAGGCTTTTTCAGGGAAGGCGGCATTCTCAGGGGCTCCTCCAGAAACAGCCGAATTTACATGATGCCTCTCAGGGACGGGAACGCTCCTAGGGACCCTCACAGACACGGCGGCGCCCCCATGGGCCCTGCTAGGGGCGCTGGCGACCCGCGGGGCCCTCACAGGGACAGCGGTGATCCCAGGGGTTTTTCAAGGGACGGGGGTGCCTCCAGGTACGTTCCTAGGGACCGTGGTGCTCCCAGAGGCCCTCCCAGAGGCCCTGCTAGCGGCGTGGCATCTTTAGGGGCCCTTCCATAGGCGGTGGCTCCCCCCAGGCCTCTTTATGGGACGCCACTGCTCCCAGGGACCCTGTCAAGGCCTGTGGCTCACAATAGGTCATCCTAGGGGAGGCGGCGAGCCAAAACAATGGATAGTGGTGTCGTATATATTGCATTCTTCCAGTAATCTCTTACATAACTGTGATTGGTGAAATAAGAGATAACGTCGTCAAATTACAGCCAATTGGAAAACAGAGCAATCAATTAGCACAACACCCCAACTTATGTTTTGCTGTTGGATATTTATTCTCCTTTTTATTGGTCAGGTTGCGATAATACTGAAAATGCGATGGGAAGTGCATTTTTATTTAACGTCATAGCTCCCAGAATTTAAATAGTGAAACGAGAATATAGGCTATATCCAACAGCAAAGCATAAGTTGGGGTGTTGTGCTGACTGATTGCTCTGTTCTCCTATTGGCTGTAATTTGATGACGTAACATCTTGCTCCACCAATCACAGTTAAGTAAGGGATTACTGGACGAATGCAAAATGTACAACAAAACTATGAAGTTTTTGAGGCGATGCCGCATGTGGAAGGGGCCCTGGGGGGCGCCGTCGCCCCTGCCAGAGACCCTGCCGCCCCTGGAAAGGCACCAACTGCCCCTAGCAGGGCCCATAGCAGCGCCGCCGGCCCTAGGAGGGCCCATAAGGGCACCACAGCCCCTGGAAGGGTAATTGTATGCAGTGGCGCCCCAAAGAGGTACCCTTGGGGAGACACCACCTCTGAAGGGCCCCTGAACGTACCACCGCTGTGGTAGAGCCCCTGGGGACGTCGCCGTCCCTGGGAACGCTCCTGAAGACCTTTCCGTCCCTGTAAGGGACCCTGGGATCGACGTCATCCATGTGAGGGTCACTTAGCCATGCCTGGAAGGGAAGCGCCCCCAGGGCCACTCTCAGGGTCGGCGGTGCCCCCAGGGGACCTGTCAGGGGCGCTGGATCCTCCAGGGGCGCTGGATTCACCAGAGGCGCTCTCAGGGACAATGGCAATCCTAGAGGCTTTTTCAGAGAAGGCGGCATTCTCAGGGGCTCCTCCAGAAACAGCCGAATTTACATGAGCCTCTCAGGGACGGCAACGCTCCTAGGGACCCTCACAGACACGGCGGCGCCCCCATGGGCCCTGCTAGGGGCGCTGGCGACCCGAGGGGCCCTCACAGGGACAGCGGTGATCCCAGGGGTTTTTCAAGGGACGGGGGTGCCTCCAGGTACGTTCCTAGGGACCGTGGTGCTCCCAGAGGCCCTCCCAGAGGCCCTGCTAGCGGCGTGGCATCTTTAGGGGCCCTTCCATAGGCGGTGGCTCCCCCCAGGCCTCTTTATGGGACGCCACTGCTCCCAGGGACCCTGTCAAGGCCTGTGGCTCACAATAGGTCATCCTAGGGGAGGCGGCGACCCAAAACAATGGATAGTGGTGTCGTATATATTGCATTCTTCCAGTAATCTCTTACATAACTGTGATTGGTGAAATAAGAGATAACGTCGTCAAATTACAGCCAATTGGAAAACAGAGCAATCAATTAGCACAACACCCCAACTTATGTACTGCTGTTGGATATTTATTCTCCTTTTTATTGGTCAGGTTGCGATAATACTGAAAATGCGATGGGAAGTGCATTTTTATTTAACATCATATCTCCCAGAATTTAAATAGTGAAACGAGAATATAGGCTATATCCAACAGCAAAGCATAAGTTGGGGTGTTGTGCTGACTGATTGCTCTGTTCTTCTATTGGCTGTAATTTGATGACGTAACATCTTGTTCCACCAATCACAGTTAAGTAAGGGATTACTGGACGAATGCAAAATGTACAACAAAACTATGAAGTTTTTGAGGCGATGCCGCATGTGGAAGGGGCCCTGGGGGGCGCCTTCGCCCCTGCCAGAGACCCTGCCGCCCCTGGAAAGGCACCCACTGCCACTAGCAGGGCCCATAGCAGCGCCGCCGGCCCTAGGAGGGCCCATAAGGGCACCACAGCCCCTGGAAGGGTAATTGTATGCAGTGGCGCCCCAAAGAGGTACCCTTGGGGAGACACCACCTCTAAAGGGCCCCTGAACGTGCCACCGCTGTGGTAGAGCCCCTGGGGACGTCGCCGTCCCTGGGAACGCTCCTGAAGACCTTTCCGTCCCTGTAAGGGACCCTGGGATCGACGTCATCCCTGTGAGGGTCACTTAGCCATGCCTGGAAGGGAAGCGCCCCCAGGGCCACTCTCAGGGTCGGCAGTGCCCCCAGGGGACCTGTCAGGGGCGCTGGATCCTCCAGGGGCGCTGGATTCACCAGAGGCGCTCTCAGGGACAATGGCAATCCTAGAGGCTTTTTCAGAGAAGGCGGCATTCTCAGGGGCTCCTCCAGAAACAGCCGAATTTACATGAGCCTCTCAGGGACGGCAACGCTCCTAGGGACCCTCACAGACACGGCGGCGCCCCCATGGGCCCTGCTAGGGGCGCTGGCGACCCGAGGGGCCCTCACAGGGACAGCGGTGATCCCAGGGGTTTTTCAAGGGACGGGGGTGCCTCCAGGTACGTTCCTAGGGACCGTGGTGCTCCCAGAGGCCCTCCCAGAGGCCCTGCTAGCGGCGTGGCATCTTTAGGGGCCCTTCCATAGGCGGTGGCTCCCCCCAGGCCTCTTTATGGGACGCCACTGCTCCCAGGGACCCTGTCAAGGCCTGTGGCTCACAATAGGTCATCCTAGGGGAGGCGGCGACCCAAAACAATGGATAGTGGTGTCGTATATATTGCATTCTTCCAGTAATCTCTTACATAACTGTGATTGGTGAAATAAGAGTCAACGTCGTCAAATTACAGCCAATTGGAAAACAGAGCAATCAATTAGCACAACACCCCAACTTATGTTTTGCTGTTGGATATTTATTCTCCTTTTTATTGGTCAGGTTGCGATAATACTGAAAATGCGATGGGAAGTGCATTTTTATTTAACGTCATATCTCCCAGAATTTGAATAGTGAAACGAGAATATAGGCTATATCCAACAGCAAAGCATAAGTTGGGGTGTTGTGCTGACTGATTGCTCTGTTCTCCTATTGGCTGTAATTTGATGACGTAACATCTTGCTCCACCAATCACAGTTAAGTAAGGGATTACTGGACGAATGCTAAATGTACAACAAAACTATGAAGTTTTTGAGGCGATGCCGCATGTGGAAGGGGCCCTGGGGGGCGCCGTCGCCCCTGCCAGAGACCCTGCCGCCCCTGGAAAGGCACCCACTGCCACTAGCAGGGCCCATAGCAGCGCCGCCGGCCCTAGGAGGGCCCATAAGGGCACCACAGCCCCTGGAAGGGTAAATGTATGCAGTGGCGCCCCAAAGAGGTACCCTTGGGGAGACACCACCTCTGAAGGGCCTCTGAACGTACCACCGCTGTGGTAGAGCCCCTGAGGACGTCGCCGTCCCTGGGAACGCTCCTGAAGACCTTTCCGTCCCTGTAAAGGACCCTGGGATCGACGTCATCCCTGTGAGGGTCACTTAGACATGCCTGGAAGGGAAGCGCCCCCAGGGCCACTCTCAGGGTCGGCGGTGCCCCCAGGGGACCTGTCAGGGGCGCTGGATCCTCCAGGGGCGCTGGATTCACCAGAGGCGCTCTCAGGGACAATGGCAATCCTAGAGGCTTTTTCAGAGAAGGCGGCATTCTCAGGGGCTCCTCCAGAAACAGCCGAATTTACATGAGCCTCTCAGGGACGGCAACGCTCCTAGGGACCGTCACAGACACGGCGGCGCCCCCATGGGCCCTGCTAGGGGCGCTGGCGACCCGAGGGGCCCTCACAGGGACAGCGGTGATCCCAGGGGTTTTTCAAGGGACGGGGGTGCCTCCAGGTACGTTCCTAGGGACCGTGGTGCTTCCAGAGGCCCTCCCAGAGGCCCTGCTAGCGGCGTGGCATCTTTAGGGGCCCTTCCATAGGCGGTGGCTCCCCCCAGGCCTCTTTATGGGACGCCACTGCTCCCAGGGACCCTGTCAAGGCCTGTGGCTCACAATAGGTCATCCTAGGGGAGGCGGCGACCCAAAACAATGGATAGTGGTGTCGTATGTATTGCATTCTTCCAGTAATCTCTTACATAACTGTGATTGGTGAAATAAGAGATAACGTCGTCAAATTACAGCCAATTGGAAAACAGAGCAATCAATTAGCACAACACCCCAACTTATGTTTTGCTGTTGGATATTTATTCTCCTTTTTATTGGTCAGGTTGCGATAATACTGAAAATGCGATGGGAAGTGCATTTTTATTTAACGTCATATCTCCCAGAATTTAAATAGTGAAACGAGAATATAGGCTATATCCAACAGCAAAGCATAAGTTGGGGTGTTGTGCTGACTGATTGCTCTGTTCTCCTATTGGCTGTAATTTGATGACGTAACATCTTGCTCCACCAATCACAGTTAAGTAAGGGATTACTGGACGAATGCAAAATGTACAACAAAACTATGAAGTTTTTGAGGCGATGCCGCATGTGGAAGGGGCCCTGGGGGGCGCCGTCGCCCCTGCCAGAGACCCTGCCGCCCCTGGAAAGGCACCCACTGCCACTAGCAGGGCCCATAGCAGCGCCGCCGGCCCTAGGAGGGCCCATAAGGGCACCACAGCCCCTGGAAGGGTAATTGTATGCAGTGGCGCCCCAAAGAGGTACCCTTGGGGAGACACCACCTCTAAAGGACCCCTGAACGTGCCACCGCTGTGGTAGAGCCCCTGGGGACGTCGCCGTCCCTGGGAACGCTCCTGAAGACCTTTCCGTCCCTGTAAGGGACCCTGGGATCGACGTCATCCCTGTGAGGGTCACTTAGCCATGCCTGGAAGGGAAGCGCCCCCAGGGCCACTCTCAGGGTCGGCAGTGCCCCCAGGGGACCTGTCAGGGGCGCTGGATCCTCCAGGGGCGCTGGATTCACCAGAGGCGCTCTCAGGGACAATGGCAATCCTAGAGGCTTTTTCAGAGAAGGTGGCATTCTCAGGGGCTCCTCCAGAAACAGCCGAATTTACATGAGCCTCTCAGGGACGGCAACGCTCCTAGGGACCCTCACAGACACGGCGGCGCCCCCATGGGCCCTGCTAGGGGCGCTGGCGACCCGAGGGGCCCTCACAGGGACAGCGGTGATCCCAGGGGTTTTTCAAGGGACGGGGGTGCCTCCAGGTACGTTCCTAGGGACCGTGGTGCTCCCAGAGGCCCTCCCAGAGGCCCTGCTAGCGGCGTGGCATCTTTAGGGGCCCTTCCATAGGCGGTGGCTCCCCCCAGGCCTCTTTATGGGACGCCACTGCTCCCAGGGACCCTGTCAAGGCCTGTGGCTCACAATAGGTCATCCTAGGGGAGGCGGCGACCCAAAACAATGGATAGTGGTGTCGTATATATTGCATTCGTCCAGTAATCTCTTACATAACTGTGATTGGTGAAATAAGAGATAACGTCGTCAAATTACAGCCAATTGGAAAACAGAGCAATCAATTAGCACAACACCCCAACTTATGTTTTGCTGTTGGATATTTATTCTCCTTTTTATTGGTCAGGTTGCGATAATACTGAAAATGCGATGGGAAGTGCATTTTTATTTAACGTCATATCTCCAAGAATTTAAATAGTGAAACGAGAATATAGGCTATATCCAACAGCAAAGCATAAGTTGGGGTGTTGTGCTGACTGATTGCTCTGTTCTCCTATTGGCTGTAATTTGATGACGTAACATCTTGCTCCACCAATCACAGTTAAGTAAGGGATTACTGGACGAATGCTAAATGTACAACAAAACTATGAAGTTTTTGAGGCGATGCCGCATGTGGAAGGGGCCCTGGGGGGCGCCGTCGCCCCTGCCAGAGACCCTGCCGCCCCTGGAAAGGCACCCACTGCCACTAGCAGGGCCCATAGCAGCGCCGCCGGCCCTAGGAGGGCCCATAAGGGCACCACAGCCCCTGGAAGGGTAATTGTATGCAGTGGCGCCCCAAAGAGGTACCCTTGGGGAGACACCACCTCTGAAGGGCCCCTGAACGTACCACCGCTGTGGTAGAGCCCCTGGGGACGTCGCCGTCCCTGGGAACGCTCCTGAAGACCTTTCCGTCCCTGTAAGGAACCCTGGGATCGACGTCATCCCTGTGAGGGTCACTTAGCCATGCCTGGAAGGGAAGCGCCCCCAGGGCCACTCTCAGGGTCGGCGGTGCCCCCAGGGGACCTGTCAGGGGCGCTGGATCCTCCAGGGGCGCTGGATTCACCAGAGGCGCTCAAAGGGACAATGGCAATCCTAGAGGCTTTTTCAGAGAAGGCGGCATTCTCAGGGGCTCCTCCAGAAACAGCCGAATTTACATGAGCCTCTCAGGGACGGCAACGCTCCTAGGGACCCTCACAGACACGGCGGCGCCCCCATGGGCCCTGCTAGGGGCGCTGGCGACCCGAGGGGCCCTCACAGGGACAGCGGTGATCCCAGGGGTTTTTCAAGGGACGGGGGTGCCTCCAGGTACGTTCCTAGGGACCGTGGTGCTTCCAGAGGCCCTCCCAGAGGCCCTGCTAGCGGCGTGGCATCTTTAGGGGCCCTTCCATAGGCGGTGGCTCCCCCCAGGCCTCTTTATGGGACGCCACTGCTCCCAGGGACCCTGTCAAGGCCTGTGGCTCACAATAGGTCATCCTAGGGGAGGCGGCGACCCAAAACAATGGATAGTGGTGTCGTATGTATTGCATTCTTCCAGTAATCTCTTACATAACTGTGATTGGTGAAATAAGAGATAACGTCGTCAAATTACAGCCAATTGGAAAACAGAGCAATCAATTAGCACAACACCCCAACTTATGTTTTGCTGTTGGATATTTATTCTCCTTTTTATTGGTCAGGTTGCGATAATACTGAAAATGCGATGGGAAGTGCATTTTTATTTAACGTCATATCTCCCAGAATTTAAATAGTGAAACGAGAATATAGGCTATATCCAACAGCAAAGCATAAGTTGGGGTGTTGTGCTGACTGATTGCTCTGTTCTCCTATTGGCTGTAATTTGATGACGTAACATCTTGCTCCACCAATCACAGTTAAGTAAGGGATTACTGGACGAATGCTAAATGTACAACAAAACTATGAAGTTTTTGAGGCGATGCCGCATGTGGAAGGGGCCCTGGGGGGCGCCGTCGCCCCTGCCAGAGACCCTGCCGCCCCTGGAAAGGCACCCACTGCCACTAGCAGGGCCCATAGCAGCGCCGCCGGCCCTAGGAGGGCCCATAAGGGCACCACAGCCCCTGGAAGGGTAATTGTATGCAGTGGCGCCCCAAAGAGGTACCCTTGGGGAGACACCACCTCTGAAGGGCCCCTGAACGTACCACCGCTGTGGTAGAGCCCCTGGGGACGTCGCCGTCCCTGGGAACGCTCCTGAAGACCTTTCCGTCCCTGTAAGGAACCCTGGGATCGACGTCATCCCTGTGAGGGTCACTTAGCCATGCCTGGAAGGGAAGCGCCCCCAGGGCCACTCTCAGGGTCGGCGGTGCCCCCAGGGGACCTGTCAGGGGCGCTGGATCCTCCAGGGGCGCTGGATTCACCAGAGGCGCTCAAAGGGACAATGGCAATCCTAGAGGCTTTTTCAGAGAAGGCGGCATTCTCAGGGGCTCCTCCAGAAACAGCCGAATTTACATGAGCCTCTCAGGGACGGCAACGCTCCTAGGGACCCTCACAGACACGGCGGCGCCCCCATGGGCCCTGCTAGGGGCGCTGGCGACCCGAGGGGCCCTCACAGGGACAGCGGTGATCCCAGGGGTTTTTCAAGGGACGGGGGTGCCTCCAGGTACGTTCCTAGGGACCGTGGTGCTTCCAGAGGCCCTCCCAGAGGCCCTGCTAGCGGCGTGGCATCTTTAGGGGCCCTTCCATAGGCGGTGGCTCCCCCCAGGCCTCTTTATGGGACGCCACTGCTCCCAGGGACCCTGTCAAGGCCTGTGGCTCACAATAGGTCATCCTAGGGGAGGCGGCGACCCAAAACAATGGATAGTGGTGTCGTATGTATTGCATTCTTCCAGTAATCTCTTACATAACTGTGATTGGTGAAATAAGAGATAACGTCGTCAAATTACAGCCAATTGGAAAACAGAGCAATCAATTAGCACAACACCCCAACTTATGTTTTGCTGTTGGATATTTATTCTCCTTTTTATTGGTCAGGTTGCGATAATACTGAAAATGCGATGGGAAGTGCATTTTTATTTAACGTCATATCTCCCAGAATTTAAATAGTGAAACGAGAATATAGGCTATATCCAACAGCAAAGCATAAGTTGGGGTGTTGTGCTGACTGATTGCTCTGTTCTCCTATTGGCTGTAATTTGATGACGTAACATCTTGCTCCACCAATCACAGTTAAGTAAGGGATTACTGGACGAATGCAAAATGTACAACAAAACTATGAAGTTTTTGAGGCGATGCCGCATGTGGAAGGGGCCCTGGGGGGCGCCGTCGCCCCTGCCAGAGACCCTGCCGCCCCTGGAAAGGCACCCACTGCCACTAGCAGGGCCCATAGCAGCGCCGCCGGCCCTAGGAGGGCCCATAAGGGCACCACAGCCCCTGGAAGGGTAATTGTATGCAGTGGCGCCCCAAAGAGGTACCCTTGGGGAGACACCACCTCTAAAGGGCCCCTGAACGTGCCACCGCTGTGGTAGAGCCCCTGGGGACGTCGCCGTCCCTGGGAACGCTCCTGAAGACCTTTCCGTCCCTGTAAGGGACCCTGGGATCGACGTCATCCCTGTGAGGGTCACTTAGCCATGCCTGGAAGGGAAGCGCCCCCAGGGCCACTCTCAGGGTCGGCAGTGCCCCCAGGGGACCTGTCAGGGGCGCTGGATCCTCCAGGGGCGCTGGATTCACCAGAGGCGCTCTCAGGGACAATGGCAATCCTAGAGGCTGTTTCAGAGAAGGTGGCATTCTCAGGGGCTCCTCCAGAAACAGCCGAATTTACATGAGCCTCTCAGGGACGGCAACGCTCCTAGGGACCCTCACAGACACGGCGGCGCCCCCATGGGCCCTGCTAGGGGCGCTGGCGACCCGAGGGGCCCTCACAGGGACAGCGGTGATCCCAGGGGTTTTTCAAGGGACGGGGGTGCCTCCAGGTACGTTCCTAGGGACCGTGGTGCTCCCAGAGGCCCTCCCAGAGGCCCTGCTAGCGGCGTGGCATCTTTAGGGGCCCTTCCATAGGCGGTGGCTCCCCCCAGGCCTCTTTATGGGACGCCACTGCTCCCAGGGACCCTGTCAAGGCCTGTGGCTCACAATAGGTCATCCTAGGGGAGGCGGCGACCCAAAACAATGGATAGTGGTGTCGTATATATTGCATTCTTCCAGTAATCTCTTACATAACTGTGATTGGTGAAATAAGAGATAACGTCGTCAAATTACAGCCAATTGGAAAACAGAGCAATCAATTAGCACAACACCCCAACTTATGTTTTGCTGTTGGATATTTATTCTCCTTTTTATTGGTCAGGTTGCGATAATACTGAAAATGCGATGGGAAGTGCATTTTTATTTAACGTCATATCTCCCAGAATTTAAATAGTGAAACGAGAATATAGGCTATATCCAACAGCAAAGCATAAGTTGGGGTGTTGTGCTGACTGATTGCTCTGTTCTCCTATTGGCTGTAATTTGATGACGTAACATCTTGCTCCACCAATCACAGTTAAGTAAGGGATTACTGGACGAATGCTAAATGTACAACAAAACTATGAAGTTTTTGAGGCGATGCCGCATGTGGAAGGGGCCCTGGGGGCGCCGTCGCCCCTGCCAGAGACCCTGCCGCCCCTGGAAAGGCACCCACTGCCACTAGCAGGGCCCATAGCAGCGCCGCCGGCCCTAGGAGGGCCCATAAGGGCACCACAGCCCCTGGAAGGGTAATTGTATGCAGTGGCGCCCCAAAGAGGTACCCTTGGGGAGACACCACCTCTGAAGGGCCCCTGAACGTACCACCGCTGTGGTAGAGCCCCTGGGGACGTCGCCGTCCCTGGGAACGCTCCTGAAGACCTTTCCGTCCCTGTAAGGAACCCTGGGATCGACGTCATCCCTGTGAGGGTCACTTAGCCATGCCTGGAAGGGAAGCGCCCCCAGGGCCACTCTCAGGGTCGGCGGTGCCCCCAGGGGACCTGTCAGGGGCGCTGGATCCTCCAGGGGCGCTGGATTCACCAGAGGCGCTCAAAGGGACAATGGCAATCCTAGAGGCTTTTTCAGAGAAGGCGGCATTCTCAGGGGCTCCTCCAGAAACAGCCGAATTTACATGAGCCTCTCAGGGACGGCAACGCTCCTAGGGACCCTCACAGACACGGCGGCGCCCCCATGGGCCCTGCTAGGGGCGCTGGCGACCCGAGGGGCCCTCACAGGGACAGCGGTGATCCCAGGGGTTTTTCAAGGGACGGGGGTGCCTCCAGGTACGTTCCTAGGGACCGTGGTGCTTCCAGAGGCCCTCCCAGAGGCCCTGCTAGCGGCGTGGCATCTTTAGGGGCCCTTCCATAGGCGGTGGCTCCCCCCAGGCCTCTTTATGGGACGCCACTGCTCCCAGGGACCCTGTCAAGGCCTGTGGCTCACAATAGGTCATCCTAGGGGAGGCGGCGACCCAAAACAATGGATAGTGGTGTCGTATGTATTGCATTCTTCCAGTAATCTCTTACATAACTGTGATTGGTGAAATAAGAGATAACGTCGTCAAATTACAGCCAATTGGAAAACAGAGCAATCAATTAGCACAACACCCCAACTTATGTTTTGCTGTTGGATATTTATTCTCCTTTTTATTGGTCAGGTTGCGATAATACTGAAAATGCGATGGGAAGTGCATTTTTATTTAACGTCATATCTCCCAGAATTTAAATAGTGAAACGAGAATATAGGCTATATCCAACAGCAAAGCATAAGTTGGGGTGTTGTGCTGACTGATTGCTCTGTTCTCCTATTGGCTGTAATTTGATGACGTAACATCTTGCTCCACCAATCACAGTTAAGTAAGGGATTACTGGACGAATGCTAAATGTACAACAAAACTATGAAGTTTTTGAGGCGATGCCGCATGTGGAAGGGGCCCTGGGGGGCGCCGTCGCCCCTGCCAGAGACCCTGCCGCCCCTGGAAAGGCACCCACTGCCACTAGCAGGGCCCATAGCAGCGCCGCCGGCCCTAGGAGGGCCCATAAGGGCACCACAGCCCCTGGAAGGGTAATTGTATGCAGTGGCGCCCCAAAGAGGTACCCTTGGGGAGACACCACCTCTGAAGGGCCCCTGAACGTACCACCGCTGTGGTAGAGCCCCTGGGGACGTCGCCGTCCCTGGGAACGCTCCTGAAGACCTTTCCGTCCCTGTAAGGAACCCTGGGATCGACGTCATCCCTGTGAGGGTCACTTAGCCATGCCTGGAAGGGAAGCGCCCCCAGGGCCACTCTCAGGGTCGGCGGTGCCCCCAGGGGACCTGTCAGGGGCGCTGGATCCTCCAGGGGCGCTGGATTCACCAGAGGCGCTCAAAGGGACAATGGCAATCCTAGAGGCTTTTTCAGAGAAGGCGGCATTCTCAGGGGCTCCTCCAGAAACAGCCGAATTTACATGAGCCTCTCAGGGACGGCAACGCTCCTAGGGACCCTCACAGACACGGCGGCGCCCCCATGGGCCCTGCTAGGGGCGCTGGCGACCCGAGGGGCCCTCACAGGGACAGCGGTGATCCCAGGGGTTTTTCAAGGGACGGGGGTGCCTCCAGGTACGTTCCTAGGGACCGTGGTGCTTCCAGAGGCCCTCCCAGAGGCCCTGCTAGCGGCGTGGCATCTTTAGGGGCCCTTCCATAGGCGGTGGCTCCCCCCAGGCCTCTTTATGGGACGCCACTGCTCCCAGGGACCCTGTCAAGGCCTGTGGCTCACAATAGGTCATCCTAGGGGAGGCGGCGACCCAAAACAATGGATAGTGGTGTCGTATGTATTGCATTCTTCCAGTAATCTCTTACATAACTGTGATTGGTGAAATAAGAGATAACGTCGTCAAATTACAGCCAATTGGAAAACAGAGCAATCAATTAGCACAACACCCCAACTTATGTTTTGCTGTTGGATATTTATTCTCCTTTTTATTGGTCAGGTTGCGATAATACTGAAAATGCGATGGGAAGTGCATTTTTATTTAACGTCATATCTCCCAGAATTTAAATAGTGAAACGAGAATATAGGCTATATCCAACAGCAAAGCATAAGTTGGGGTGTTGTGCTGACTGATTGCTCTGTTCTCCTATTGGCTGTAATTTGATGACGTAACATCTTGCTCCACCAATCACAGTTAAGTAAGGGATTACTGGACGAATGCTAAATGTACAACAAAACTATGAAGTTTTTGAGGCGATGCCGCATGTGGAAGGGGCCCTGGGGGGCGCCGTCGCCCCTGCCAGAGACCCTGCCGCCCCTGGAAAGGCACCCACTGCCACTAGCAGGGCCCATAGCAGCGCCGCCGGCCCTAGGAGGGCCCATAAGGGCACCACAGCCCCTGGAAGGGTAATTGTATGCAGTGGCGCCCCAAAGAGGTACCCTTGGGGAGACACCACCTCTGAAGGGCCCCTGAACGTACCACCGCTGTGGTAGAGCCCCTGGGGACGTCGCCGTCCCTGGGAACGCTCCTGAAGACCTTTCCGTCCCTGTAAGGAACCCTGGGATCGACGTCATCCCTGTGAGGGTCACTTAGCCATGCCTGGAAGGGAAGCGCCCCCAGGGCCACTCTCAGGGTCGGCGGTGCCCCCAGGGGACCTGTCAGGGGCGCTGGATCCTCCAGGGGCGCTGGATTCACCAGAGGCGCTCTCAGGGACAATGGCAATCCTAGAGGCTTTTTCAGAGAAGGCGGCATTCTCAGGGGCTCCTCCAGAAACAGCCGAATTTACATGAGCCTCTCAGGGACGGCAACGCTCCTAGGGACCCTCACAGACACGGCGGCGCCCCCATGGGCCCTGCTAGGGGCGCTGGCGACCCGAGGGGCCCTCACAGGGACAGCGGTGATCCCAGGGGTTTTTCAAGGGACGGGGGTGCCTCCAGGTACGTTCCTAGGGACCGTGGTGCTCCCAGAGGCCCTCCCAGAGGCCCTGCTAGCGGCGTGGCATCTTTAGGGGCCCTTCCATAGGCGGTGGCTCCCCCCAGGCCTCTTTATGGGACGCCACTGCTCCCAGGGACCCTGTCAAGGCCTGTGGCTCACAATAGGTCATCCTAGGGGAGGCGGCGACCCAAAACAATGGATAGTGGTGTCGTATATATTGCATTCTTCCAGTAATCTCTTACATAACTGTGATTGGTGAAATAAGAGATAACGTCGTCAAATTACAGCCAATTGGAAAACAGAGCAATCAATTAGCACAACACCCCAACTTATGTTTTGCTGTTGGATATTTTTTCTCCTTTTTATTGGTCAGGTTGCGATAATACTGAAAATGCGATGGGAAGTGCATTTTTATTTAACGTCATATCTCCCAGAATTTAAATAGTGAAACGAGAATATAGGCTATATCCAACAGCAAAGCATAAGTTGGGGTGTTGTGCTGACTGATTGCTCTGTTCTCCTATTGGCTGTAATTTGATGACGTAACATCTTGCTCCACCAATCACAGTTAAGTAAGGGATTACTGGACGAATGCTAAATGTACAACAAAACTATGAAGTTTTTGAGGCGATGCCGCATGTGGAAGGGGCCCTGGGGGGCGCCGTCGCCCCTGCCAGAGACCCTGCCGCCCCTGGAAAGGCACCCACTGCCACTAGCAGGGCCCATAGCAGCGCCGCCGGCCCTAGGAGGGCCCATAAGGGCACCACAGCCCCTGGAAGGGTAATTGTATGCAGTGGCGCCCCAAAGAGGTACCCTTGGGGAGACACCACCTCTGAAGGGCCCCTGAACGTACCACCGCTGTGGTAGAGCCCCTGGGGACGTCGCCGTCCCTGGGAACGCTCCTGAAGACCTTTCCGTCCCTGTAAGGAACCCTGGGATCGACGTCATCCCTGTGAGGGTCACTTAGCCATGCCTGGAAGGGAAGCGCCCCCAGGGCCACTCTCAGGGTCGGCGGTGCCCCCAGGGGACCTGTCAGGGGCGCTGGATCCTCCAGGGGCGCTGGATTCACCAGAGGCGCTCTCAGGGACAATGGCAATCCTAGAGGCTTTTTCAGAGAAGGCGGCATTCTCAGGGGCTCCTCCAGAAACAGCCGAATTTACATGAGCCTCTCAGGGACGGCAACGCTCCTAGGGACCCTCACAGACACGGCGGCGCCCCCATGGGCCCTGCTAGGGGCGCTGGCGACCCGAGGGGCCCTCACAGGGACAGCGGTGATCCCAGGGGTTTTTCAAGGGACGGGGGTGCCTCCAGGTACGTTCCTAGGGACCGTGGTGCTCCCAGAGGCCCTCCCAGAGGCCCTGCTAGCGGCGTGGCATCTTTAGGGGCCCTTCCATAGGCGGTGGCTCCCCCCAGGCCTCTTTATGGGACGCCACTGCTCCCAGGGACCCTGTCAAGGCCTGTGGCTCACAATAGGTCATCCTAGGGGAGGCGGCGACCCAAAACAATGGATAGTGGTGTCGTATGTATTGCATTCTTCCAGTAATCTCTTACATAACTGTGATTGGTGAAATAAGAGATAACGTCGTCAAATTACAGCCAATTGGAAAACAGAGCAATCAATTAGCACAACACCCCAACTTATGTTTTGCTGTTGGATATTTATTCTCCTTTTTATTGGTCAGGTTGCGATAATACTGAAAATGCGATGGGAAGTGCATTTTTATTTAACGTCATATCTCCCAGAATTTAAATAGTGAAACGAGAATATAGGCTATATCCAACAGCAAAGCATAAGTTGGGGTGTTGCGCTGACTGATTGCTCTGTTCTCCTATTGGCTGTAATTTGATGACGTAACATCTTGCTCCACCAATCACAGTTAAGTAAGGGATTACTGGACGAATGCTAAATGTACAACAAAACTATGAAGTTTTTGAGGCGATGCCGCATGTGGAAGGGGCCCTGGGGGGCGCCGTCGCCCCTGCCAGAGACCCTGCCGCCCCTGGAAAGGCACCCACTGCCACTAGCAGGGCCCATAGCAGCGCCGCCGGCCCTAGGAGGGCCCATAAGGGCACCACAGCCCCTGGAAGGGTAATTGTATGCAGTGGCGCCCCAAAGAGGTACCCTTGGGGAGACACCACCTCTGAAGGGCCCCTGAACGTACCACCGCTGTGGTAGAGCCCCTGGGGACGTCGCCGTCCCTGGGAACGCTCCTGAAGACCTTTCCGTCCCTGTAAGGAACCCTGGGATCGACGTCATCCCTGTGAGGGTCACTTAGCCATGCCTGGAAGGGAAGCGCCCCCAGGGCCACTCTCAGGGTCGGCGGTGCCCCCAGGGGACCTGTCAGGGGCGCTGGATCCTCCAGGGGCGCTGGATTCACCAGAGGCGCTCAAAGGGACAATGGCAATCCTAGAGGCTTTTTCAGAGAAGGCGGCATTCTCAGGGGCTCCTCCAGAAACAGCCGAATTTACATGAGCCTCTCAGGGACGGCAACGCTCCTAGGGACCCTCACAGACACGGCGGCGCCCCCATGGGCCCTGCTAGGGGCGCTGGCGACCCGAGGGGCCCTCACAGGGACAGCGGTGATCCCAGGGGTTTTTCAAGGGACGGGGGTGCCTCCAGGTACGTTCCTAGGGACCGTGGTGCTTCCAGAGGCCCTCCCAGAGGCCCTGCTAGCGGCGTGGCATCTTTAGGGGCCCTTCCATAGGCGGTGGCTCCCCCCAGGCCTCTTTATGGGACGCCACTGCTCCCAGGGACCCTGTCAAGGCCTGTGGCTCACAATAGGTCATCCTAGGGGAGGCGGCGACCCAAAACAATGGATAGTGGTGTCGTATGTATTGCATTCTTCCAGTAATCTCTTACATAACTGTGATTGGTGAAATAAGAGATAACGTCGTCAAATTACAGCCAATTGGAAAACAGAGCAATCAATTAGCACAACACCCCAACTTATGTTTTGCTGTTGGATATTTATTCTCCTTTTTATTGGTCAGGTTGCGATAATACTGAAAATGCGATGGGAAGTGCATTTTTATTTAACGTCATATCTCCCAGAATTTAAATAGTGAAACGAGAATATAGGCTATATCCAACAGCAAAGCATAAGTTGGGGTGTTGCGCTGACTGATTGCTCTGTTCTCCTATTGGCTGTAATTTGATGACGTAACATCTTGCTCCACCAATCACAGTTAAGTAAGGGATTACTGGACGAATGCTAAATGTACAACAAAACTATGAAGTTTTTGAGGCGATGCCGCATGTGGAAGGGGCCCTGGGGGGCGCCGTCGCCCCTGCCAGAGACCCTGCCGCCCCTGGAAAGGCACCCACTGCCACTAGCAGGGCCCATAGCAGCGCCGCCGGCCCTAGGAGGGCCCATAAGGGCACCACAGCCCCTGGAAGGGTAATTGTATGCAGTGGCGCCCCAAAGAGGTACCCTTGGGGAGACACCACCTCTGAAGGGCCCCTGAACGTACCACCGCTGTGGTAGAGCCCCTGGGGACGTCGCCGTCCCTGGGAACGCTCCTGAAGACCTTTCCGTCCCTGTAAGGAACCCTGGGATCGACGTCATCCCTGTGAGGGTCACTTAGCCATGCCTGGAAGGGAAGCGCCCCCAGGGCCACTCTCAGGGTCGGCGGTGCCCCCAGGGGACCTGTCAGGGGCGCTGGATCCTCCAGGGGCGCTGGATTCACCAGAGGCGCTCAAAGGGACAATGGCAATCCTAGAGGCTTTTTCAGAGAAGGCGGCATTCTCAGGGGCTCCTCCAGAAACAGCCGAATTTACATGAGCCTCTCAGGGACGGCAACGCTCCTAGGGACCCTCACAGACACGGCGGCGCCCCCATGGGCCCTGCTAGGGGCGCTGGCGACCCGAGGGGCCCTCACAGGGACAGCGGTGATCCCAGGGGTTTTTCAAGGGACGGGGGTGCCTCCAGGTACGTTCCTAGGGACCGTGGTGCTCCCAGAGGCCCTCCCAGAGGCCCTGCTAGCGGCGTGGCATCTTTAGGGGCCCTTCCATAGGCGGTGGCTCCCCCAGGCCTCTTTATGGGACGCCACTGCTCCCAGGGACCCTGTCAAGGCCTGTGGCTCACAATAGGTCATCCTAGGGGAGGCGGCGACCCAAAACAATGGATAGTGGTGTCGTATGTATTGCATTCTTCCAGTAATCTCTTACATAACTGTGATTGGTGAAATAAGAGATAACGTCGTCAAATTACAGCCAATTGGAAAACAGAGCAATCAATTAGCACAACACCCCAACTTATGTTTTGCTGTTGGATATTTATTCTCCTTTTTATTGGTCAGGTTGCGATAATACTGAAAATGCGATGGGAAGTGCATTTTTATTTAACGTCATATCTCCCAGAATTTAAATAGTGAAACGAGAATATAGGCTATATCCAACAGCAAAGCATAAGTTGGGGTGTTGCGCTGACTGATTGCTCTGTTCTCCTATTGGCTGTAATTTGATGACGTAACATCTTGCTCCACCAATCACAGTTAAGTAAGGGATTACTGGACGAATGCTAAATGTACAACAAAACTATGAAGTTTTTGAGGCGATGCCGCATGTGGAAGGGGCCCTGGGGGGCGCCGTCGCCCCTGCCAGAGACCCTGCCGCCCCTGGAAAGGCACCCACTGCCACTAGCAGGGCCCATAGCAGCGCCGCCGGCCCTAGGAGGGCCCATAAGGGCACCACAGCCCCTGGAAGGGTAATTGTATGCAGTGGCGCCCCAAAGAGGTACCCTTGGGGAGACACCACCTCTGAAGGGCCCCTGAACGTACCACCGCTGTGGTAGAGCCCCTGGGGACGTCGCCGTCCCTGGGAACGCTCCTGAAGACCTTTCCGTCCCTGTAAGGAACCCTGGGATCGACGTCATCCCTGTGAGGGTCACTTAGCCATGCCTGGAAGGGAAGCGCCCCCAGGGCCACTCTCAGGGTCGGCGGTGCCCCCAGGGGACCTGTCAGGGGCGCTGGATCCTCCAGGGGCGCTGGATTCACCAGAGGCGCTCAAAGGGACAATGGCAATCCTAGAGGCTTTTTCAGAGAAGGCGGCATTCTCAGGGGCTCCTCCAGAAACAGCCGAATTTACATGAGCCTCTCAGGGACGGCAACGCTCCTAGGGACCCTCACAGACACGGCGGCGCCCCCATGGGCCCTGCTAGGGGCGCTGGCGACCCGAGGGGCCCTCACAGGGACAGCGGTGATCCCAGGGGTTTTTCAAGGGACGGGGGTGCCTCCAGGTACGTTCCTAGGGACCGTGGTGCTCCCAGAGGCCCTCCCAGAGGCCCTGCTAGCGGCGTGGCATCTTTAGGGGCCCTTCCATAGGCGGTGGCTCCCCCCAGGCCTCTTTATGGGACGCCACTGCTCCCAGGGACCCTGTCAAGGCCTGTGGCTCACAATAGGTCATCCTAGGGGAGGCGGCGACCCAAAACAATGGATAGTGGTGTCGTATATATTGCATTCTTCCAGTAATCTCTTACATAACTGTGATTGGTGAAATAAGAGATAACGTCGTCAAATTACAGCCAATTGGAAAACAGAGCAATCAATTAGCACAACACCCCAACTTATGTTTTGCTGTTGGATATTTATTCTCCTTTTTATTGGTCAGGTTGCGATAATACTGAAAATGCGATGGGAAGTGCATTTTTATTTAACGTCATATCTCCCAGAATTTAAATAGTGAAACGAGAATATAGGCTATATCCAACAGCAAAGCATAAGTTGGGGTGTTGTGCTGACTGATTGCTCTGTTCTCCTATTGGCTGTAGTTTGATGACGTAACATCTTGCTCCACCAATCACAGTTAAGTAAGGGATTACTGGACGAATGCTAAATGTACAACAAAACTATGAAGTTTTTGAGGCGATGCCGCATGTGGAAGGGGCCCTGGGGGGCGCCGTCGCCCCTGCCAGAGACCCTGCCGCCCCTGGAAAGGCACCCACTGCCACTAGCAGGGCCCATAGCAGCGCCGCCGGCCCTAGGAGGGCCCATAAGGGCACCACAGCCCCTGGAAGGGTAATTGTATGCAGTGGCGCCCCAAAGAGGTACCCTTGGGGAGACACCACCTCTGAAGGGCCCCTGAACGTACCACCGCTGTGGTAGAGCCCCTGGGGACGTCGCCGTCCCTGGGAACGCTCCTGAAGACCTTTCCGTCCCTGTAAGGAACCCTGGGATCGACGTCATCCCTGTGAGGGTCACATAGCCATGCCTGGAAGGGAAGCGCCCCCAGGGCCACTCTCAGGGTCGGCGGTGCCCCCAGGGGACCTGTCAGGGGCGCTGGATCCTCCAGGGGCGCTGGATTCACCAGAGGCGCTCAAAGGGACAATGGCAATCCTAGAGGCTTTTTCAGAGAAGGCGGCATTCTCAGGGGCTCCTCCAGAAACAGCCGAATTTACATGAGCCTCTCAGGGACGGCAACGCTCCTAGGGACCCTCACAGACACGGCGGCGCCCCCATGGGCCCTGCTAGGGGCGCTGGCGACCCGAGGGGCCCTCACAGGGACAGCGGTGATCCCAGGGGTTTTTCAAGGGACGGGGGTGCCTCCAGGTACGTTCCTAGGGACCGTGGTGCTCCCAGAGGCCCTCCCAGAGGCCCTGCTAGCGGTGTGGCATCTTTAGGGGCCCTTCCATAGGCGGTGGCTCCCCCCAGGCCTCTTGATGGGACGCCACTGCTCCCAGGGACCCTGTCAAGGCCTGTGGCTCACAATAGGTCATCCTAGGGGAGGCGGCGACCCAAAACAATGGATAGTGGTGTCGTATATATTGCATTCTTCCAGTAATCTCTTACATAACTGTGATTGGTGAAATAAGAGATAACGTCGTCAAATTACAGCCAATTGGAAAACAGAGCAATCAATTAGCACAACACCCCAACTTATGTTTTGCTGTTGGATATTTATTCTCCTTTTTATTGGTCAGGTTGCGATAATACTGAAAATGCGATGGGAAGTGCATTTTTATTTAACGTCATATCTCCCAGAATTTAAATAGTGAAACGAGAATATAGGCTATATCCAACAGCAAAGCATAAGTTGGGGTGTTGTGCTGACTGATTGCTCTGTTCTCCTATTGGCTGTAGTTTGATGACGTAACATCTTGCTCCACCAATCACAGTTAAGTAAGGGATTACTGGACGAATGCTAAATGTACAACAAAACTATGAAGTTTTTGAGGCGATGCCGCATGTGGAAGGGGCCCTGGGGGGCGCCGTCGCCCCTGCCAGAGACCCTGCCGCCCCTGGAAAGGCACCCACTGCCACTAGCAGGGCCCATAGCAGCGCCGCCGGCCCTAGGAGGGCCCATAAGGGCACCACAGCCCCTGGAAGGGTAATTGTATGCAGTGGCGCCCCAAAGAGGTACCCTTGGGGAGACACCACCTCTGAAGGGCCCCTGAACGTACCACCGCTGTGGTAGAGCCCCTGGGGACGTCGCCGTCCCTGGGAACGCTCCTGAAGACCTTTCCGTCCCTGTAAGGAACCCTGGGATCGACGTCATCCCTGTGAGGGTCACATAGCCATGCCTGGAAGGGAAGCGCCCCCAGGGCCACTCTCAGGGTCGGCGGTGCCCCCAGGGGACCTGTCAGGGGCGCTGGATCCTCCAGGGGCGCTGGATTCACCAGAGGCGCTCAAAGGGACAATGGCAATCCTAGAGGCTTTTTCAGAGAAGGCGGCATTCTCAGGGGCTCCTCCAGAAACAGCCGAATTTACATGAGCCTCTCAGGGACGGCAACGCTCCTAGGGACCCTCACAGACACGGCGGCGCCCCCATGGGCCCTGCTAGGGGCGCTGGCGACCCGAGGGGCCCTCACAGGGACAGCGGTGATCCCAGGGGTTTTTCAAGGGACGGGGGTGCCTCCAGGTACGTTCCTAGGGACCGTGGTGCTCCCAGAGGCCCTCCCAGAGGCCCTGCTAGCGGTGTGGCATCTTTAGGGGCCCTTCCATAGGCGGTGGCTCCCCCCAGGCCTCTTGATGGGACGCCACTGCTCCCAGGGACCCTGTCAAGGCCTGTGGCTCACAATAGGTCATCCTAGGGGAGGCGGCGACCCAAAACAATGGATAGTGGTGTCGTATATATTGCATTCTTCCAGTAATCTCTTACATAACTGTGATTGGTGAAATAAGAGATAACGTCGTCAAATTACAGCCAATTGGAAAACAGAGCAATCAATTAGCACAACACCCCAACTTATGTTTTGCTGTTGGATATTTATTCTCCTTTTTATTGGTCAGGTTGCGATAATACTGAAAATGCGATGGGAAGTGCATTTTTATTTAACGTCATATCTCCCAGAATTTAAATAGTGAAACGAGAATATAGGCTATATCCAACAGCAAAGCATAAGTTGGGGTGTTGTGCTGACTGATTGCTCTGTTCTCCTATTGGCTGTAATTTGATGACGTAGCATCTTGCTCCACCAATCACAGTTAAGTAAGGGATTACTGGACGAATGCTAAATGTACAACAAAACTATGAAGTTTTTGAGGCGATGCCGCATGTGGAAGGGGCCCTGGGGGGCGCCGTCGCCCCTGCCAGAGACCCTGCCGCCCCTGGAAAGGCACCCACTGCCACTAGCAGGGCCCATAGCAGCGCCGCCGGCCCTAGGAGGGCCCATAAGGGCACCACAGCCCCTGGAAGGGTAATTGTATGCAGTGGCGCCCCAAAGAGGTACCCTTGGGGAGACACCACCTCTGAAGGGCCCCTGAACGTACCACCGCTGTGGTAGAGCCCCTGGGGACGTCGCCGTCCCTGGGAACGCTCCTGAAGACCTTTCCGTCCCTGTAAGGAACCCTGGGATCGACGTCATCCCTGTGAGGGTCACTTAGCCATGCCTGGAAGGGAAGCGCCCCCAGGGCCACTCTCAGGGTCGGCGGTGCCCCCAGGGGACCTGTCAGGGGCGCTGGATCCTCCAGGGGCGCTGGATTCACCAGAGGCGCTCTCAGGGACAATGGCAATCCTAGAGGCTTTTTCAGAGAAGGCGGCATTCTCAGGGGCTCCTCCAGAAACAGCCGAATTTACATGAGCCTCTCAGGGACGGCAACGCTCCTAGGGACCCTCACAGACACGGCGGCGCCCCCATGGGCCCTGCTAGGGGCGCTGGCGACCCGAGGGGCCCTCACAGGGACAGCGGTGATCCCAGGGGTTTTTCAAGGGACGGGGGTGCCTCCAGGTACGTTCCTAGGGACCGTGGTGCTCCCAGAGGCCCTCCCAGAGGCCCTGCTAGCGGCGTGGCATCTTTAGGGCCCTTCCATAGGCGGTGGCTCCCCCCAGGCCTCTTTATGGGACGCCACTGCTCCCAGGGACCCTGTCAAGGCCTGTGGCTCACAATAGGTCATCCTAGGGGAGGCGGCGACCCAAAACAATGGATAGTGGTGTCGTATATATTGCATTCTTCCAGTAATCTCTTACATAACTGTGATTGGTGAAATAAGAGATAACGTCGTCAAATTACAGCCAATTGGAAAACAGAGCAATCAATTAGCACAACACCCCAACTTATGTTTTCCTGTTGGATATTTATTCTCCTTTATATTGGTCAGGTTGCGATAATACTGAAAATGCGATGGGAAGTGCATTTTTATTTAACGTCATATCTCCCAGAATTTAAATAGTGAAACGAGAATATAGGCTACATCCAACAGCAAAGCATAAGTTGGGGTGTTGTGCTGACTGATTGCTCTGTTCTCCTATTGGCTGTAATTTAATGACGTAACATCTTGCTCCATCAATCACAGTTAAGTTAGGGATTACTGGACGAATGTAAAATGTACAACAAACCTATGAAGTTTTTGAGGCGATGCCGCATGTGGAAGGGGCCCTGGGGGGCGCCGTCGCCCCTGGCAGAGACCCTGCCGCCCCTGGAAAGGCACCCACTGCCACTAGCAGGGCCCATAGCAGCACCGCCGGCCCTAGGAGGGCCCATAAGGGCCCCACAGCCCCTGGAAGGGTAATTGTATGCAGTGGCACCCCAAAGAGGTACCCTTGGGGAGACACCACCTCTGAAGGGCCCCTGAACGTACCACCGCTGTGGTAGAGCCCCTGGGGACGTCGCCGTCCCTGGGAACGCTCCTGAAGACCTTTCTGTCCCTGTAAGGGACCCTGGGATCGACGTCATCCCTGTGAGGGTCACTTAGCCATGCCTGGAAGGGAAGCGCCCCCAGGGCCACTCTCAGGTTCGGCGGTGCCCCCAGGGGACCTGTCAGGGGCGCTGGATTCTCCAGGGGCGCTGGATTCACCAGAGGCGCTCTTAGGGACAATGGCAATCCTAGAGGCTTTTTCAGAGAAGGCGGCATTCTCAGGGGCTCCTCCAGAAACAGCCGAATTTACATGAGCCTCTCAGGGACGGCAACGCTCCTAGGGACCCTCACAGACACGGCGGCGCCCCCATGGGCCCTGCTAGGGGCGCTGGCGACCCGAGGGGCCCTCACAGGGACAGCGGTGATCCCAGGGGTTTTTCAAGGGACAGGGGTGCCTCCAGGTACGTTCCTAGGGACCGTGGTGCTCCCAGAGGCCCTCCCAGAGGCCCTGCTAGCGGCGTGGCATCTTTAGGGGCCCTTCCATAGGCGGTGGCTCCCCCCAGGCCTCTTTATGGGACGCCACTGCTCCCAGGGACCCTGTCAAGGCCTGTGGCTCACAATAGGTCATCCTAGGGGAGGCGGCGACCCAAAACAATGGATAGTGGTGTCGTATATATTGCATTCTTCCAGTAATCTCTTACATAACTGTGATTGGTGAAATAAGAGATAACGTCGTCAAATTACAGCCAATTGGAAAACAGAGCAATCAATTAGCACAACACCCCAACTTATGTTTTCCTGTTGGATATTTATTCTCCTTTATATTGGTCAGGTTGCGATAATACTGAAAATGCGATGGGAAGTGCATTTTTATTTAACGTCATATCTCCCAGAATTTAAATAGTGAAACGAGAATATAGGCTACATCCAACAGCAAAGCATAAGTTGGGGTGTTGTGCTGACTGATTGCTCTGTTCTCCTATTGGCTGTAATTTAATGACGTAACATCTTGCTCCATCAATCACAGTTAAGTTAGGGATTACTGGACGAATGTAAAATGTACAACAAACCTATGAAGTTTTTGAGGCGATGCCGCATGTGGAAGGGGCCCTGGGGGGCGCCGTCGCCCCTGGCAGAGACCCTGCCGCCCCTGGAAAGGCACCCACTGCCACTAGCAGGGCCCATAGCAGCACCGCCGGCCCTAGGAGGGCCCATAAGGGCCCCACAGCCCCTGGAAGGGTAATTGTATGCAGTGGCACCCCAAAGAGGTACCCTTGGGGAGACACCACCTCTGAAGGGCCCCTGAACGTACCACCGCTGTGGTAGAGCCCCTGGGGACGTCGCCGTCCCTGGGAACGCTCCTGAAGACCTTTCTGTCCCTGTAAGGGACCCTGGGATCGACGTCATCCCTGTGAGGGTCACTTAGCCATGCCTGGAAGGGAAGCGCCCCCAGGGCCACTCTCAGGGTCGGCGGTGCCCCCAGGGGCGCTGGATTCTCCAGGGGCGCTGGATTCACCAGAGGCGCTCTTAGGGACAATGGCAATCCTAGAGGCTTTTTCAGAGAAGGCGGCATTCTCAGGGGCTCCTCCAGAAACAGCCGAATTTACATGAGCCTCTCAGGGACGGCAACGCTCCTAGGGACCCTCACAGACACAGCGGCGCCCCCATGGGCCCTGCTAGGGGCGCTGGCGACCCGAGGGGCCCTCACAGGGACAGCGGTGATCCCAGGGGTTTTTCAAGGGACAGGGGTGCCTCCAGGTACGTTCCTAGGGACCGTGGTGCTCCCAGAGGCCCTCCCAGAGGCCCTGCTAGCGGCGTGGCATCTTTAGGGGCCCTTCCATAGGCGGTGGCTCCCCCCAGGCCTCTTTATGGGACGCCACTGCTCCCAGGGACCCTGTCAAGGCCTGTGGCTCACAATAGGTCATCCTAGGGGAGGCGGCGCCCCAAAACAATGGATAGTGGTGTCGTATATATTGCATTCTTCCAGTAATCTCTTACATAACTATGATTGGTGGAATAAGAGGTAACGTCATCAAATTACAGCCAATAGGAAAACAGAGCAATCAATTAGCACAACACCCCAACTTATGTTTTGCAGTTGGATATTTATTCTCCTTTGTATTGCTCAGGTTGCGATAATACTGAAAATGCGATGGGAAGTGCATATCTATTTATCATCATGTCTCCCAGAATTTAAATAGTGAAACGAGAATATATATCCAACAGCAAAGCATAAGTTGAGGTGATGTGCTGACTGATTGCTCTGTTCTCCTATTGGCTGTAATTTGATGACGTTACATCCTGCTCCACCAATCACAGTTAAGTAAGGGATTACTGGACGAATGCAAAATGTACGACAAACTATGAAGTTTTTGGGGCGATGCCGCATGTGGAAAGGCCTCTGGGGGGGCCGTCTTCTCTGGCATAGACCCTGCCGCCCTTGGAAAGGCACCCACTGCCACTAGCAGGGCCCATAGCAGCGCCGCCGGCCCTAGGAGGGCCCATAGGGGCACTGCAGCCCCTGGAAGGGTAATTGTATGCAGTGGCGCCCCAAAGAGGTACCCTGGGGGAGACACCACCTCTAAAGGGCTCGTGAAGGTGCCACCCCTATGGTAGAGCCCCTGGCGACGTCGCCGTCCCTGGGAAGATCCTTGAAGGCGCCCGTCCCTGTAAGGGAAGCTGAGATCGCCGCTCTCCCTATGAGGGTCACTTGGCCATGCCAGGCACGGAGGCGCCACCAGGGCCCTCTCAGGGTCGGCGGTGCCCCCAGGGGACCTTTCAGGGGCGCTTGATCCTGCACGGGCGCTCTTAGGGACAACGGCAATCCTAGAGGCTTTTTCAGGGAAGGCGACATTCTCAGGGGCTTCTCCAGAAACAGCCGAGTTTCCATGGGCCTCTCAGGGATGGCAACGCTCCTAGGGACCCTCACTGACACGGCGGCGCCCCCATAGGCCCTGCTAGGGGCGCTGGCGACCCGAGGGGCCCTCCCAGGGACAGCGGTGACCCCAGGGGTTTTTCAAGGGACGGGGGCGCCTCCAAGAACGTTCCTAGGGACCGTGGTGCTCCCAGAGGCCCTGCTAGCAGTGTGGCGTCTTTAGGGGCCCTTCCAGAAGCGGTGGTTCCCCCCCAGGCCTCTTTATGGGGCGCCACTACTCCCATGGACCCTGTCAAGGCCTGTGGCTCACAATAGGTCCTCCTAGGGGAGGCGGCGCCGCAAAACAATGGATAGTGGTGTCGAACATATTGCATTCTTCCAGTAATCTCTTACATAACTGTGATTGGTGGAATAAGAGGTAACGTCATCAAATTACAGCCAATAGGAAAACAGAGCAATCAATTAGCACAACACCCCAACTTATGTTTTGCTGTTGGATATTTATTCTCCTTTTTATTGGTCAGGTTGCGATAATACTGAAAATGCGATGGGAAGTGCATTTTTATTTAACATCATATCTCCCAGAATTTAAATAGTGAAACGAGAATAAATATCCAACAACTGAGAATAAGTTGGGGTGTTGTACTGACTGATTGCTCTGTTCTCCTATTGGCTGTAATTTGATGACGTTACATCTTGCTCCACCAATCACAGTTAAGTAAGGGATTACTGGACGAATGCAAAATGTACGACAAAACTATGAATTTTTTGGGGCAATGCCGCATGTAGAAGGGCCCCTGGGGGCGCCATCGCCCCTGGCAGAGACCCTGCCGCCCCTGGAAAGGCACCCACTGTGACTAGGAGGGCCCTTAGCAGCACTGCGGGCACTAGGAGGGTCCATCGGGGCGCTACAGTCCCTGGCAGGGTCCTTGGGGGTCAGTTGCGTCCCATGTAAGGACCCTGGGGGAGACACTGCCTCTGGAAGGGCCCCTGAAGACACCACCGCTGTGGCAGGGTCCCTGGGGGCGTCGCCGTCCCTGGGAACATCCCTGAAGGCGCCCCCGCCCCTGTAAGGGAAGCTGAGATCGCCGCTATCCCTATGAGGGTCATTTGGCCATCCCAGGCACGGAGGCGCCACCAGGGCCCTCTCAGGGTCGGCTGTGCCCACAGGCGACCTGTCAGGGGCGCTGGATCCTGCACGGGTGCTCTTAGGGACACCGGCAATCCTAGGGGCCTTCTCAGGGAAGACGGCATCCTCAGAGGCTCCTCCAGGAACAGCCGAGCTTCCATGGGCCTCTCAGGGACAGCAACATTCCTAGGGACCCCCACAGGAACAGCAACACTCCTAGGGACCCTCACAGACACGGCGGCGCCCCCATGGGCCCTGCTAAGGGCGCTGGCAACCCTAGGGTAGTCACACTTGGCTTGGGGCTTTCCTTGTGACCTTCTCTACAGCCATCATTACCACCAGAACCGCTCCCGACATTTACATTAAGCACTTCACTCCTCGTTAAAGCACAAGAATTGTTAATAAACAAGAATCTCACGAAATGCAATCACAATGGGTTATATAATCCAAGGTCACTGCACCGCTTGCTCATTCAAACTAACTGCAGTTACGCAGTAAACAAAAAACACTCGGCGGGTGGACGGATAACAAAAGACCATAACAATGCGCACTGTCCTCTCAAAAAAGACTCGCGAAACTGGTAATGAAAATCGCTATTCTTGAGAGGCTGGAAATTTTTAGTGACCCCGAAACATATGAATCGCGAATCTAAAACTCGCTGAACTTGAGATCCTACCGTACAACATATACAGTATGCTCACTCCAAAAAGTATCTGAAATGATTTAGTACAAGACAATATGGATTTTGACAACCCTACCAAGACAACAGGAGTCGTGGTGTTCATTTTGAAATTCATTGAACCACACCTTGCAGATTCTTTTTGGAGTATGTGTACAGTACTACAGTACTGTATTGTATTTCACTTATGTTTAATTTTGGTTTATAATCATTGTATATGCCAAAATTTTTCATTAACACATGTTTTGTGGCATTTTAAGATGTTTTTGGAAAGATTTTTTTCATATGAATGTATCTTAGCTTGTATAAATAAGTCTAAAAATATGAAAATGGGGTCTGACCGATGAAATATTGATTTATGAAAAACTTCTGGAAAGGAACCCTTTTTTTAAATCAGGGAATGCCTGTAACTTGTCAAAACCATCAAGAGCTTAACTGGCCCTGAAAATTTTAAGGTAAACCATGGACAGAAACACAAGAGCCTATGGATACTAAAGACATAACAAATGCTCCTTCAGCCCTTAGTTAAATGAATAAAAAAACAACAACAGTACTTTAGAATAATTAATATAAAGCATTATAGATCAACAGTGTAAGTAAGTGGAAAATATGAACAAGCCTTTCCTCTCACATTGTAGACTTGTCTTGCATTACTCATATATTATTTCCTTGTTTAGATTTGTCCCCTTTGACCTTCCCACACAAAAGACAATGGAATAAACATAATGAATATCATAAATAACAAATCTGGTAAGCAAAGGTACAGAAAAAGATACAAAGACCAGAGTCCTACTTGTATTTACAAACAAATTAACATGCATCATATAAAGCACTATTTTTGGTATTTGTTATTAGTAGTATATTGACTTAATAAGACCAATTAGGAGTACTTCAACAATAGTAATGACTTATACTGAAGTGACTGAACAACAATTCTGCTTTTTACAGTACATGATATAAGAAATCTTCCAAATACTCTTCTAGCACGATAAAGGAACTTTATAATTATGCACAAACTTGACAAATATATCATGTCTCTCAGTTACCATGATTACAACCATAAATTTGCCCTCCCATCCAAATACTGTATAATTACAATGTGATGATAATAGGAATAATAATAACCAATGCATAACCTTATGCATGTACTGTACATGTAACCAAAGGAGAGAGAGAGAGAAGAGAAAAACACACACACACACACACACACACACACACACACACACACACACACACACACACACACACACACACGTATATTAAAGTTTACATTTTGCTGAAATAACCTTGAATTAGAAGTACAGTACATTATCTGCAAATGATTTCAAACTTAACTGAGAGATAAGGCTTACATTTTTTCTAACCTCCAAAGTGGTGAATTATATGTCATTACATATTTACAATTTGTTCACTTGTAAGGGGAATTAACTCATGAACTGAGATATATTACAAAAAACAATAACAAAGGACTGTACATACAGGGGTTCTGAACTTGTTAAACAGATCCTGAACTCATCACAACATGACACTTGGAATAAACCAATAGGAACAATTTATGTCCAGTGGCAGATCAAAAGTGGATTCAGAGACCTCACTATCAAACCTTCCCATAACACTACATAAAATCACAAACACAACTCATTTCATGTTTGAGCGAATAACAATCAAATCACATAGTAATCCTAAATCATGATAAAAATCCAAGAATATTTTTTCACACTTCTGATAATCTTTTTTTATTTTTTTTTTTTTATGTTTTATTTTTTTGGTGAAATGTAACTGTTGATGTCACTTCATACAATGAGTGACTATTGTTGTTTCCAGGGAAAACTTTGCTGCTATGAGGATTTAGCCCAGACTATGAAAACTGTACATCATTTTATATTTACCCTTTTATAACTTTATGAATTGCATAAACAATAAAAAATAAACTTAAACCCCCCTACAATAAATATAGATCTGCCACTAGTGTCAAATGGTAATTCTCAGATTAGTGGAAACCCCACTATTCTTATGCCGTAGTTTTGATTGTACACTGTTCTACTTTTGCTGCTTCATTTAGCTAACAAATAGATGAAGTTGGGAACCTGCTGCTTTAATTATAATTCAAATCTTGCACCTGCAGTTAAAATACAATCAGCTGTATTTTGACTAAATATCATCTATTTCATTTAGTTCAAGACCTACTATCATACACAACTCATAACCTGTAGCTGCAGTCCCATTAATGACCCTAACTTGGAACCATAACCAATTCTTGAAATGATGTTGTAACAGCCCTTCACTTTCTACTGCAATCAAGGTCTTGACTTTCTGTTAGTTACTGACTGTGTATTGTATCTTAGCTTGTGCTGTGTCAGCTGACTCTTAGCTGTACTGTACATAACTCTTTACTTAATGATGAATTTAGCAAATGGTCTGCTGTTGCATATAGCTTCTCATATTACCAGCTCTTGAAATGCTGCTACAATTAGTAAAGAATTGATGTTACAGCAAATATTGAACTATGTTCTTCACTGCTGTTATGTATTTGTGACCTGCCGCCATGATAAAAACTTGTCATCCTGTATTTTGCATGTGGACTGCCATGAAAAAATACATTTTGATATGTTGCCACAGTAGTCTTCAGAACTACTACTGTATATTGTTTCATATCTCAGAGCTGAAGTTAACTCCAAACCAGCTACTATTTAGTAGTAATTTACCTGGAATCCAGTGCTCTTCTAATAAACCAGGGTTTTCACTAAATATGGAGGTAAAAGACTTAAACTGGAGGATCTGAAGCAAATGGGAATCACGAGATCTTCTGCTTATATATATATATACAGTACGCAAATGTATATGGATGTCATTAAACATACAACAATGACTCGGACCGAGAGAGAGAATGTATCTCCCATAATTTTTAGTATTTGCCGATAGTCTACTGTAATTACTAACCTTATGTGCCTAAAGACCTTAGTTTAAAGATTAAGGCTGTGTTCAAATTTTCCCCATTTTTGAGAGAAAAGAATTTTTTTCAGAAACAAATTGAATTGATTCAGATTTAAAATGAATACAGTGATTAATTATTCTGGATGTTTTTCATTTGTGTTATTAATTTTAATCTTCATATTTTCAATTTCCTGTTGTAACTGAGCAATCATTTCCTTCTGCTTTAAAATTTCTTCCTTCAACTTTGCAATCTCAGCATCTTTTTGGTAAATCTCATCAGATTTTTCCATTGGCAATTTTTTAGGCGATCTTTCCAATTTTGGAATTTTAAACAATGTTGACTCCAATACTTCATAAGCTGACGGTCGATCATTTGGCTCCGGATCAGTGAGTTGCAATATCCAAGGTGCCTGAAGAAAAAGAAAAAATTAAATAAAAAAGTCATTATTTCTTGTCCAAGTACACTTTTCCTGTGTTCCTTCTAATGTTGGATGGTAGATATGAAAGTAGAGCCAACTGTTCTGTAGTTCTTTAACACTGTTGTCACAATAATGAAAAATTCAAGAACTTATTTAAATATTTATCTTTCAAATCCTATTTCAAAGCAGAAATGGGTCAACAATACCCATCAAGTACAAGCAGTCCCTGGTTTACAACTTGATGTGTTCCTGAAATGCGTTTGTAAACTAGATGTTTGTAAACAAGATCAATTAACCATATTGAAACAATGAAATTAATAATTAATCTGTCCCCAGATGCAAATGAAAAACCACATCTAAAAAAAAATCATTAATACTGTACATAGTTATCAAACCACCAATTAATATACTTTTTAATAATAATAATGACACAGTACTGTATTAGCAAAATAAGATACAGTAAATCAAATCAATATGAATTAATCAGTTAAATAAAGCACATTACCTTAAGTCCAGTGAAGGACTGGCATGTTGGATGTGGTGAAAAGAAAGGCAGAGGGACTGTATTAGTTGGAGGAGAGGCAGAGGGACTGTATTAGTTGGGGGAGAGGCAGAGGGACTGTATTAGTTGGGGGAGAGGCAGAGGGACTGTATTAGTTGGAGGAGAGGCAGAGGGACTGTATTAGTTGGAGGAGAGGCAGAGGGACTGTATTAGTTGGAGGAGAGGCAGAGGGACTGTATTAGTTGGGGGAGAGGCAGAGGTACTGTATTAGTTGGGGGAGAGGCAGAGGGACTGTATTAGTTGGGGGAGAGGCAGAGGGACTGTATTAGTTGGGGGAGAGGCAGAGGGACTGTATTAGTTGGGGGAGAGGCAGAGGGACTGTATTAGTTGGAGGAGGAGGAGGAGGTGAAAATTGTACAGCTCTCCCCATCACAACCTGTGAGAGGGGTCTGAAGGTCAAGGGTTTACCACTAATAACAGAGATGTATGAGTCTTAGTTGCTATGACAGCTAATAAACTCAGGCCTTTCCTCATCCATTATCTGTTACATTGGCTTTCCAGCACCAAACCTCAATCTGGTTGAATGTCACAATATAACCCAAAAGAGGAGAAAGGTTTCGAAATATCCTTGTCCTGATTCGACAAAAAGAGGGTTCTCCAAGTCAGATATTGATCCAAGGAGACTTATATTTATAGTCACTAAAATTCAGAGGTGGCAAAATAAAACTTTGATGCTGCTGAGCACCTGCATCTCACAGGCGAGTTATCGAACAGCTACTGTATGAACTCTAGGGGGCAGGGAAAAAACACTTTTATTTGAGTTGCAGGCTGCACTTTTCAGGCATCATTTGTATGGCTGTAACAAACACCTGTGCAAAATTTCATGCCATTTCATGCATACTTACCCTGCCGCATCGCGAACGACTTTTTGTCAACTTTTAGTGTATACCAAAAATTAGGTGTCATTTAATGTTTTCCAGGATAATGATAAATTTTACATGGGTGACATCGATTTAATTCACATGTTATTTTACAGGTACACCGTATAGAAAATCATTACAAGTTCATATTGAAATTATTTTTGTGCGGAACCTTGGCATCATTTTCCTAGACAATAATCTTTGCCTAATATATCCATCTCTCGATTCGTATCCCGTCACTTCAGTGCAAGCTTCAGTCATCACTTTTATGCCTCTCTCGACCGCCTGAGTGCTGTTTGGCCACTTGGGCACCACTAATGGTGTCTCAAGAATGTCATTAACCGGTAGATTTGACAGAGAAGCAATGTAAGGAGGCTCAGTCTTGAGTTCATTCCTCCAGTTAATCATGGAATGATAGTTTTTTGCTTGCCACTTTAGTTTCGGAGTCACCACCTTTCTCATGTTGACTACAGGAGGCACATCCTCATTCCCATCTCCATCTTTACCCTCCTCATCAGTATAGTTTAACAAATTCTCGTCAACAGCAGCATCAGAATCTTCCTCCTCCTCTTCAGATCTGCCAGTGCATTCTTCCTTTTGCTGATTCTCCTCTCTAATTTTTCTTATCATTGAGACAGCTTTTTCTCTAACAGTCATGTCCTCATCTGCACACATACCAAGAAGAAGTTCATCTGTGTGGGCAAAGTATGCATTTCTCTGGACAGCCTTCTTCACTATCGTCTCCTCCTCACTATTCAGGTGTTTCATATATAGCAGGGACTGGAATACGTTCCTTGAGCCGTGTGTTACGTAAGGGTGTATCTTGATGTAAAACCACATTGGAGCACTGAACTTTATTATTGTAATGACAATTCTTTTCAACTCATGGCTGGGTCTTGATGTTGCTACATACAGCCTGAGGATTCTACTCCATAAGGTGTTCCACCTTGACACACAGGGAGGACCTGGCTCAATAGCAGTCAAGTCATCTTCAACAACACCTGTGATAACTCCTTTACAAATCCTATACAGGTAATTCTGATCCCAGGACAGATCTTTCTCCACTTCATCATTAAACACAGGGAAATCAGGGAAACTGACTGGCTGGAAGGCAACAACTGGAAGCTCAGACAAAGACTCCTTGATCTGCTTTCCAATGGGACCACGCCAATGCTCAGGACCACTTGGTTTACCATCATAGTGATAAAAAACTGCGCGGAAAGGCAGCTCATTTCCGTGAAGCTGACATATGAAATAATGGAGCATGTGACCAAGTAACATTTCAAGATGATGATTGACTCCATTTTCTGATCCTACATTTACATTGGTTCCATCACAACCAACACACACAATGAGCTGCTGGGTTAGATTTTTCTCCACCAGAAACTCGTGAATAGTTTTGGCAATCTGCTTTCCATGTCCAGTCTTGGGAGTCACATGTGTGAGATATTCATTGCCAGGCTCAACCATAATGACATAATGATTTTTCACCATCATCCTCGAACTCCATTTCTCGGTCTTCTCATTCTTTATCATCACACGAGTGGCGGTCTTCTTACCATCAAAATAGAGTGACGTCAAATTATCTAAACTAGCCATCTCAATTTCTTGCCTCTTAAATCGGTATTTTTGTCTCGCATCCCGCAGCTTATGTGGTCCAATAACCTGACTCTTGTCATCCTTTGTGATAATGCCATAGTCAGTTAAGGTGGCAGTAGCAATGGCAGCTCCAGCATAATCACTAATCAAGTATCGGTCACAAGCGGCAGCCAGTGTAGGGAGTCTTGTCCGGTTCTGTGAACTGGTGTCTGTCAGAGCCCTTGGATCAGGGACAAAATCAGCATCAGTATTGACGAGAGGAATATCTCTTGAATCATCTGAATTATCCTCAACATAAGGAATATCTCCAGCTACCAGATATCTGCTTATGGGGAAGCACGTGGTGATCCTGCGGTGTGAACTGCTTAACGGTAACTATTTGAATAATTTCAAGTGCGCCAACTTACCCAGGTCTCCCCTACATTACAGTACAGTAACACAACATTGAGAAATGAAATAAGAAAAGGCTGATAACACAGGACAACAAATTTTTTATAATTCCCAGTTGCATGAGATTTCTTTACTGTTTCTTACCATTTTTGATCTGCTGATTTCATATTTGAAACCAGTTTTGTTCTGCATGCTCCAGTTTTCATGAAATTTGAGGTTTTACATTCTAGCCGTTTGCGGTCAAATTAATTAATTACACGATTATGGTATCAATAGGGAGATATAATTTTGTCTGTTTTTTCTTTCATATTTGGTCATGGCTACAAAGAGAAATCAATGTGTGAACAAACCTGATGCCTTCTGTTATATTTGTGGATACTTCACGCTTATTCGTCAGAGGCGCAATATAACATCGTTTGTGAGGCGCGGCTATAAAGCGTACTTCGGACTTACTCTTGGCGACCAAGACAAAAAATGGGCTCCACATGCTGTGTGTCATAACTGCGAAGAAATGCTGCGTGACTGGACAAAAGGAAAATGTAAGGGCTTACCGTTCGGAATTCCCATGACCTGGCGAGAACCGAAGGACCACACAACTGACTGCTATTTTTGTCTGATCAATACGAAGGGTGTTGGCAAGAAATACAGACATAAAATATCGTATCCTAGTATCCCTTCAGCAATTCGACCTACTTTGCACTCTGATGAGCTACCAGTTCCAGTTTTTAATGGGTTGTCTCCAGCTGAAGAGGAGGGAAGCGACAAAGACCAAGAGAGTGAACATGAAACTCAAGAAATACTTGCAGATTCCGACGATTCTTCTGATGGTACACCAGAGTCATCAACCCCTCAGAAGTTTAGTCAGCCAGAGCTGAATGACCTTGTGCGTGATTTGGGTCTCTCCAAAAATGCAGCAGAAGTTCTAGCTTCTAGGTTGCAAGAAAAGGCTCTACTGAACCAGACCACAAAAGTTTCAGACTTCAGAAAGCGGGAACAGGATTTTGTGCCATTCTTTACAGAGGAGAATAAGTTTGTTTACTGTCATAATATCCCGGGTCTTCTCCAGGAATTAGGGATTCCATTGTATAGTCCAAATGACTGGCGATTATTTCTAGATAGTTGTAAGCGTAGCCTGAAGTGTGTGCTACTACATAATGGTAATGTCTATGCAGCTGTTCCAGTGGGTCATTCTGTGTGCTTACGAGAGGAGTATAATGACATTAAAACTGTGATTCACCTGCTAAAATACCATGAGCACAACTGGACAATTTGTGTTGACCTCAAAATGGTGAACTTCCTTCTTGGCCAACAAAGAGGATTTACAAAGTATCCCTGCTTTCTTTGCATGTGGGACAGCCGAGCTAGAGACAGGCATTGGAACCTGAAGGAGTGGCCCTTACGTGAGACTCTGGAAGCTGGTATGCCAAACATTGTCAATGATCCAATCGTCAGTCGAGAAAAGATCATATTTCCTCCTCTCCATATCAAGCTGGGCCTGATGAAACAGTTTGTCAGAGCATTAAATACTGATGGTGAATGCTTCCAACACATAGTCTCTGCTCACCCTGCTTTGTCATTTGAGAAGATAAAGGCAGGTGTGTTTGATGGACCACAAATTCGTGCACTTGTACGTGATCAAGACTTTGTCAGAAAGATGGACGACAAGGAAAGGGGTGCATGGCTTTCATTTGTGGCGGTAATGGAAAACTTTCTTGGTAATAAAAAGGCTGACAACTATGAAACCCTTGTAGCAACCATGTTGTCAGCCTTTCATGACCTTGGATGCAATATGAGTGTCAAACTCCATTTCCTATATAGTCATCTTGATAGATTCCCTGAGAACCTAGGGGCAGTAAGTGACGAGCAAGGCGAGCGGTTTCATCAGGATCTCAAGACCATGGAAGACCGCTACCAAGGGAGATGGGACAAGCATATGATGGCAGACTACTGCTGGAGCATTAAACGAGAGTGCCCTGAGACATTTCACAAACGCAAGAGCTTCAAGCGCAAATTCCTACCTGGCTAAAATGTGATTGGGCTTTGTCTCCTCATAGTAACAAATTTCTTCCCTAACAATGAGTTTTATACAAATTTCAACCTTTGTTTTAGATGGAACATGTTTCAAATTGTGTTGTTGAATAAATTTAGAATATGTAATATTTTATTGTTTATTACCCAGCTAATTTAATGACAGTTTAATGACATATTTTTCAAGATAGACGACGAGGTCAATAAGACGAAGACGAAATTTTGAAATTTCAAAATACCTTGATTGCAAAAAAACTAGAGCTTACAGAAAGAAACTAACTTCAGATATGAGATCAGCACACCCAAATTAGGTAGAATCAAGTGTTTTTAGCAATGCAACAAAAACTTTGTTGACCAGTGTAATCAATATAGACATAGCACCATACTCATCTGCAACAAGACAACTTAAATGAAATAAGAGATATGAAAAAAAAGTTGATAAACACTGAACAGAACATTGCACCGCCACAGCGGCTGTTTGGCTAGTACTGTAGGTAAATTTTAAAATTTCAGTAGAAAATGCGGCAGACTAAACTTCGACATATCAGCTTAAAATTTGGCATGGAGTCTTAGATATGTATAAGGAACAATGCCTGAAGAGTGCAGCTTTGAGCAAAATTTCACTGCCCCCTAATGAACTCATTACACTCATCTAACAAACTCCACAATGTCACACACTGTTCCTGTACTATCTCCTCATTTGGGTAGTGCCGAACAAAGGAAGTTTGGAACAAAAGAAATGAGAGGAGACAAGACAACTAGTATTATATTACTCCTCTGTTAATACTTACAATATCAGGCCACAAGGTGAGAAATTCTTGGTCCAACTGTCGTTTTGTTTTAAGGGCATTAATCACGTGGATCCTCTCTGATCCCGTCTGGAATGGTTGAAAGAACTCCAGCAGAATGATTCCTAGATTGTGCATGTCACTCTAGAAAGAAATGAAATAACTCAATTCATATACAGATAAGAGTTTTGTCTTGTGAATCAGAATTCTAATAATGCAAAACTAACATGAAATTTTACATAAAAAATAAGAGGTATCTTCTATGACAACTTTTCTACAAACAAAATTCCATAAAACATATGTAGCATTATATCCAGGGGCTCATTCCTAACAGAAAGATCTTTATGCAAAACTCACATCTCTACAAAAGGAAGGAACCCAGCCCCCTTGGTTATGCCCCCAATATAGTGAGCTTAACCTGATAATAAACAGATTAAAAGACAAACATAAAATTATGTCTCATTACAATACTGTACCTTAGTATCGTATCGACCACCAATCTTGAGTTCTGGAGCAGCATAAATAGGTGTTCCGACACCAAGAGTGTTTGGTGCATGCTCAGATATTGGTGTAAGGTTGGTTTCTTCTACAATTATATCCGTTTCTCCTGATCCACAGGTAACCAGGTTTGGCATTAATCGGGCCAACCCAAAATCACCCAGTTTGATGTGCCGTCCATCCAGTGTAAAGAATATATTTGCAGGCTGAAAAAATTAATATTAATAATAATAGTAAAAATATAATTAAAAATACTGTAATAAGAAATATATGGAAATCTTGCATTCAAGCTGTAATAAAGTAGACTAAGCATATCTTGAGACAAATAGTAAAATCCCATATATGTACAGCTAACCAATATTCTGACTCTTCATCCACTTGGGGAGAAAGTTTTAATGAAGTCATTAAAATAAGAGGCAAGCAAATGCATGTAAATTCTTGTCACCCACCTTCGTTGTTGTTGTTATTATTATTATTATTATTATTATTATTATTATTATTATTTTATTACATCTCCCCCGCCTTGATGTGGGTCATTAAAAATTACCTGTGCCTGGTGTGGGCTAATGCATGTAAAAAAAATAAAAAAAATAAAAAAAACATATAAAAAAAAGTAGTAAGGCATGATAAAAACTCACATTCAACTGAAGTCATGAGTGGGAAATTAATCTTTCTCAGTGACCATTGCCCAATGTTGACCAAACAAATGACATGCCTATTCTAAACCTATGCCTAACCTCTTTCATCAACTAAAGTCTACTAGTGATTGGTCAATACTTGTGGCTGCTTTATTATTGAACACCATCCGTAACCTTTGTCAAATTTGGACAACGAAAGTGCAGTGCCTAATCCAGGACTAAAACATCAAAAGTTAGTAAAACTTCAATGTGGAAGTGGGTTCCACAGGCATGACTGCCTGTTAGGTACTGTGTAGATTCAGCACTTTGTATATGAAGCCTTCAGTACACAAGGAGGCAGCATGGCCGGTACTGCTCTCGACCACCTTCACTTCCCCAAGTTGTAAACTTACGTATCCATTTACAGCTTGGTGAACTGGGAGTGCCCGAACCACTGATCCCCAGAATAGGAGGCGAGTGCTGTATCCACTCAAACACCACACTTTAAGACTTGGATAATAACTGTACAGGTATCCCTCATTTAATAATGGGGTTGCATTCCAGAAAAGCTAATGTTAAGTGAAATTAATGCTAAATGAGGAATAACAGCAAAGCACAGAGGGCCAACAACAGGTTCGAACAGCAGAGCTGTAATCACTGAGTACAGTACCCTGTACTGCAATCCCTAATATTGTTAAAAATAAACAAGTTTGTTATAAACAAGTTTGAAGTTAAACAATTGATTTATGAATGCCAATCTTCTATACAAATGATGTAGTTCAGAGTTAAACAATTTAGTGAGTACAAGATGAGCTTAATTATAAAAAAATTCATATTGAATACTGTAAGTCAAAAGTAAAAAAAAATTGCTATGATAAACAATAAAATTGATACATAGCATAACATAAAATACAATAGCACATATTTTATGTACAGGTAGCTACAAAAAATTACTCCTTCCACACTCAAGCCATCCTCTGGGTGACACGACACAATTCAGCCAGATAGTCAGTGACTAGTCACCCAGCTGACGTGTGGCTGTTGCAGCACTGCACTGTGTGTATGCCATGATGTCACATGGAAGAGGGAGCAGCTGGGCTTGGCTGGCTGGCAACGCAGTTACAGCCCACTGCCTCCACACACACACACACCCATGCTCTTCATTTTTCTTATTCTATACAGAAGGTCTATATTGCATTTTCTTTATTTATAAGTCATATTAGGTTACTGTAACGAGTTTTCCACATCTTCCATTGTTTCATTACATGTAACAATGGCACATGCCATCTCACAGGCTACCCCATCCCTAGATTTTCTCCTTCTTAATGAGTCAAGCTACAGTAATATCTACATTAGCCAGATTCCCTCTAAACCAAAATTGAAATTTCTAAGGAGCACATTTTCTGGAAAATTACAAGATAGTTTTCCCGGTACCCGGAAAATTCCAGGGAAGGGTGATTTTCTTTTCCGGGTTTGAGAGATGAAAATCAGGCAAATTTTGGGGATGGGAGATTTCTTTCCAGGTTCAAGAGATGATTCAATGCACAATTTCTGGAACTTCCGAGAAAATTTTGACAGTAAACGGAAAATTCTAGGGATGAGGGATTAGTCAAATTTTATCGCTAAACTGAATTAACGTTACGTGAATCAACACTAAACAAAGGATACCTGTATTGTACTAATTTTTTTCCATTACTATTACGTACCATATTTGCACTATTATAAGCCACACCTTTTTATGCCAAAAAGTAAACATTATGAAATGGGGGATTAAAAGAAAATACCATGCTTGGGTTGGTTAGTGTTGAAGTTCAGGGGACCAACAAAACATATCAAACTATTCCAGCTCTGGATGCTGACTGGTGTATCAAATAAAAACTTTGCCCCTTACCATACATCCAAAAAATACATCCTCATCAATGTTTTACGGCAATTTTCCACGTTTGCACGGGTTAATCGTATTTACCTGATGGCAGCTACCCATGCTGCATTGTCTCTTGCAGTCTCTCATCAGATACTTTACTCTCGTCATTTCTTACAACCTCTACTCGTGTCATTCTTGGTCGACCCCTCGTTCTCGTCCCCTCTACATTTAGACTTGTTAAACTCTTGACCTAATTGGTCTCATCCATTGTCTCCACTTGCCAAACTATCTCAACCTGCCTTTATGACAACTTTACCAATACTCACAATACCCAACAGCCCCCTTAGCTCTGAACAGAGCCTCATCCCTCAGTGTCACATTACACATCCACTTTAGTTTATTACCCAAATCAGGTACTATACAAACATATTCTCTAGAGCAGTGATGAAGAAGGGCAAGTGTCAGGTCTGTTGTACCAGCTTCAGAAACAAAGTGCAGGGTGTTTTATTGCTACCAAAGGCTGATGATCACTGTTTTGGGGTTTCCACTACCACGTGCTCTATGCACTCATAAACCAAAGGGAAGGTAGGATTAGCATTTAGTTTTTAATATTCTTTATTTCTACATAGAATATTGTACTGTAATATAATTTCATAAGTTTTATTATTTTCTCTTAAGTCGCTTTTATGCGTATACTGTACAAGGTAGGGGTTTAGGAAGTTGTGAGCAGTTGAAGGGTTAGTAATTCATAGATAATTTTACTAATAACAGTTAAAAGTAATATACAGGTACAGTACAGTATTTAATTGTTTGGTGATGGCAATTGGCCGTGTAAATGTGTCGCCTTCCCACACTGATGAGTGCAGGTTCACTGTTACTTAAATACAGGGTATTTATTGAATAGTCATATTTTATTCTTTAGTGGCATTAGTACAAATTTTTTAGTGGTAATTTAAAGACAAGTAAAACCTTTTTATTATTATTATCATTTATTTATTTTACCCCGGTAGGATACAGCACCGTACGTACATAAACTGTACTTATAGAAATATTTTTCTGCCATGGATCATTGATGCTTTCTTTTATAATGGTTAGTGTTAATATTTATTCCTGGTAATTACCATATACTGTATTGTATTGATATTAAGATGAACAATTTTTCTTAAAGCATTATTGATGCTTGTTTCCAATACTATACTGCACTGTAAAAGAAGAGCATAAATCAAAGTTCCTTGTACTGTACTGTACTGTATATTCACCCAATACAGTTCCTAATTTTAATGCTTCTAATATCCAACTGTATACATGATGCACAAAAATATGCACGACTTTAAGAAGAATTAGTATTTATTTAATGAATAACATTACCTGTAGGCAAGTTTTTAAGTGCTCGTGTTTTTTGTGCACACGAGTAAAAACATTTTCCCACGGCCTCAGCCAATTGGTTTAAGTGATGGTTCAACATTAGGGGGCAGCTGAGAATTGTGGTCAAACCTTATTAGTGTGAATATTATCAGAAAACCCACACCTACGGCTTACAATTGGGTCAGCTTATAATCGTGCATACTGTATATGGTAACTTTCTTCCTTTCTTAATGGAAAACAAGGGAAAGTTGCAATAAGACAATTGAAAGATTTATAAATACTTACTCAAATATTCCATTATACTGTACACCCATGTGACTAAACATGTCATCCTATGTAAAGCTGTGTTGGAGCAGATTTTTACTGTATACAATATATGTATATATATATAAAAAAAAAAAAAATCTTACCTTATATAAATTCCATTTTATTTTTCTTAAAAGGTTTGCCTAGGAAAATTTGGACCAATCTTCTTTTTTTTCAATGACCTCACGGTAGTATCAAACCTTGAAAGTTGTCATTAGCATAACAAGATAAAAGTGGCATGCAGAAAGGGTTCAACACTATTAAGAACAGGTTTCTAGTTCAGGTTAGTGCAAGTTAGGGGAGCATTAGTTCTGCTGGGCTGGCAAGTAAAACTTAAGACCTAACCCTGTCTGAGACTGAAGTTGTGGTAATATAATGCAATAAATACTGAGTAATGCCCTCTTGAACAATTTAGATTAGGTTAGTTACCTTTACGTCACGATGAATAATATTAGCAGAATGGATACACTGCACAGCTAAAAGCATTTGCTTGAATAAATCCAGGTATTTTTTTCGGTCTACTGGGGACTGTCTGCCATTAGCGCTTGGTGTATAATTGTCATTCCGATATTGCAGCCAATCTCTTAAAGACTCGCCACAAAGTTCCATTTGGATAAAAAGAGTCAATTGACGCTGATTGTTATGTTCCAGAACCTCCATTCTATGAGAAGAATATGGCATAACAGATCTTTGGTCATCACTGACAGATGATAATACTGCACTTTTTTCACTATCCAAAGAGGCACTCACTAAATTTTCAGAACTTGATGAAGATGAATATTTATATGGGATGAGAATCTTTTCATTTTTGCTTTCAGCATTACTGCTAAGGTTATCGCAAAAAATAATACTTTCATCTGATGAACTTTTGGCATTCCAGCTTTCTTTGCTGCTAATTCCAAGATTTTTCATTAGCTTAGAGGAATTTTGCTGAAGGTTGTTACAGTGAAGAGTTTCTCTACTGTTGTTATCCATTCTTTCATCTACAGAAATATTGTAGTTCATTTCTGTACTTTCTTCATGTATAATATTAAACGCATTTGTTGCTTGGGCTCTGTGAGTGAGTTTCCTCTGCGATTTCCTCTGACCTCTGGAGGATATTTCACCTGAAGTCTCTTCAACTGCATCATCACATTCTGCATTGCTGTTAAATAAGAGTTATTATATTAAATTTGTTAATTTCTTATTAATAATGGCAAATGTATACAGTATACGAAATACTGTACAGAATGTTAATTCCTCATTTATAATTGCAGAAATATATTTGTTAATTTCTCATTAATAATGGCAAAAGTATATATACAATTTGTTAAGTCCCCATTATTAACGGCAAAAATACATTAAACAGTACAGTATATAAAATACGCCAATTCCCCTATTAACTCCTAGGCTTCGGGTCACGTCATATGACGTACATCTATAGAGCTTCGGGTCATATTATATGACGTTTTGATCTTTCGCGGGCCTATGTGAATAAAAAGGGCAGGCCTAGCTAGATATGTTGTCAAGTAGGGATTTGCCTTTCACTCACACATGAGAGCCTCCCAGTCTCTTCTCATCTTTTGTTATGTAGGTATCTTGCCCTTGGACTTGACTAACTTAACTGTGTTTCTACCCCCAAGTACATGTCTAGTATTGTGAACAATTACTGGAGCAGTAATAATTATTGCTAATAGTGTAAATAGTAACCACAAGTGTCCTGTACCTCATACTGTCTAAAAATTAGAGTTGTTTACCTCGTACCATTGTGGCACACACACACACACCACTACATGAACATGCTCGACTCTTCTGAGTTCCTATGTTACCACCCTGTGGTAAGGAAATGCATTTATTTCTTGTTTATATCATGCATGGCCAGTTTGTATAATTAAAATTGTTTTTTAAATGTTCCCGAATATACCCGCATGGGGGGGGGGGGGGGGGGGGGGGGAAATGCCGACAAGAGCCCGAAGCCCAGGGGTTAATACCTGTAATGGCAAAAGCATAAGCAAAGGGAAAACAAGACTTGTGTTTGTAAAGGACTAAATTAAAAGAAAATAAATAAAAAATTAAGATCAATATGCAGTGAGAAACAATATATGTATGTTGTGTTTTCAAAGTAAGAAAGTAAGAGAAACAATTGAGACCCTGCAATTGTGTGTAAATGAGGCAGAAAGTCAGATCAGCAACCTGGGACTTGGTCACAATTTTCGTGATGCCATATGGCAGCAGGGTCTACCATTAGACAATACATTATGCTTCCAATATCTTCCCAGGCGGTAGTACCTCCCTGTTTGGTAGCTGCCTAATACCTACTCCCACTGGTAATATAAACCAATGAAAATTTTTCTTTCAAAAACAAAAATCAATCAAACAATTTCAATATCTAAATAAATCATCTGAAAATACCATACACAAAAAAGGTACAAAGTTTCAATCTTCTATGTTCAATACTTTTTATATATTCTTCCTGACAAACTTAAGTGCGATGGAAGGATCATGTACAGTATAACCACATGGATGGACAGCTACATAATGCCCTGCACGCTCAATAGAGGCATATAAAAGATATATGATGTGTTCAAAGTGGTAAAAATTACAGGACTTTGTTACTCAAGTAAAAGTATTGTTACTTTGGCAAAATGTTGCTCAAGTAGAAGTAAAAAAAGTATATCATTCATAAAGTACTCAAGTACTGAAAATAAAAAGATACAACAAAATTATTGACTCAAATATTAAAATAAATTCAGTAAATTATTATAAACTAGTTAACTAAAGATAAAAATAAAAGACACAGCATTGCACATGTTTATTTACAAATCTTTCTATTGAATTATCAGTAACTGATTCTAGAAATTATGGTTGTCCAATCAGGATCTTTTAGGTTCAAATATAAGCCCAGCATGACCTACCAAAAGAGAATACCTTCAGTTGCTATTCTCCCTACAATCCATCGCAGGGATAGCGAACAGGCTGAAAATCTATCCATCCAACACTATGATCACTTTCTTCCTTATCCACACAAGTATCATTAACATGGACTTATGGTCCGCACACAGAATGTTGTCTCTGCTCGCATTAGGTGAGGATACAGACCTATCTGGCAAGGATCTGAGGCAGAGGGTGACCAACAATTCTCTTCCTGTAAACTCTGTAACTGTCCCAATGCTAACACCCTTCAACACTATTGCCTTGACTGTCCCACTGTACTGTGGGATGAGTCACAAACCACTATATGTCACCACTTACTTATTCAGAATAATTTAGATTTAATTCTTGTACACTACCCATGCTTTGGTGGGTGCTAACTCCCATTGTCCTTAATTTTAAATCATATCAATATTGTCTCTATATGACAAGTCATAGTGTTGCCCTCTGGGGTGTAATAAATTAATTATATCATAAATAATAAGCCCAGCATGACTAAAAGATGCTCACAAGCAACATATACAGGTAGTGAGGTGTTAAGCTTGAGAGATAAGTCGCATAATGTTGGGAAACACATCAGTAGCTCTATTCCATCCCCTGGACATGCCAAGTAGCTATCAGGCTCCTTCAGTTGATGAGTTTGTGGGTGTTGCCTCCATAGTGACTGAGTCTGATTACGACTCACCAAGAACTGTTAAGTGGTTTTTAATTATTTAAGCAGAATTTTAAATACGCTCAGTCTTACAGATATGTATAGATACAGGCTTTATATCCATGACAGAATTATGTAAAGTATTTTAGAATCACAGCCTCTTCGAAATTCATTTTTGGTACAGGTTATATGCAAAGAGCAACTGACGTATAACGGGAAGACCAACCCCCTGAAGGAAAGGTGGGGGAGAAGAGAGGATTTGATGGGGAAGGGGGGGGGGGGGATAACAGGGTAGACGAGGTGAGGTGGGTGGTCAAGAAGATCAGAGAAAAAGTCCGCTGTCATGGACACTGCCACCTGACCTGATGTCGCCTCACCTCACGAGTCCTCTAGGTATGTGACCGTGTGATGTCTCCCCGTACCCACACCTTACCCTTCATGGCTCCACCTACACCATACCCTCTACCCACACAACTTTTTACTATGGTTAATAATTAATTTTAAAAAATATATTAGTTTGCATGTAACCACTAACAATTTGTCTTTTTTTTTTCTTCAATTGTAATGGAGTAAAAGTATTAGAAAACCATATTCAAGTAAAAGTACTAAAAATTTTGAGCACTTTTTAAAAAGTAAATACCCAAAAATGTTACTTTACAAATCTGAATGTTTCATTGTAATGCTGGGTGGCTGGAAGCAAGAGCCAGTAATAAATACTCATTTGCTGTCATTCAATCCATTTAAATGTATGGTACATACATACCCAGTAAGTATTAAAGAATTACCAATTACAGTACCTAGATAATTCTTCGATTTTGATGTTGGATGTCTTAAATATTCTGTTAACTCTTGGTTTTGTGATTATTGATGCAGGCCGACGAGATTTTCGCCTCAACTTTTCGCTGTGTTGGTCAATGAGATTCAGGTGTGAAGGAAGGACATAAAGCTGTGCCCAGGTGCTGTAGTAGCGCACAATGTTAGGATGGTTCAGCAGTGCCAGGGCCTTTCCCTCCCTTAATGCAGTCTGGCTGTCATCATCCCTGTTCAAACAAAAACAGAAAGTATAAATCTGTTTAAAATGAGAAAAAGCTATCCTATAATTACATAAGTCACCAATATTCTTTGACTCACACATAACTAAAAATTCTTCCTTGGGTTAGGTGAAACTATGAGACAGGGGACTATGGTAACTTTAAGCATACTGTAATATATTTTGCCTTAATATGCAACATTCTACAAGAATTCTTCAGAAAATTTTTCTCAATAAAATTTAAGGGCAAAATGTGAAGCTGATATTGTAGGTTTACTGTGTATATACACTGACTGCCCTGCTCACATGATCCACTCATCTTGAGACCTTACTGTATAGCAAAAAGAAAATATTGACTTTTATAATTTGTGGGAATATTTAACTGACTCACTCCATAGGAATAATTTTGATGGCATAGAAGCAGCCATCTAACATATGCTGGACCTTTACAACCACTCCAAATCCACCTCTTCCTAGGACCTCCCACTCCACAAATTCTCGGGTATAACGATCATCCAGGTGTTGGTAAATGTTTGATAGCGTAAGCTGAGTCAGTGGGCTTGTGGAAACCTGTAACCTGTCAAAGTCAAAAGACATTAGATACCACAGTTTTCTGTAAGATAAATTTATAACATGCTTATTCTTCCTTAATTTTGTGAGAAACCTGTTCAAAACACAACTTATTACGCACAGTTATGTGCAGGAGTACTGATGGAGATTCTGTACATGTAACAGTGTCACAGCGTTGACTGAATACTGAGCTACCACATATGCATCACAGGATATTTACCCTAGTTACTTATTATTATGGCACTAATACAATGAAAATTCAGTGGATTTAATTTTTTCTCATTATTGCCTATAAGTGAAGTCAAATTTCTGACTCATTCTTCCACAGTATCATTGCGGAGGTGCTCAGTAGAGGCAAACCTCGTTATTCATAGCCTCAGCATTCGTAACCCTGTTTATCCGCAATAAATTTGTTACCTATTTCCACTATTCGTAATGGTTGCCTCATTTATTCGCAAATTCTTACAATGAAAAATTTTGAACCGCGCGCCTCAACAGTAGCGTAGGACAGCGTGTACGTGTGTATATCTTCCTCCGCCATATGCTCCCGCTTGCCTCAGTCTCAAAAGTGCTGGCGTGTGTTTTGTGTGATCTCGGAGTTGTGTACAGTATTGTGTGATCTCATAGTTGCATTTTATATGATCTCGCAATGCAACCAGCTGCTAAAACTCCCAGCAATGTTGCTAAGAGATCATGTGTGGCAATTACGTTGGATGTGAAATTGGATATCGTAAAAAAACATGAACACGGAGAAGGAACGTCAGTGATTGGGCGCGTGCACGGCTTGGCTCCCTCTACGGTGCATTCTATAGTTAAAAGCGCCGACAAGATCAAGGAGATGGCCGGGTCTGCAACACCACTGACGGCTACGAAGGTGACGAGGTTCCGTGATGCTGAGATGGAGAGTATGGAGCCAATGTTGAGCACGTGGATTGACGACCAGACCCAGCGCCTTAAAACACCTTCATCACAACGCATGATTCAACATAAGGCAGTGAAGAACAACAGCTTTCAGTGCAAATTGACAGCGATAATGAGAGTAAGGTGGCTGACGACCCTGGTAGTGATGATGAGAGTGAGGTGGCTGACGACCCTGGCAGTGAGGTATTTGACGACCCCAGCCTCCTCTCACCCTCTCCCCTAACGCCAACTACAGCAAGCATGCAACACAGCACATCAGAGGTAATTAACAGTCTACATTTAAAACTTACCTCACACACCTACGCACATAAGCATTCAAACACTCACACACTCAAACATGTAAAGTACCCCTGTATACTGTACTTGTAAACATATATGCCGAATAAACTCAAAGTTTTTGTTATTGATTTTTATTTTATATTATGCCCTTGTTTCTTTATTTATTTTATGTTCTAAATGTATTGAGTAAGACAAGTGTTAAAATCTGACGGCCGTGACCACCGCGATGCCCGTGTCCCCCCTATTTACATTATTTCTTTTGGGAGAAATTGCTCTGCTATTAGCGATTTCGATATTCGCAACAAGTTTCATGCCTGTAACCTTTACGTTAAGTGAGGCAGCCCTGTACCAGTAATTAATCAATTTGTAATAAATAATTTGGAGCAAAAATCTGTTTACAGTACAGGCCTTGTAAGCATAATAGTTATTACTAAAAAGAACTCTTTGAGATGTCAAAAGCAGGTAGATATTAACCTGACCATAAACTGTCAGTGTTTTATCACCCAACAATAACCAGTACAGCTTTTGAATTCAATAAAATACAATAGAAAATTATGTTCACAACTAATACTTTTTATTAAAAGAGCATGCATTTTATTTTTCTGGGGAATAGCCAAGGCCACCTAGAAGAGGCAGCCTGGGTTTCCCTTGCAAATCTGATGATGACTTCACAACTGAAGCACGACAGCACCAGTCGCCTAAACACCTTGTGAGAGAATGGAGAAACTTATCGGTCTGCTTTTATTCTCATTTCTCTTTTTCTGAACTGGATTTCACCAACGGTAAGACTTAGACATGATAATCTTCTTGTGTAGTAAGGGTAGAGATGACCATAGATCTGAATTTATTAATTTAGAGTAGTTAAATGATGACTATAATTCAGCGCACGCTTTTCGTTGTTACTCCATTGTTAGCTTTCGGTAGCTCAAACAGTGATGTATTGGATAGATTTATATATAATATATCAAATTATTACAAACGTATGTAAATGATTTCAAAGAAATTACACAGGTTTAAGTATTAGTATTTGTTTTCGCTGAGTATGAACACGTGTTGTTTATAACATATATGCACCAGACATGGGGGTTGATTACGATTATTAATCAAATGATGGCAATGAATATGTAATCATAATCAAATCATAATCAAACATTTAAAGAGTAATAATCAATTACTAAAATATGATTATTGTATCCTAATTTCAACTTATATACAGCATTCACAGATGAAAATCATAATGTTATGTTGTGTTCAGAGATGAAGTAGTAGTATTTTTAATTTAGTACCCTGTAGTACCCTGTGTCAATTTTAATGGTTCCCCATTGGTACTGAATTTACAGTAATACAAATTCTACTTAATATAAGTTGCTGCAGTATATGTACTATAATCACCCGTAAAAAGGCTTCAATTAAATTGAAAAATGATTTAACAATTTTAAATAAAATGTTAGTACCGATGTTATTAATATTATATTATTTTTTTGTCTAATGGGCATGTTGTCACTTCATTTTCCCCAAAGCTCATGTAGGTAGGTATGTACAGTCAGGGAAGATGTTGCCCTTATATGCAGTCTATTTGATTATGCAAATGAGACCAGAGGTTGATTTATGTATTTGATTTGCATTAACTCCATTGCAAAATCAAATTATGAAAATAATGTTATAAACATTACATTACTAAATAAATTTCTTCATATCGAAAATGATTCAATGTAGCAGAAATAGCTTGATTGACTGAACTAGGTATTAACAGTTTTGGTAATTATAATGGTGATAAGAATGTGAATATGTATGAATTATTTATAGAATACATCGATGTTTTCTTTATGCAGTAGCTAATTCAGTGTTGATTGCATGTATAATCATGAATCAGAAAGTAGACTACTGTGCTATATTTAGTCAATATAGTTCCTTCAACAATATATAAAGAAAGTTACAGCTATAAACCATAGTTTATGTAAATATGACTGAGAGAGCGAGCGAGCGAGCGTGGTCACCGCCTCCCCTAGTGACGTCATCAAACCCACATCCAGGCCTTCTCTTCTAGGTGGCCTTGGAAGAGCCCACCCAGGCACAGGTCATCAACCCACAACGGGGCCTAGAGGGTAATACACACCAACTTCACTCTCACCTCCATTACCTTCTATGACTCCTTGTAGCCTACTTGGCATAGATGATAAATGCCAAACAGTTATAAGCAATTTGTGGTTTCCTACTACATGGTGTGCTATAGGCTATGGTGCATCATAAATGATCATATAATTGGGAGGATAAAGCACTTTGGCAGAATATGATTCCAACATCAAGGATAAAAAATAAATCTCCATTGATGAGAGAGAGACAGCCAGCTTGACAAAGGATATACTGTATGGCCACAACTGCACAATAAGAAATTTGGTGTACTGTACAGAGTATAGACTTTGGGGGGTTACTGTTAAGTAGGGGAAAACAGAACTTTAGGTACTATCGTGGACAAAACTTCGCTTCCTCCCAAACTGAAGCAGTATTAACCCCCAATGAGATAAAACAGCACACCCGCACCATATGACAGTCAGGGTATGTCAGTTCGGAGACTCTTCCCGTGACTCAGTTTCACCACAGGGAGAGAACTTTTGTCCACGATAGAACAATATCTTGGAATGGGTTACAGATTTTGAAATCCAACTCACCTCGAAAAATCCAAGCTTGCCAAGTCTGAAGGGGTTTGACTCGAATACGTTTCGAATAGTTGTTCAAACTCTCTCAAAAGGCTTGTCCGAACATCTTGGAGGTGAGGGAAGGCAGACAGTGGGAAGTATAATGCGGCATTACACTTCTTAATCACCATGCAAAAAGCTGTAAGAAGGGTTAAGTCCAGGTTAATGTATTATGACTTAGTAAGCAAGGGAATAGATGAAATACTTACACTGTTGGGTTGAGAGAAACCACAATAATGAATAGGCTAATTCTTTATACTGGATTTATTATTTTTTTCATTCTTGTAAGTCTTTTCTCACTTAAAGGACAGGGCCCAGATTCACTAACAACGTTAAGGCTGAACCGGTGATTCACTGACAGTTTATGGTGATAGTAACCCAACTTATCGTTTAACAAAAGTTACGGTGGCCACAGAGCACCTGTAAGCTTCCACAAGGAGGAAATAACTCCTGCTTTCTCTACTATACAACCCATCAAGACACAAACAGCTGCCAGACATACAACATTATACTTTGAGCATCACTAGTGAGAGTAAAGCTGTGAAGATCCAGCAATACAAAATGAGATCAGTGAGGGAATAGAGCTTCTTAAAAATAATGTTAAACCAGCAAATACTCACCTGTAAATAATATTTCCCTTTTCTTGGGTTCAGGCTGAAGATGTTGGCACACTATATGGATCAAGATCTCAATGATATTGCAGTTATTGAGAACTCCTTGGTTGCTAATGGTAAAGATCTCAGTAGGCATGGCAGCAGCACCACCATCACCTAAAAGTTGATAAACATTACAGACATAAAAGTGAGGAGTCTACTTATGGAATTCAGATAAATAGTTTCCTTTTATAATGATGCTATAGTAGGTTATATCAGAGAAAAGAAGACTGAAACTCATGTATAAATAAAATGGATAAGTAAAATATATATTTTTTTAAACTGCACTACCCTTGCATTTTTAAACTTGACTTTCTTCTATATCACATTCCTTTCTGTTGTCTATAACACTGTGCTTGAAGCTATTGTAAAAAGTCTCCACTACACCAAGCACCTTTCTTCCAACTACTGTACATATACACAGTATCTTCATCACCTCATATCACTCAAATACCTTCTCTATACCTACAAATAATCCTCCATGTCATTTCTGTTTTCCAATACAGTACAATACAGTATTCTTTATTACTGATATTATTTAGTCTATACTGTATAACCCTTACTTCCTCTAAATCCTCCATCAATCCCCCACTGTTTGTTTTTCACCCTCTCAATTACAAATCTATCACATAATGTACTGTACTAACTCTCCCAAGTATATATGTTTGTTGTCCTCTGAACTTTATTATTTCTCTTTCGACCCTAAACATAGAAGAGAAGGAGTGTTGAAAGACGAAGGAGGAGAGTAGAGATAGTGAGAAATAAGGGAGGGATCGGGTGAGTCGGCCAAACTCACCTGATAAGATACGAAACCGGATATTGCACTCTGCACTGATAAGAGACCAGATCTTATGTCACTCATTTATTTAGTTATGTTTTGCGTATAAATCCGGAACAATGTGTAGCTAGGAGTTCATCATAATTCAATTGATAAAGCTATTCAAATACTGTACCAAATTTCAAACAAATTAAATGTGGAAAATTTCATCTGATGGTTCTTAATTACATTCAGTAAAGACAACAATATTTTTGTTAGTAAGTCTAAATTTCTTTATTCTTTTATGTCTGTCAGTAACATTCTAAAACATAGGGAAAATTAGTGAAACAATTGACAGCAGAAATTTTTTCCCATAATAATTAATGGAATAAGAGGAGGGAGGGGGGATCCTTTTGGTCAATATTGTTACTCAAATAAGAAAGAGTGGAATTTTCTGTCATAAGAGATACCATAATAAAGTGAAGTTACATTTCTAGTCATTGCCAATACTGTGTACACTATCACATCCAAATAATGTAAAAACTAGTCAATAATTTTACTAAAAGTGTACACAGTTTAATGTACTGTACACCCACCCCAAAATGTCCCATCGGTCCTTTCTCCCATCCATGATCCCTGTGAATTTCAGACATCACACAGTGCACCATCTATGGACCCAACAATGTGCGATGTCTCATCTTCACAGGTTAATGAGTCTCAGAGTCGACGGAAGGGACGAGAATTGACTAGACTATTTTTGGTAGGTGTACACTGAACATTACCTACCTATTCCTTTGCTTCATTATTTTTATCCCTGAAAGTTTAGTAGCAAGACTTAGCTCTGTTTGAAATTTTGCCCTACATCTTAATCATGGAATGAACAGTGATAGGAGGCAGACCCAATGTGTAGGTGACTGCACTCTCACAACTCTCAAGCTCTATAAAGCTTCTAAATGCCACACAAAACTCTGACCATGGTGTAATGATTCACTTCTCTGCATCTTGTTACAAAAAATACAAAACATATATACAAAACGTACCCACAGATTATTTTCATTCTCAGAGACAAAATTCAATCCAGACTAAATGAAATATTAAAGCCAAAAATTATGGAACTAGAGTACTGTATAAGTAGCACACATGTTGACTTATTACTCTGCCATAAAAAGTACAACAACGTTGCCTAATTGATGAGTGATGAATGTGTAAAACAAAACAAACAAACAAATCTCTCTCTCTCTCTCTCTCTCTCTCTCTCTCTCTCTCTCTCTCTCCCTCTCTCTCTCTCTCTCTCTCTCCCTCTCTCCTAAATAACTGTAAATACATTCAGTACTCACTAATTGACTGGCCTAGACCTGGTAAAACTGGTAAATCATGAAGCGACATCTTCACTACCACCGGGGCTGTGTATCAACGTTCAACTGACAGCTAGGCCATTATTACCACTACCCAGGGGTTACGGCCCAGGGTTGCCAGAAGCTCTAAGAAAAAGGACAAACTTGCAAGCTCACCACATAAGTAACTCACTGGCATTTACCAATCCTAAATGGTAATAAATGATTCAGTTAAAGACTTGGGTTAATATATCAATCAAATTTTCCCTAAAAACTGTGTATACTTTCAGTACTCAGTGATGGGCTACCCAGAACTTGAGGCAGGAATCCGATAAGACTACGTCATCACTACTGTCAGAGTCCTCATACGAGCAAAACGTTTTGGCTATCTCTCCCTCCCTCAGTACCTACTCTTCCCACCACTCCCTCCCTACCTCCTTCCCCCTCTCTGCCTCCAAGTCCCCCTCTCTCTCTACCTCCTTCTCTCCCAGTAGCCAGTTTGTGCATGTTATAACACGTGTGATTCTCTCTCTCTCTCCTCCCCCTTCTCCACCCTTTTCTCTCTCTCTCTCCTTCCCTCTTCTCCCTCGCCACCATCCTTTTCTCCCTTGCCACCACTTCTCCCTCGCCCACCCCATTCTCCTTCACTAGCCCCTTCTCCTTCGCCACCCCCTTCCCCCTTGCGACCTCCCCCTCCCTCGCCACCCCGTTCTCCCTCGCTACCTCCCCCTCCCTCGCTACCCCCTTCTCCCTCGCCACCCCCTTCAACCTCGCTTCCTCCCCCTCCCTCACCACCCCCTTCTCCCTCGCCACCTCCTTCTCCCTCACTACTTCCCCCTTCTCCCTCACTACCTCCCCCTCCTCCCTCGCTACCTCCCCCTCCCTCTCTGGGTTAGTAGGAGCAGAAATTTCACAGTGCCTTAGTGAACGTTGTCACTAACGGCTCACCTCAACCTGTATGACAAAAATTGACAATTTGCTGCCAGTACACCAGTGAGCTTGTTGACCTATCCAGGCCCGAACCTGTCAGTATGGCCAGGGTTAGAAGGTCTATCATTTCTTACACGTTGTGGCTGAAGTCAAACCACTTCTCACCCTTCCTACAACACCCAAACAAGAATGACTTTATCACCAACATTGATGAGACCATTGTGGGTAATCAAAACTTTAGCCATTTTTATATCTACAGTTGAGTTAACATAGGTTGTCAAGAATGTATGCAGATACACAAGCTGCTGTGTTGCATTCTTAGTTCCCCCAACATCCAATGAAGTAAACTTAATCAATCAATGACAAAATACACAATAAGAGAATAGATTAAACTATCATTATATTTCAGATAAAACAGAAAGAACAGCAGGATCTACATAAAAAAGGCTACAATTAAAATAACATAAAATTATGACAATAAAACTTTAATATCTTCACAACAATACTAACCCCGCACGGGCGAAAATGACGTGATTGGTTGAAGATGGGGTAAAGCATTACGTTGGCGAAGCCGAGGGTTCCTCTGGTGAGTTGCAAGTGCATCAAAGTTGGTAGCAAGACTGCTTTCAGATGGAGGATCCACACAGTCATTAACTCGTGCATCAGTTAGTGTCCTGGGTTTACCGGCCAGCCCAGGTCTACGTCTTGGCCTTCGTCTCATACTGAGTTGTGGGACCTGAACAAGACAATTACAGTACTGTACTTGTTATAAATAAAGAAGGTAGAACCAAGAATAATCACATTTTGGAAATAAAAACATTGTTAATATCATCTGTATACACCATTATAACCTTAGGAAGCCATAATAATGTCTGACTATGGTTTTGTTTCTAGATACAGTCCAGTAATTAAATACTACAATGTGGTATTTTATATAATAATAATAATAATAATAATAATAATAATTAACGGTTTATTGAAAGAGCTTGGCAGCCAGAAGGCTGAAAATATATGTGTACACATCTTGGGTTCCCATACTTCATTACATATAATACTGACTCAAAATAGGATGGAAGACATGCCCACTTTCATACAGTCCATGAGCTAACTCATATACTGTAATTGTGGAAAATGGCCATAAAACAGTGATGATAATGAAGAACTGAAGCATACAGTATAAGCTCAGATATCTGGCATTTAACCTTCCAGAATTCTCAAGTACCAGACATTTTTTGGTGGGGTCAATTTCCAGCAAGTAATGTAATGTCTACTGTAATCACATTTTAAAAATTTTGCGCCGCTTTGCTCGTGGTTTCATTTCTGGCCTTTAGAGGCAGTGTGTGCATCTTCAATATTGGCCAAAAACACTGGGTGCGGTCAGTACAGTTCTGCTTACTTAAATGTTTGTGCAGGTGTAAGTTATCATTGCCTCGGCCATCCAGCATATGCATTTATTATCTTTTAATAATACATTTACTGTGTACTTTTATAATATTTACTATGGTGATGTTTTTGAGCTTGAGATGCACATTTTTTTAAAATACCTGTAACTCTCAAACATCCGGAAAAAACTATTATCCAGCACAATCAATTCCCTATGCATTCCAGATATCTGAGGTCTTACTGTAATATCCAGTTTAGAGAGAGGGAGAAGATGAAAATGACCTAAATTCAAATCATTTAACCTCTGATATTTGTTGGAGGACCCTGGTATATTCAGTCAGCCATTTACCATCCAACCTCACCAGTGTGTGTTTGGCTGCTTGGACCAGCTCCTCCGTAAATAAAACCAAGGTTAAATTTTTGCTATGGATACACAGCCTATAAAGTCATTCCATGCTAAGACCCTCTTAATTCCTACCAGTTCTGAACCCACACCAAAGGGAGGAATAAGGAAAAATAAAATCACTCCTTCAACTTGGGTTTATACGAGGTTTCATGCTTCAATTCTTCACTGGAGGCCTTTCAGTTTATCAATTAGTGACCAGTAACTTGCTTGGTGAGGACGAGGTTAAATATCTGGATATCCAAATTTAAAGTACCTCATCCAGGAAGCAAATACCACAAGACAGAAGACTTTCCTGAAGCTCTTCCTAGTGCCAAACAGTCTGGTGCTGACACTCGAATATTTAAACAAATTTAAACTGAGGACCTTGCTCCTCCTTACAGATTGGATTTGATAAATACATACTGTCATCAGTGTAGAAAGCCATATACTGTATCAGAAACTACATCCTCTTATGTGTTCTATCAGTGTATGGAAAGTGAGGGTTTTTTATCGAGTGTAGCTAGTTCTTATGTGAAACATGTATCCCCAAGAAGGATAATGGTATTTATAGGAAATTTGACTTATTAATAAACGTAAAAGTCAAAGTTGAGATAATCATTCAGAAAACAGACATTAGATATCTGACATTCTCCTAGCTATCTCTATACAAGGGTTGAGGAAACACTCAGAATTATTTACCGTTACTTGGTAAAACAAAATTTTAGTTGAGAACCCTTAAAAACAGCTATACCTTCACACATGCATCATATAGAAACTTTAAAATCACTCTGATGAAAGTCCCACATTACATGAAAAAGTGTGCATTGTGTATCAGCATTAGTATGTCACACACAATACATTAAGGGTGATTACTTTGAAGAGTGTCAACTGAGGTTTCAATGTTGTTTTGGTGATCTTAATAAACTATCAAAATCAGTGACATGTAAGCTGCTAAACTGGCAGTGTCAACATAATAGAAGACAAGTATCAGCTGCTATTAAAGGAGGGAAATTAGAGGACGTGCAGCAAGCAATGAAAAGATGCCCCCAAGAAAGTCTCTGTGGTGACTACTGCAAGAAGTTCACTATTCTTACTTTCTGCAAGGAAGGCAGTCAAGAAGCTTCATTACTGGAACAGATAAAGAGAAATGCATACAGTATATTACTGTACTGTGAATGGCTCCTCTGGCTAATAAGACACCAAAATAATATTTAGGCTGTCAAACTTTTTAAATACCAAACATGATTCAATTTTTTCTTTGTAGATATTGGAAGTACAAAGTCTATGTTGCAAATACAAGTAGGTATGTACAGTACTCCTAAGTCTGAAGAACTGAAAGTAATAATAAAAAACATCAAGACTATACCCCAAGCAATGTTACGGTTAAATGAGTTAACAAACACTTATGAGTAACATCAGACTTACCTCATGAAGATTTTTAGGTTTCTATCTGATGTGTGTCCTGAGTTATTGCCATCTTTTAGGATTATTGAATAAATAATTCACCCTGTATAACTACTAAATTTAAAGAAAGTAAACAATGCAAGGAAAAGTTTAGGAAAAATTTCAGCTATACCCTGTGGCTGCCCCAAATATTGTCTTACTACATAGAGAGCATTTACAGTACATATGGCTGCTAAATGTTTATGCCCAAGAATTTATGTTGACCTTTATCCCAAATGAATGGACAGAAAGTTCTCCAGTATGTTTGCTTTTACAGGATTAGTTAATATTTCTAAGCTCCTCTTTTTTTCAAAAACCAAAACCCCCAAGCTAACTTAAGCTATGTGTGTACCCAAGTATGTTTAATTATCTGAAAAATAAACTTAGAAAATAATGTAATGGTTTCAAGGTCCATATGTTAACAATTAAAGTTAAAATGTAACTTAAGGTATGTTCTTTAGTGATTCACACATACTGACAGACAGACTTACACATCTCAAAAGTATACTGTATACTGTAATAAATTTTTAAATGTACCATTAATAGTTTACCCAAGAAAGACCTCACAAAGAGTTTTCAAGCAAGGATGGAAGGACCTCTCAAGTCAACAAAACACTTACGGTAATATAACAGCATCTGCTTGGTCTTTCCTCCGATGTTCACAATTGGTTCTTTAATCAATCTTCTTTCTTGGGCGTTGTATTTATAGTTGAAAGATAAATTTTTCTCAATCAACTTGGCAGCATGTGATGGCATAATTTCTCCATTAAATGGCAAGAAAAGTAGGATGTAGGTATGCTCAAGCAACAATAAAATATAATAAAGAAAAAATTATACTATACGTATACTAAAAATAAATAATAAATAGAAAAAATCTTTTAATATTGGTCAGCACGGATTCTACAAGTGGCAAAAGCATTCCCCGTGTTACAGGGTAGAACGGGCATTAAATTGGAACATTAGGTAGTTAATGTCAGCTCCTTTTTCTAGAGGATGTGTGATAACCTCTTGTGAGGCAGAGTACAATATATACACAACTTTCTTATACTATTTTTCATGAATTGGCTTGGTTAGAGCAACTTATGTCAATTGCTAAAAAGCTAAAGGGAAGCTTTTCTAAGTGCTTTCAGATCCCGAACACTTTCAAAAGTTTATCACAGTTTTAGCAAGAATATCTTTATATAACTAAAGCTTTTCCATACAATCACAAGTCTCTTATCACTTAAAACAATGGGCTGTGTGGGACTAAGGAGCAGCAATCTCACAAATCACTCGTCTGTGCCTTACATTTACTTGAAGCTGTCATGATAGCATTACAAGCATCGACATACTGCTTATACAGTATGAGGACAGTTGGAGGGCGAGGAATCTGTAGTGGCATTATTCCCTTGGTTTCATCCACTAAACATAGTACTGCATCAAATATGTGTTCAAGCATCTTGTTCTTGGCAGGTGGACTTATATCTCTTTCTAATAGCTCACACCAGTGAGCGCGAACCTCAGCTATTGTAGCCTTGTCTTCTTCCACACCACTGGCATTTAACTGAGCCAAAGCTGGAACAATAAGTGAAGTTACATTTCCTGGAATGTCCCCTACCTGTTGTTCCTCTCCATTTAGAAATGCTTCTACAAGCTGCTCATTTAGAGCCAACAAACAAGCTTGTCTGCATTTCCAAAGCACTTGCCTATCCAATGTCTTCCTATTGCCTGATGGTGGCCGCTCTTTCAACTCTGTATGAATACGACAGGCTCTCAGTAACAGGGGCAGAGCACGTTCTAAATTACCTTTTTCAAATTGATGATACCCATATACTAGATGCCAGGCACAGTCAATGAGTGTGTGGTAGTGCCTTCGCCACCCTCGGTACTCAGGCCCATCGGTGCGCTGGTGCTGATCACGAAGCTGTTGTAAGCATTGTGTAGCTTCAAGTGCTACTTTTTCCACAACAGGTGTGCTCTCACTTATTTTCTGTGCTACTTGTAAGATGACCTCACATGCATACCAGCGTAAAAGAGAATCAACATTTTGGTTATTACGAATAAGGTAAACTCCAAAGTCTAAAATTGAGGGGTCACAATAAGGACTACCCTCAGATTTTGCATCAGCAAAACTCTGAAGGCGTTCAAATTCACTAATCAATATGGTATTCAACACAGTCCCACACTCTCTTTGTAATGCATTTTCGTCTTTTTTCATAAGGGTATCAAGAACAGTTTGAGTGAGCATTGTCTGAACTTCAGTGAAAAAACTTGCTTCATCAGACTCATGAACACATATGATATCAGGAGAGTTGGGTGCTGTAACTGGGACCAATGGCATATTATTATCCCATGAACTACTGCCACTTTGTTGGTCTTGTGATGCTCCTACAGGATCCTTGCCTTGGTCACTTTTCTCTTGCTTCAAATCCCATTCCTCCAATTCCCTCATAAATGCCAAATTATCATTCTTAACATACTCCTGCAGGTCAATAGCAATATTAGCCATCATAGTTTCCATGTTCTCTGGGGCCTGAGGAAATAGTGAATTATAGCGGCTCTCATCAATATAGAGGAGACAGTACGCACTGGCATTATTCTGACCACCCACACTGTCCTGTAAGAGCTCATCCCAGTCTGACTCTACGACCTGAATGTCATTGAACTTCATCCAGAGTTTATTTATGTTATCAAATGTATAAACCCAATAGTGACCCCCAGATGCCTGCCCTTCATGAACTACAACAGCATGTAACCTATATGGAATCCTTTTAAGGTAAGGTTCATCGTACATTTGATTTAACTGCTGTTCAAGCTCACTAATACATCGTCGGAGTTCTGCGACTTGTAAATTGATGTCCTGGAGCCATCGGGAAAGACAAGAATGTAAAATGGACAATTCAGAAGTGGTAATATTTCGTGGTGCTGGCGGCAGTATCCTCATTCTTTTGGATGGGGACGGCATCTGCTGGGGCTCCTCGTCTGCCTCCCTCTCATTAGTGCAGAGGTTATTTGATACCGATTCTTCCTTCACTATTAAATTGTCCTCCACCAATTCTTCCTTCAATATCAAATCATTCACAGCTTCCTCTCCCTTTATTATCAAGTTTGCCTTGTTCTCCTTTTCTGTGTCACGTTCCTCAATTTGTTCTTTTTTCACTTCTGGGACATCAACCATCTCTATGTCATTTTCACAGGTTTCAACACCATCAACTTCCATCATGGATGGAGATGGAACAGAATTTGCCTCTGCTTCCTGAACTGGGCTTAGACCAGTCTGTGCAAAATCAAGAGTATATTTGAGAATATCGCCAATTGGATATTTGGCTTCACCGGTACCATACTTCTGATATCTATCTAAAGTCTTTTTAAGACAATTCAACTCTCCCTTCAGTTTGGCTACCTTTATGTGTTTCTCTTTAATTATCTTCTTATTCATTTCCATATAACGATCCATATACAAGAATTCAGGAAATTCAAACTTATTATGAACTTTCTCTGCTCTTTTCTTTTCATGAGAATACTCATAACGAGACAAAGAAAAAATTAAGACAGGTGGCAACATCTTAAACCATGTTTCCTGTTGGACAGGTTCAACTACATCCCCAAGAGTATTTGGCATACAGCTAGCCATGGATGCAAGGATACTATCATGTATATCTACATAGTTCATTACATGTAGGGGATACTGGCCAAAGGCTTCCTGTTTAGGACCATCATCATCATCATCACAAATTTCCTTCTTCGACTGACCATAAAAAAGTTTCATAATTGGATTATCAAAGTCTGCATCCTTAGAGACATGGCAGCCAGAACTCTCCTTCTCCACTCCCTGCCGACGTAACAGCTGCTGGAACTCCTCCTCCAGTCTTTCTAACAGTTTGTGGGTGAACTCACAAACATCCTGCTGAGCATTTTTTCTCATTTCCTGCCCTTGAAATATATGAACAGCATGAGTAGGGTCGATGTACTTCCTGTTTGAACCAATCATTAAAGCAAATAGCTTGCGTAAAGCTGGAACGAGCTGTCGGGAAGATTTTTGAGTTTCCTCCATCTGCTCCTCAGTGTCCCCATGCTGAGAGAAATTGAGAATTAAGTCCCGAAACACAGGGATATGAAAGAGTGGCTGTATAACAACATTAAACCAACAAGAGTTGCCAATATTTTTAAGGCCCACGGGAACTCCAGCTTGTCGTTTACGTTCCTGTGGATTCAAAAGGTCAATGGTAGCCTGGGGTTGCGATTCCTTTAAGCTGGCCTCCAATGCCCGAGACACTTCCTGGTCCTCAGCCGACACACCCTGAAGGGTGGTGGTACCCTGCTGGTCCTGCAGGCTGAGAGCAATTGCCTTTTGCAGGTCATCATTCTCGTCGCATGACAGATCAATTGTGGGTATATCCTTATTTGTAGGCGGGTCCTGTGGAGGCGGGTGATCACCCGGGCCCGCAGTGGGTTTGGGAGGATCTGATCCCACTGTGATGGATGGAGGCATGGCTGCCTCCAGGGGGGGCACAATGTCACTCTCACCGGCCTTGTCCCGCGCCACCCCACACATGGGACACCTGCCTCACACCTCGCCAAACCACAAAACTTGAAGGCTACTTCATTGAAAGAAGATTGGTCTTAGCACCTTCACTAAATTGGATTTCATATTTCACACTGATATTTACATAAAAACACAACAAAAACATTTAGGTGCAATGTCAACTTGCATTGTTTAAACACTATTTAATGTTTTCAAATATACTGTATCTACATTACTTAACACTACAGCTTCTGAAGGTTTTTTCTGTCATTTGATTCCCTCTCTTGTATTTGTTATTTAAATCTTTCCATAAATATAAAATTTTCTAAAGTCATTTCAGCACAATTAAAATGAATCTTAAGAATCAGATTTTACAATAGTTCTGAATTGGAACTCTGAAAAATAAAATATCAGTATATAGCTTCAATACACACAGATCATAGAGTTATGAACATCAGTCACCTTGTAATTAATTGCTTGGGTCCCTTTCATTCCTGAAAGTCTCATGAACTTTTTTTATGATACACTATCTGTATATGGTTCCTAACTCCTAATTGCACTGTACTGCATTGTACCATGAATCCCAAGCTTTCTCAATCTTTTGAGACTCCATCTCGAAGACGAGGGATTATGTCTGAAATCCCATTCTATAACCATGTCAGGATTGTGTGACAATAGTCAGCAAGTCTAGAAATCTAGGGTTCTTGAGACCAAATGCTACTGAAGATAATCTTTTTTCTTATTTTTTAATTTACCATCATATCTTCATATCCGGGTTTCTAAGAGACTTGATGGATATAGGCACTACCATTAAAGGCTGAATGCTAGTCTTACCATCACACCACCAGCAGTGAGCTCAAAGACCTTCATTGGTCAGCAACAAAGCACCATTTCAGGGTCAACCACCTTCCCTTAGGAAGGAAGGAGAGAACCTTAGTTGTCTGAGCCGTTCTTGAGATATTGAAAAAAAGTGGAAGGTCAAACAACTAAAAACCTAAAAAAAAAAATAATAATAATCATAATAACCTACCCAACCTAACCCCTATTGTGTGTAAAAAACTTACCTTAAGTAAGAGATACAGGAGGATACAGTGATGTGACTTGAATGAGGAAATGGTGTGTTCGTCAGTGCCTGTGTCTTAACACAGTATCATGCATGATGTTCTACAAAGGTACTGACACTCTGAATTACATCTCGGACACTTTACAGATGAAACAAGAACACTTTCAGCCCGAAAAATGTACACAGCTGCTACTTCATTGTCCAAAATGCACTGAATAATGGCAGCCAGCCAAAGATCCAGTGACCCCACCCTGGGCCTCGTACTGGCAATTTTACCTGGCAACACTTTGTAAAGTAAGGGTGTATGTAATGATGATTGTGATTGGTGGATCTATTTTTGGCTGTATCACTGTGAGGATAAATACAAATCAATCCAAAGGTAGAAATTTTAATAATAAACTATTCATTCCTATTTAAGATCATGAGAAGTCCCCATATGCTCGTATATTTGCTTAAATAATGAAGAAAGTATATTAATGAATTGGCAACTCTACTACAATGAGGGGTGCCACAAAATTCTCAGATCTATTTTTTTTTATTATTTAAGCAATATTTATCATGACGGTGATACAGCCAAAAAAAGATCCACCTATCACAATCATCATTACATACACCCTTACTTTACCAAGTATTGGCAGGCAAAATTGTCAGTACGAGGCCCAGGGTGGGGTCACTGGATCTTTGGGCTGACTGTACATCCTTCTCACACAGACGCCATCTTCCAACTGCCCACGAATGGAGACTTGTGCTGATTAGCGCACAAGTATGACATCGCATCAGCACACATACTGATTGGTGCACACAACTATGAGATCACATCAACACTCATCTTGATTGGTCAAATATTATAAAGTGAAAGTTAAAATAACTCGAAAACTATAAATTTCCGACGGAAACGTTATAGAATACATTATTTTTAATTTTTTCTCCATCTTCCCATATATGACTCAATATTCAGTAAGGTGGGGGCAACTACTAAATATTAACCGGTTAGGTTGGTTAAGTTAGATAACAGGGATGACCGAAACTAAAATTTTACTTCCAATTGTATATTTTGTGAATTCTAATAGGGTCCTTATAATTATATTCAGAATATGTAGCTATAATATAAAGTGGTCAAATTTGTTATTCCAGCTAGACTCCTTCAAATTATACATTCTCCTTAAGCAAAACAATATCAATGCACACTTCAGTACTACTATTAATAGCCAAAAATATAGGATAGCATATAAGTCGGAGCTCAGACTTCCTGTTTAACTACCGCTGTAAACCAAGTCGTAGATACAACAAGGTATTGTGATAATGATGTAAATTTTGTTGAATGACAGAAATTTTGTGTACAAATGAATGTACTGTAAATATTAACAACAAATAACAAGGGCCACATTGAAATAATAAAGGCCACATTGAAATAATAAAGGCCACATTAAAATAATAAAGGCCACATTAAAATAATAAAGGCCACATTAAAATAATAAAGGCCACATTAAAATAATAAAGGCCACATTGAAATAATAAAGGCCACATTGAAATAATAAAGGCCACATTGAAATAATAAAGGCAGCATTAAAATAATAAAGGCTGCATTGGAAATAAGGACAGTACCAGTAATGGCTACCAATACTTTATTATTATCCTCAGTACGTAACTATTTATACTACAGGTGGATACCAGATTTATGTATGCTGGTGATTAAGATTTAGAAATTGTTTACCATGGAACTTTATACAGTATAAATATCTATACAGGGAGATAGAGCAAAAAAATATATTAAATTATTTGAACACTTTTCCATCGTAAATTTGTATTTTTCATTTTTTTTTTTTTTTTTTACTTTTTGACTCAACATTTTGGTGGGTGGCACTATTTTTATCTTACTTATGTAAATATGTCCCACCAATCATGGGCAGTTTTGGTGTCATGTGATACTTTTGCGCATACAGCACCCTCGGTGTCATGTGCAGTTTGAAAATTGCTTGCCAAGTCGCAACATTCAAATGGGTGTTCTTCGTCAGCTTGGCAAACCCTCTGTAGTATTTTTTAAGACAAAGCTGCTGCTAATGATATTTTTAAGGCTCATTGCATTCTGCCAACCCCTACGAAGTGTGCAAAGTGCGCTTCACACTGTCACTATCGTCAAGATAAGAACCTAAGGTCATATGGTTGATAAAAACAACAAACAATCCTCCTGTATACAACTACCAGGTGAGCCAGCTCAATAGCCCTTGAGCTAGTCAACCGTCCGACCTGGATCAATAGCCATTTCCTAATCTTCAATAAAATAAAACTTTACAGGAAACTACCATACAGTATACCTAACCTAACATTACTTTCAATTCTAATTATTTTTTCATAAAAACCAATTGAGGCAGAATCTGGCATTTATTTCGCCGGGAGTCAATCGTTATGTAGGGGTTAGGGTCATCTCGTACCCAAGATAAGTCGTGCCCAAGATTACTTACACCCAATTCAAGAGATAATCCATACCTATTAGTATATGTACCATGCATTTTAGCTTTATCTATGATTACAAAAAAAATATAATGTAAATCTTGTAGGAAACTGTTGTGAAATAGGGAAATGTAATGCAGGCTTTAAAAATGTTGCATCTCATTACATAAGTATGCTATTCTGTCACACAAACATTGCACTACAAGTGCATATTTCACACTATGTGGTTTAGAATAACTTAATTGAATTGACAGATTTCAGACTAATAGATTTGGCAGTTTTAATTTATAAAGTGGGCAATGTAAACATTTAAAATGGTCATAAGTCAACAAAATATGGACATGCATAAAAATAGATTGATTTTCCAGTTCCAGCTTTTTGTAAACAAATCAGTTAGTGTACAGTATATAATTCGGGGCTCCTCTCTGGTACTTCTTCCGGTATAACGAACTTGTTCTACGGAGCGGCTGACATCATGACATCGTCAGGAATTTCTTTTTCTGACATGTCAACGTCAAGACTGAAATTCAGTAGTAATAATGATATGAAAGAACGAAGAGTGAGAATATTGGCCGACACATATACAATTAGTTATGTTATTGTATGTAAATGATACTCTGGATAGATTTATTTAAAAAGTCACGACCACACGGAAACAAGACCAGTATGAGTAAAGTAATGACTTGATTATGTGTCACCCAATATTCACAATACGTATTCATATAAGAACATAAGAATGGAAGAAACTGCAGTGGGCCTATTGGCCCATACTGGGCAGTCCCATTTACACCCAACCCCTATTGCTCATATGTCCATCCAACCTATGTTTGAAGTTATCCAGCGTATTCGAGTTAATTATGATGTATGGTAACTTGTTCCACTCGTCCACTACTCTATTTCCAAACCAATGTTTACCTATTTCGCACATAAATTTAAATTTGTCTTATTAAAACCGTTGTGTATATGGAAGTCCGCGTGCTATATGGACTTATGAGAAGCACCCGTTATGTAGCTACAAACATACCTAGCCAGTTGTTGTTTGATTTTGCTCATTTTTTTCCACAGAATTTCTTATCATTATAAAAGAGGTAACATTTGGTATTATTTTACTTTAGGACATCGTGTGCCAGAAAGTTATAAACTGATGAAACATTTAGATCTCGCTATTCTGAGCATTTGGAACCCCGTATATACATGGCGGAAATGGATAATAGCAACAATTAAATTAATTGATTTTATATAGTTTTCAGTCTTCGTCTGTGGGGAGATGTTAACGGCGCATCACGCAGGCGCAATATTGACTGACGTTATCCAGTCGTGATCAATGATGTATTGATATCATCACACGAATTTTTTTTGATCAATCAACTTTGATTTTTTTTTCAAAGGAAACAGCCTTGGTAATTTTATTGACCAGTTCACAATGGCCGTGGTGGAGGTTGGTTGTCATTTGTGCTCCTATGATTATTCTAACCAATTCTTACGTATCCCTGGTCCTTCCACTTCTAAGATATTGTACTTTTGGGCATGGCGCGCCCCAAAATTTTTAACAACTGAAACATTTAGGTTAGTTTAAGCTAGGCCTACAGGGATTAGGTTTTGTAGTTTAGATGAATCGTTTTCGTTTTCTGCCCCACCCAAAAACACCGATTTCACAGGCTCTCCCCCATTATTGTGTGTGTGGGGGGGAGCAAAAACAGAACACTTTCCACCAAAAATTTAAGTCAGATTTGTTTAAAATACATCAAAATACATTGGAAAAACATATTGGTCAACCCCTAGGGACTCATTTCCTAAAGTAAAAATTTACCCAACATTTACAAGAACCTAATAGAACCAGACCTAACCAACCAAGAAACCTACCTAACCTTACTTAACTTCCTATTAACTTCATATTAAACAGACAGTACTTAGCCAATCAGCGTGCACTTAAGATAAAATAGCGTTAGTTGGAACTTAGCCATTCACGGCAAAATATCCACAATGAAAAAGAAAAAAGTCAGTGAAGTACAACAACATGAGAAAATATGCACACCACCTGTACTCATCTAATGTTTCTCCAACTATAAACATACATGAATACTCCAAAGTTTTATAACCTCGTCCACAAGAAACCATTTTAACTTTCTGCAGGGAGAATTTTTATCAGTGCAGCATATATATATCAATAATAATCAATTCCAAAGGTTCCACCCCATTGTTACTCAATAAAATTAGTGTTAGACATATGAATAAATAATCACTCTTCACATTTGGGTAGGTGTAAGGTGAAATATACACCAGTGGACGTAATAACAAGTAAAGTGTCAGGTCATTACTTTCCTCGGCCACAACTACAGGTACTTCCTTATCTAACACTGTTATAAATCCCACGTTACTCCACTCTCGCCTCCGAGGTCAACTACAGTAGTTCATCCTGTCATGACACTCCTGCCACTCTCCGAATTAACTAATAACTAAATTTTCTCCTTTAAATTTCATCACTGGAAAATAATTCTCTGGTTGAGCATCACATGCCGCTTGTTTACCATATCGTTAACCATTATTAACCACACCCGTCCTCTTTTGTCTTATCTACAGCTCTTGCCGGTCTTTGCCGGTCATATGTCGTTTATCCAATAACAGTCAGAGCATGAGAGAGCGCATTACAAGGAGGAAAATCGTCGTAGAAAAGCACACACCAACACCATCCAAGCCATACCTGGTCACAGAACACGGGAAGACGAGCAGTTACTCCTGAGTGACGGTCGCTGTGCGCACTCCTTTATTTACATCTTGTAACTCAACTAAGTGCCACTCACACCACCTTGACCCAAGTTTTAATTCAATAGGGAGTTCCATATAAAATTCATGCCTTTGACTGTCGTCCAGTTATTCATTCTAACTTGGGCGGTCAAAATGTGCAAAAGTTCACTTATAATTCCTATTTACATCTTGTTGTAACTCTACAAAAGTGCCAGTCATATAAACTTTTACGTTTGACTAATTAAAATGGAGATATTTATGATAGTTATTGACTGTCGACCAATTACTCAATCTAGCATTGGCAGTCAAAATGCACAAAGGCTTATTTACACTCCTATTACATTATATAATTCCTCTGTCTTATTTTAACTTGAATATATAAAGAAATATGAAATTCTTGGCTCCATCTGGACAATTCCTTGGGCTACGAAGTGCAACTGCGACAATCAATTTACATGGCATCGATGACCATAATGCGCAAAGCTTAATTACATCATACAGTCATTTTTTCCTTACTCAAAGTTTCATCCTCTAATAATTTCTAAAAAAAAAAATGTTTCGATAGTCACAACAGTAGTGTCAGTGAGCCGCTGTCTTATATACACATTTGCTCATACAGAAGATATTTTGGCCTTTTCATATCGCACATACCACACTTTAACTGTTATATTTAAATATCTTGCTACAAATAACGAAGGCGTGGTGCAATAATTTATAGCCACTGTTCTAGAAGCTTTGGGGCAACATGTACAATACGAACGTTCAGGGTCGTCCTCGCTCGCTGTGTTCAGGTTACGCAACCTGAACATGAAAGTTATTCTGAGCATAAACTTATACAGTGGCGTGTCCAGGTAATGGGAACAAACCCATTATCTTTCTCAGTGCAGGAGACAATGATATTGGCCGGTGTAGGAGTGAGGAGCTTCTTGATAAGTTCAAGACAGCTATAGAACGTATTAGGTCGAAGGGAAGGATCCCCGTCATATGTGGTGTCCTGCCTAGAAGGAGAGTTGGCAATGGATGGTTGTCAAGGGCAGTTGGTGTCAACGGCCGTCTTGACGGATATTGCAAGTCAATATCAATCCCATTTATTGACAACTGGGACAACTTCTACGGCAGAAGGGACCTTTATGCTTGGGATGGGATGCATCTGTCTAGGGATGGGGTGGCATCCCTGGCTGGTTCTCTCGAAAGGGCAGTTCAAAAGATGTCGAAGTCTTTAAACTGCTAGGAGAACATATGAGCACGGGGGTGGAGGAGACTGCAGTGGGAGCGGGTAAACAAAGTGAAAGGTTAAGAACATAAGAAAATAAGGAGTCTGCAATAGGCCGGTTGGCCTGTGCGTGGCAGCTCCTGTCGAGTTACTACCACTCTCTATCACCCATGAATCTATCTAGCCTCCTTTTAAAACTTTCCAGCGTTCCAGCACTTACTACAAAGTTGATAAGCATGTTCCACTCGTCCACCACCCTATTTGTGAACCAGTTCCTTCCTATCTCCCTCCTAAACCTAAACTTATCCAACTTAAATCCGTTGCTACGAGTCCTATCCTTTTTATCCTCTTCACCACTGATCGGCTCGTTTGCCGCTTGGGCGATCGGTCACGTCTCTTTTAGGCACTGTTAGCAAGTACTGGGCATGCACCGGCTCCTGAATGTACCCGAACCCGCTCCAGTGTTGGTCAAGTCTTGATTAGAAAGAGCTCACACTCGGTGCCGTCACAACACTTTCTGATAGATTGTTCCAAGAGTTCACAACTCTCACTCCGAAAAAGTTTGCCCTCACAGTTTTCTGGACTTGCAGCTTCTTCAATCTTGAGCTGTGACCCCTTGTGGGGCGAGCGTCCGCCAGCTCCAAGTAAGGACACTCGACTGAGTAGTGCCCCTTGAGATGCTTCTACACCTTTATTAGGTCGCCCCTTGCCCGTCTATAGTATACAGTAAGCTAGGCAAGTTCAGGCGCTCCAATCTCTCAGGGTAGCTGAGGTGCCGAAGGGCAGGCACCAGTCTGGTGGCCCTCTTTTGAACATTTTCAACCAACTGACAGTCCCTAGCATATCTCGAGGACCAGACTGGGTGACAGTACTCCAGATGGGGAAGCACTTCACTCTTGAAGATCGTTACCACGGTAAATACTACTGTAAATCCTTATTAATCACTAAGTCACGACTGCAAAGTTTTATAAAACATAATTATAAGTAGAATAAAGTTTACAATAGACAGTGTGTTATCTGAAGAGCAAAATTGATTTAGAAAGGGAAAAGGAATCAGAGAAGCTATTTTTGGTTTGAGAATTTTGAGTGAAACGGCTTTAGAGATCCAAAGAAATTTGTACAAAATCTGCTCTGTTGGTTTAGCAAAAGGTTTTGATAAGGTAAAGCACCATAAATTTATAAAGGTCTTGGAAAAAAAGTAATTAATGAAGGAGATATTAGATTTTAAAGAATCTTTACTGGCAACGAGGCTGCACTGTTCGTAAGTAATAAACTTACTAATTGGTTCACAGGCAGCAGGGAGCAAGACAAGGCTGTGTTCTATCTCCAACATTGTATAATATATATTCAGAATTTTTAAAGAGAGAAGTTGTAAGTGATAATGAACTAAAAGTTAATGGTAAAGTAATATCAAATATACGAGAGGCATAACGAGTTAGTGTTATAAGGCGGGAACCTTCCTGTAAATAAGTTGACAGCTTTGTTGACTGTCCTTGGCCAGGTTGCCTAAGTTGAGGCCCTCAGATTAGTTTGTGCAGCAACAATCCCCCCATAATCAGCACCACAACCGCTCTAAGGAGAATTCCCATCGGCGTTTTAATCCACATCCATTTAACATTGGATTCTTTTTCACCTCTGAGGAGTAGTACTGAATCCTCGGGGAAGTCTGGCCGCAGAAGGGAGAGCTCTACATTCTCGAAATCATATGAGGGCAAGGGCATCAAAGGCGTCTTTTCTATGGGAGGGGGGGGGGGATAGTAACGCAGTGGGGGAGAGTAGTAGATTCTCTCGGAGGGATGGTACCACAGTGGGGGAGAGTAGTACATTCTTTGGGAGGGATGGTACCACAGTGGGGGAGAGTAGTACATTCTTTGGGAGGGATGGTACCACAGTGGGGGAGAGTAGTAAATTCTTTGGGAGGGATGGTACCACAGTGGGGGAGAGAAGTACATTCTTTGGGAGGGATGGTACCACAGTGGGGGAGAGAAGTACATTCTTTGGGAGGGATGGTACCACAGTGGGGGAGAGTAGTACATTCTTTGGGAGGGATGGTACCACAGTGGGGGAGAGAAGTACATTCTTTGGGAGGGATGGTACCACAGTGGGGGAGAGTAGTACATTCTTTGGGAGGGATGGTACCACAGTGGGGGAGAGTAGTACATTCTTTGGGAGGGATGGTACCACAGTTGGGGAGAGTAGTACATTCTTTGGGAGGGATGGTACCACAGTGGGGGAGAGTGGTACATTCTTTGGGAGGGATGTTACCATAGTGGGAGAGAGTGGTACACAGTCTGGGAGGGATGGTACCATAGTGGGAGAGAGTGGTACATTCTTTGGGAGGGATGGTACCATAGTGGGAGAGAGTGGTACACAGTCTGGGAGGGATGGTACCATCGTGGGGTAGTGTGGTATACTATCCTAGCTTACATGCTTCTGTTTCGGTAAAAATGTAATAAGTGAATTGAGAAGCCCGCTCTGGTCAGTCATCTCAAGACTGCCGGTTTTAACGTGATAAATGAACTCACTTATAAGCAAACGATTTTTATATAGAGTGGCGGTGTTGCTACGCCATTTTAATGACACCAACAAGCTTGGGTTCCTCGCAGCCATCAGTGACACAAGGCAGCCATCTGTCGGAACAAAACTGTTTTCAACTCTCCCAGGTGCCAGTGTAAAATGACGGTTTTCTTACTGTATAAACCACAACATTTGGGTTCATTTACCTCCGCCCATAAATGTTTTGGACGCCGACTCTGTTAATTGTTGCAGATCTTCGTTGGTGAACTCTTCTGTATGGGATGCCAGGACGCCCTCAATATCCCCTGATTCCAGCTCATCAAGCCTGCCTGTCTAGCTAAGCTGAGGATATCCTTATTCACAGCTGGGACTAAGTCCGTGAATCTTGCAAAACTGTTGATGCACTCGGGGCCACAGTTTACGCCACACACCATTCAGGCAACTTTCTGAAACCTCTTCCCATGCCTTGCCAAAGTTGTTAATTGCATGAAGAATGTTGAAGCCGGGCCAATATTCTCGGATCAATGGTTTATTTTCTCCATCCGTAGCCTTGAGCGGCTGGGCCATGGTACACCTTGAATGCAGCGATGACGCCTTGGTCCAACGGCTGCATCAGTGCTGTCGCGTTGGGAGGCAGGAATACAACTTTTACAGTCATGCAAGTGGTCGAGATTGGGAGGATGAGCTGGAGCATTGTCAAGGATCAGAAGAATTTTGAAGTTAAGGTTCTCCTTGGTACAGTATTCCTTCAATACAGGGATGGCGTACACGTTTAACCACTGGCTAAATATGGCGCCGGTTACCCATGCCTTTTTGTTTGCCTTGTAAATGACAGGAAGGTGATCCTTAGAGTAACCTTTCAGGGCCTGTGGGTTAGCAGCGCGAAAAATCAGCATAGGCTTCAGCTTTAAGTCAACGGCAGCGTTCGCGCCAAGCAGCAGCGTCAAGTGGTCTTTTGCTGCTTTAAAACCTGGGGCTCCTTTCTCCTCCTTGGAGATATAGGTTCTCTCAGGCATCCTCTTCCAAAAGAGACCAGACTCATCCACCTTGAAGACTTGCTTCGGTGAGTAGCCGCCTTGCTGGATAATCCTTTTGAATTCTGGTGGGAATGTCTTGGCAGCAACCGTATCTGAACTGGCAGCTTCACTAGTCATCTTAATGATGTGGAAGTTATGATGATATACTTAAATCATTGAAACCACCCTCAGCTGGCTGAAAAGGTTTCTTCCTTCGATCCTTCACCCTCTTCTGCCTTTAAGTCGTCAAACAAGGATCTGGCCTTATGCTGGATAACCATAAGGCTCACAAGGGCATTGAGTTGATTCTGGTCCTCCATCCACATTGCCAGCATCTTTTCCACCTTCTCTATCACAGTGCTTCTAGTACGAGTTGTCTAAGTAGCACTCAGAGAAGCACCACTTCCAGCACAAACCTTAATCTTGTCAGCATTGGTCCGGATAATACGCACCGTTGTGGGGGTTAGACCAAGTACAGCGGCTATGTCCACAGCACGTTCCCCTTTTTCAAATCTGGTTAATACATCCATTTTCGTAGCAAGGGTAATGGTCTTACGTTGCCTCTTCACTACACTAGCATCAGCAGTACTTGATGGGCACTTGGAAGCCGTTTTGAATGGTTAGAGTACAGTTTTACAGCAAAAACACTTAAGCATGCATGAATGATGTGAAGTCATAACAGAGACTGGCTTGGTGTCGTTTGGGGACGCTGTGATGTTCCGCGAGTGAGGGCATAGCTCGGCCAGACAGGAGCGGGTGATACGCCGTAGGGTGATTCCGCAAAGAGTACATTAAATTGGATGATGAAATCCTTGGATAATTCTAAACCACAATGTCTCTATGGTAAAATTTCAGATTCTGCATAGTTTCTATGTTACAATCAGGGCCGGATTCAGGAGTGGGCAAAGTGGGCAGTGCCCACGGGCCTCCACATGTGCGGTAGTAGCTATATCAGGGCTGGTCGACTTGAAACCACATGAATGACTCCAGTCATGTCTCACTTTTGTGTGTGTGTGTGTGTGTGTGTGTGTTGGGAATTTGTACACTATCAATAAATATACAGTTAATTAAAAATTTCTCAATATTCTAATTTCCTCAATATAACTGCATATGGCTTCAAAATTCTCCAAAAAAGTGTTCAAATTTTCCCGGGGGGCTTACAGCGCCCCCCCGGAACTCCCAGATGTTTAGGCTCGCTTCACTCGCCACCCCACCCTCTTGTGTAGTTATAATGAGGGGGGCCTCCACAAAGAGGCTGCCCAGTGCCCATGGGCCTCCACAGGTCTAAATCCAGAACTGGTTACAATACATTTAAGATGTTGTATTAGTGAGAGTGAATTTGATGTGAAACTCCCTCGCCCCTGTAAATGCCTTTATCTCATTCGGTCGTACACGGTCCCTGTCTCACTGCACGTGTGTCAGCCATCTGTATCATGCTGTACTGCTGTGCATAAAACATCTGTGAATAAATTATTACAAAAACCTAGGGGGTTTCACATCAAATTCACTCTCATTAATACAACATCTTGTATTTTAATTAACTCTACTACAAAGTAAAAAAAATACAGTTAAACTTGTAGTGAATTTCCACTGATTAATATTCAGTACAAACTAGCAAAATCGACCAAGAAAAATTATCGTTGTCGTCATAAAATCCGCCAATGTCAACATGTTATGGATCCTTAAATATGACACATAGAAAATGTAGTTGTCTTGTTGTCCCTCACACAGAACAATGCTGCAAGTAAACCACAAACAAAACCACCTGAACTCCTACCCTCCCATATATCACTTCCCTCCCTCCCTCCCTCCCAGCCATATTTTTTTTGTCCACTAATGTTCATCATCTATGCAGCCGTGTGAAACAGTGGCGCAACAACAAATAATTCTCCTAGAATATGTGCTTACTGCTATATAGACTGCAACTTCAAGTGCTGTACAGTATATATAAATTTATAAAGGAATAATAAAACACACTCATGATAATACCATTCATGGAATAAAACAAATTAAAATTGAATATAAAAAACATAATTTGACAATGACAACAGAAAGAAATATAGTTTTGTATACAATAAAAAAAATAACTTCTCTTTTTTTAAAGAAAATAAAAGTATTCACATATGTGCATTTCCATTAACCATAATCTTAGGCATTTTTTAAAGCTGTGTAAAAAAAAAGAATGAATGCTTGTGTTAGGTAATTAATCAATGTTTGTGTTTCATACTTCATCCTGTGGCTGAGCCATATTCTGCAGTATTGCATGTTAAATGGTGTTATTAGAGCAAGTGGTAACCAATGAGTTAATGAAGTTTATGTACACATCAATATACAGTACGTATACAAATTTTAAGCTTATCAGGCATTTCTCATTTTATAATACAGGTTGGACCCCGCTAATCTGGGACCCGAGTCCGGCAGCTTCGATGGTTAGGGTAGATGTCATAGCTCACTCCTAGTGGCTGTTGCCACTATTTTACCATTAAATACTTATAATTTACCCCTAAATATGCCTCCTAAGAAACCAGCAAGCAGTGGAAATGGTCGTAATGTGGTGAAACATAAGCATGTGACTAACTATTTTAGAAAAGGTGTCTATACATTAGACAGTGGTACATCGGTCAAAGCCTTGTGTACCTTCTTTTAACCTCGGCTTTGATGGTTCAGAATTTTCGATAATCCGGAGCCAGTCTGGTCCCAATGTAATGGGTTTTTTTTTTTGAGGTAGGAACGTATAGAGAGAATATTTAGTAGTAGGATGTAAAGAGAGGAAGTTTGGTAGCGTGGCCGATTAGTTATTTGCACTGTCAATACACTTATCTTATACGTTCTTAAGGGACAACTTCGATACAACTATTTTTTAATTCACTCAATGACATGGATACATTAATATCAATATTATATCGGGGTTACGTTACTCGACACTGCCTCGGACACAAACATGAAAGGAATACACTTCCCACAGTAGGTAACTCACCCTAGGGATAGTTCTGACAAGACTCACGTTTGACCTGGCGGAGGCCCAGTGGGTGCTGCTGGGCTGTCTCATATGCGAGACTCTGCTTAGTTGGTGACGCCAGGGTCTGGTTAGAGAATCTCCCTCCCGACCTGGGGAGGGGACGAGCGTGACTCTGTGCGAGTGAACAGAATGACGACCCGAACGGGAAAGAGATGACAGTAATCAGACTGACAGAATGACAATGAAGCTTGAATGAGACCGTGGACGGGACTGCAGGGCCTTTATATAGGGGTTCAACAGCCGGCATTTTGACCTCTGCCAATTAACACTAAACTGGTTAGATCTGGACAGCTGTGTCCAGGTGTGGTCATGCCCAGGTGTGTCTTGGTTAGGTGTGGTTGTAGGTCAAGTCACCCACCACCTCAAGTAATTAGCGGACAAGGTCAGGTCCCTTGGGTCCTGACCCAGGGTGTGTCAACCTGGTATGTGGTGGTACCATGCACGTACAGTTACTGTTATATGTGTTGTAATTCTCTGGGCTGTAAGCTATGGTGTGATAATCATTCATTACACCAAGCTTCCCGGATTAATGAGGTTCAACCTGTATACAGTACAGACAGTCCTCGAGTTATGAACAGGTTATGTTCCTGGACGCTGTTCATAAGTCAGAAGTGTTAATTCTATCGGTTAGGTGTTGTTAAAACACAACCCTGCCCACACAAAACAACAATAATACTGTAGCCCATACATAACAAATAGGTAATGTAAATACTATATTGTAAATAATGTGTTGTTAAACAATATAAAGTACATAGTGTAATAAATAGTATATTAATTACAGATTTTTTTGAAGAATATACAGTATTGGGAGCCCCGTAGTAAGTATCGGTGTTCATAACACGGGACTGCATGTAATTTAAAAAGTAAAGTAAAAGTTGCTCAAATTGTGTCTTAATTGACTTGCAGGAACCAATAACCTTAAGTACAAATAAATACTGTACAGTATGTAACTGCTGTAAAAAAATTTCATCAATGTATTCATCTTCTGGCAAATACATTTTCTTCTCTAAAGGCATCAAAGGACATGTGTATCACTGTCCCAGCATCAAATACAATGATAAGCTCCTGAGACTCTAGACAGACACCTGTTACTCTACCATTTCTGCTAAAATTTGATGTTGACTCCCAACTGATGTTATCAGCCATCCTGAAAATCACAAGTATAAGCAATGCTTTAGTGCTAAAAATGAAGGAACATTAACTACATCATTATCAATACACAATACCTACAATATTAGTTTTAAAAGTTTTATTATTCTATAAAGAGGGACAGCATTAGTGGGTTTTTTTTAAATTACTTAAAAAATATATCTTGTAGTCTCAAAACAGAGGGACTGTTTTAGAATACAAATATTTAAAAGATTTAATGTACAGTATGTGGTAAAGGGAAACTTTCAATATACATGTACAGTATTAATATAGTACAGGTAGTACGTAGAGTACTGTGGTTTACAAGATAAAGTAATGCAAGGTGTAAGTTTATTACAATTTTTATAACTAAATCAAAAAAGATAACAATATTCTAACTAAATCTGCAAGCAGTAAAATACAAAAATAGAAACATTGGCAACAGAGCTACAGGCCCTAGTGATTAGAGAAAGGAAATTGGAAAGTGTACATAGACTGTATACAGGAAAAACCCATTCAGGCTATTCTGTATGGGAAGAGAAGTAAAATGAAATACCCTTAACAACTCCAAAATTAAATTAACAAAAACGAACCATTTTCTAACAAAATGAAGTACAGGGTGACACTATCAAATCTATTTACTGTACAGGTGCTCCTCTACTTACGAACGAGTTACGTTCCTGAGGCTTGTTTGTAAGTCCAACTTTACTCTTGTAGATACCAAACACATTGTAAAAAATGAAAAGATTATGGAAATTTAGTACAGCTATACCCTTTAATACCGCCTTAAAACCCGGCTCACTCTTCTCCTCTGAGGTAATGTTTCTGGAATTTTCTTCAAAATAATCCAGTCTCATCCACATTAAACACCTGTTCTGGCAGGTAACCCCCCTCAGTGATGATGTTTGTATCTTTGAAAGTCTGTAAGTTGAACGTTGTTAAGTAGAGGAGCACCTGTATTATACAAAACTGAAGATATTTGATGCAAGAAGTTTTGAATAAATCTAGGTTATATGACACAAGGAAAATATTTTGTGGTAGGGAGTTACAAAAAGGTTAGTACAGTGTGGGGTTTCCAAAAGTTTTTGTGTGCAACACTTTTGCAAAATGGAATTTCAAAAGAAATAGCCAGGGCCCTCCTAGATGCTCTCATATAAAGACACCTCTGATGGCAGTATGAAGTACAGCTCATCAGAACAGTAACTGTGGGACTATCTATAAAATTAGTAAAGTAATGAAATATCCCTGAGAATTTTCAAAGCTTATAAATTTTAGTAAGATCTGTGCAGTATTGCAGATTTGGTTGTGGCCTTGTTCTATACTGAAAGAGTCAGCAAAGTGCTCCAACACCACATCCAGCCACAGATGAGTGTACAGTTGCCTCCACATAAACGTACCACATCTTGGGAATGTGTGAGGGCATAGGTACGAGACGTGGCATTGCAGTGCCATAGTCCTGGGCATGAAAGTGTGGATTACCCTGTTTGCCTGTTCCCTGTAGCTCAGTCCTAGTCACTCAGTCGCGGCTACACAACAATACTACATCTTATTGCAAACAGAGTAATTTCACTGTTTCACGCCCATTCATTCAGCCCTGACTACGGTGCTGCATTGCCACTGATGTGTTATGCTTAGCTGGTTAAATGCTCTAGATTATATTGTTCAAAGTTCTCTCATATTTCTTGTGTTATGTATTGTTATGCTTATTTGTGTTAAGCCAATCTGTTACTTGAAGCTTAATCATTCTTAATTTGTAATTCCTGTTTTTTCTGTTTATTACAGATCTATGGATACTGATGTTGAATAAAACCTCCCAGTGTTTACCTTCATTTTCATAAGAGCCACATCTCGTACCCAAAGCCCTCACACACTCCCAGGCTATGATACATTCATGTGGAGGCAACTGTACATGTCTCCTAGTATGGTTTTGTTCACTATTTCTCTGAGGTATCAAAATAGCCCAAGTAAGTTAGATTTTGTAAAAAATAAAGCCTACCAAGAAAGAGCAAAGCAAGTGTGACTACTCTTAATGGTTGTTGGCTAGGGAATGAGTGTGATCACAGATGGCTGATTGGTCCTGGAATCATGGTGGATATAAATGGGTGAGTGTGTGTGTACTAACTGGGTAAACACAGGCTCTAATCACACCTCCTTTGAGAATAATGCTCCCAGTGGCCAAGAGTGGTACTGTGATGGACCACATCACATATTCCTAGTACAGTATGTGTGGTAGCTAACAGTGAGGCAACCAGAGTAAGACATCATCTAGTAATTATTATTTCACTTTATGTTTTTAGTTTCAATGTGTAGTATACTCAGTCTCCTCCATCCTGTTTAAATATGAATAATGTAGTGCAATCGATGCATCCAGAAAAAAAAAAGATTAAAAACTTAGTCTACCTTATATTTGACAAAAAACATGTACTGCACTGTACTGTATTGTAATAATGGTTAGGCGTAAAGAAGGGAATACTGTATAGGCATAATTTACAATTAAGAAGTGATAAAAGATGGGAGGAATACAGTATATGGATATTAAAAGAAAAGTTAAAACAAATGGTGAAAGCATGCAAAATATGAGCATAAAGAAGATGGGGGGAACAGGTGCCAAAGTACCATATGATAACATTTACCTTAGGTTATTGGGCAAGGACTTTGAGAAGGTCTCGAACAAGCCATTAATGGGGTTTAGAACCAACACATATAGCTGACTTGTGATGATGTCCATACCTATGAGAAACACCAAGTCCTGAAATGTTAAATAAAAAGACTTTTACACACAATGAACAGGCCCTGATTTAGGTGACACACAACTCAACAATAACAAAAGTGATGCTCACAATTTCACATGAAGTAAATCTGTCCAACTCAATCCCATTTAATTGCTAAAGTAGACCAGATTTTTCCCGTCCAATATCCACAGTTTTATCAGCTCACAGAACCAATCACAATTTTCCTATTTGACTTTACTGGCATATTTTGTAGATATGCAGCAAATGTTAAACATATGGCATTAGTTGTTGATTACTTGGGGTCAAGTCCTAGGAAGTCCTAACATAACCAAACCTCGAACTAAATCTTTATGGACAGGTCCTTAATAAGACTGGGCCCACTTAACCAGTCACCAGCACATGTAGCCAAAGTGAAATACCTGTACCGGGATGCATCGTTTAGCAATTGGGATGCATTCCTGAAAAACAGATCGCTAAATGATTTGATCACTGAGCGAACAGAAACGAGAAATAATATCTAAAAAAAGGGATAACGAGGAATAATATTCATGAAGATGGCACATAATTGTGTAGCGGAGTTGCCTGGCTGACTCACCACTCAATAGCACTCAGAGTGGGTGAGGCTGAGCTGTGAGGTACGTTATTCTTCGACTCGTAAGTATGGGTAGATATTCGTATTTTCTTCATTTTCTTGTAGTAATCTTTTACATGCACATATATTTGTTCATACAGAATGTGCAAACAAAACAAAATAAATTCTCATAAGGTCAACATCATAAAGGGAATACCTGTACAGTAAATAGTTCTTACCTGGTCTGCTTGTTAGCTGACAAGAGTGGAGGAGGAGGGAACAGTCCGTACAGTACTCAATAACACACCAGTCACAATAATAACAGCAATGCACAACAATAGAAACAAACAATGCACAGCGACTGATAATATACAGAGCAATACTGGATAGTAAAGTACATATTGCAATGTTCAAAGGCAGGGTAAACACTAGTGTAGTAATGACCTGGGTAGGTAGCTGGCATATCTTTACAGTACATGCTTTCTGTATAATGAACCTAGATATGTACCCCCCCCTGGTTATTAAGAAATTATTTCTGTTTTTTGCTGGAAAAGCTAAGATAATGATTTCTAAATTTCAGGTTGACTGATTCATAGGTAGTGTCTTATCTTGCAGCTCCCTTTCCAAGTGGCTTAGCGTCGGCCTTGAAAATACAACATTACCACGAACTCTGAGTGAGCCGGGAGACATACAGTACCACACTCGGCATTTATTTTACACCACTTAATTTTGTTATTTCCACCTTTTTTCTATAAGACTCATGATTATATAATACAGTACTGGATAGGTAGGTGAACAGAAAAATGGAATTCAAACATAACTTTTTTATTTACTCACTTGTGACAATTCCCAGTGAGTTGAAGATTGCTAAACTGAACAATTGTAGATTGTTAAATAATCAAGGGTGTTATAAATTTTAAATCACTATACTGAATTATCCCCAGTAAGCTAGTGTGAATGCTCTGCCAGTGAGTTTTCAGATACAATCATCCTCCTGTGCATGGCCCAGTACCTAACAGTGAAAATCAGAGGAGTGAGCAATAATCCAACCATCGGGTAAGATTACTGAAGACATTGTACTGTTGTAAGTAAGTAAGTTAAGCTGTAAGAATGATGAAAGGTCAGTTGTAGCTTACCTCAACAGCTACAGCCCATGAAAGTCCTGCAGCCTGCAAGTGAACTTTCTCAATGATGATATCTTCCATAGCATCATATACATACAGACTATTCCTTGAAGAGCACAACACAACACCTTTAGGATCTGTACCAAGATAAAATTAGATGTAAAAAACATAGATACAATACAGTAGATGTTACTGTGATCAAAAGAGCTGCTCTTTCTTGAATTATATGAAGTTTGTTGGGTTTACTTTAATATGAAAATTAAATATGACTATTCAATGTACACAGATCATTGACAATACTGTGAGCCATTTTATCAGCACCAGCTTGTATATACCTGCTACAGAAGCTCCAGTGACAGTCAAGTGCTGTGGCCGGGCTGACACTAATAAGCTGAAAGACAAAGCACCTGACTGTTCTCCATCACAGTAAAGAGGTTTGCCATAGAGAGATCATAAGGTACTGTGTATAGTACCACATATTAAATGGAATATCTAAAATACTGTACTGTCTCTCCAGAATCAAGCTCACATACAGTGGAAAAAGGGAAGAGTGCTTGATGCCTTATAAAACCCTAAAAGATAATACAATACTGTATATCATTAGAGAGAATTTCAACATTAACATATTATAACTTTGCAAAGTGAAAAAAACAAAAACAAAAAGCATCATGTTCTGAACCAAGTGTACAGTAGTTCTGAGTAACTAACTTATCCTAACCTAACTTAACCCCATCCTAATCTGAATCCTGGTCTAACCTTTGTCAATTTTCATAACTTATGCTGTTGAGATGGGAAATTGGAAAATATTAAAGCAGCTTAAGTAGTGATAAAAAAAAATATTTCCTACATTGAAAAGATCGGAATCAAAACTTAAATCCAAGTCATTCTAGAAAATATTAATCATGTTCAGAGTAAACAATATGCTACTGGAATCTACAATTTACAATTACAGAATTCTGAATATGTATAGCACCACCATTTAGCATAGTTAATAGCATATAAGATGCATGGCCATATGAGCAGGGAATATTTAGGATAAAAAAAAAGTGTATTTTCCTCCTACGGCCATAGTTTCTTAAAATAATATACCCAGTACCAGTAAATGTGAGGAATAAAAAATAATAATACCAATAAGTTACAAAAAAAAATGCTGCATTGCCAAACCGGTAAATAAAAGACAAATGAATGTTTAACACAGTCGCCATTTGCATGTACATCTGTCCTCCCTGTTTGCCATAGCAATGGTAATGCTACCTCCGCCAATTCCCTTGCAACGCTCCCCCCAGACGTCCTGCCGCTCCCTCACTTAGCCAGCTAACTTGTGTGCAAAGAAATATATATTCCTTTTATGAGTTTACCCTTAGGACAATTATTTCTTTTACTTTTTTTCACAATATGCATGTAGGATGGTGTGTGCATGTATATCAGTAAAAAATAAATGAAGAAATTTACGTATATCTACCTGAAAATACGAGTTGAAAACAAAAGCTTAGCCCAGTAGCCTGGTGGTTACAGAGATAAGTCTAACCTGGCTACAATGCTGCCAGCGATGTAAACAGATGTAAATGTGAAAAGAAAGTTATCTGTGAATCTTCATTTGTATCAGATATTTGTAGATTGAAAAATAATTGTTGCAGGTATGGCATTAATAGATAATAATGCTTGTAAGAGTTCAGAAATGGTTACTGCTTAGCTACCTGTGAAGAGTTGGGTGTCTGCTGTATAGATGTTAATCGTCTCAGGTTAACGTCATCAGTACAGTAGAGTAGTTATAAATCGACCTTTTACATTTACAATAATTATATTTTTTAATTAATAAAGAATAATAATACACTAATGTGTTTAAGTAAGCTGATTTTTTGCCATTTCCACACAAAAAAGTGCGTCTTATATGCCATAAAATACGGTAACCACTTGCTTTATAACCGGATGTGTTCTATAAATGGATGAAGATCTGTTTCCACAGGTCATGCAGCCATCAAGTAAAAGCAGATTATAACTTTGATACTTGGAGACAGAAACTGTGTAGAAAATATTACTAAAACTCAAATCAATAACATGGAAGAAGTAAAACCTTTGGCCAACTGATGGAGGGACTCAGAAACTTAAGGAATTTATTCTAAAATTGCTTATTGTGATTAAATAAAAGGAAAATTAATCATAATTTATCCTGACAAGTATAATAATATGAAAGACATAGCAGTGCAGGAAACTTTCTACTGTACAAGTTTCCTAACCTGGACAATGACCATAGTGCAGTGCAAAAGAAAAAATAATGAAAATTAGGAAGTCTAACTTAAGGAAAACTCAGGAAATTATATAAAATAAAGGGAATAATGTATTGAATTAGGAAATCCTATGAAATGCCCAAGATGAAAGGTCAGGGGCACTAGTGAGATTCCTGCCGGAATGTTCCCTGACGGAGACAGTGGTGTGAAGTCAAGAGAAGAGAATATTCATATCTATCAAATTAAATTACTGTACTGTATTTGAATGTTTCATAAAATAATTTACTCACTAACCTGGTTGATGAAGAGCAATAAGACTATCCACGGGTTCTTCCCAAAAGGGTGATCGAGTTGACGAGTGGCATTTTAGCTCCCACTGTTTACTGCGTCTAGAATATGTCACATCTATGTCCATGACTACAAAACACCCGGCAGTAGAAGGTTCCATGGAAGACCAAGCAATAGCAACACTCCATTCACTGAGAGCACAGATGCCTAAATTCTTGTATGTATTACTGAAAAAATTAATTATTTCTTGGAGTCAGGCAAAAATTGATGTTGGATTACATTGTGAAATAGTTTAAGAGGGTGACTTATTATAGGAAAAGAGGTGCTTTAACAATCTGTAGATGCTGCTTCATCCCATGGGAGGTTGGCAGAAAAGAAGTGTACAGGAGCTATGTATTGCCAGAGAAAAATCTCACAAAATGTGACACTGAAGCTTGAACACATGGGGTTGGAGATAGAGTGGCAGCAAGTGTACAAAGAGCAGATAACAGAACAATGAATAAGTAACATAAACCTCAATAAAAGCAATAATTATATCACTGATAAAGGTTTGGGAAGTAAATGGAATCCATGAGTTACTGAGTAGACTGATTGTCTTATGAAGAATCATGAAACTCTTTATATAGATGGAAAAAAGACTTACAATTTGAAATTTCCTAAAAAAATTATTGCTTACATCTTACCAAAGCGAAAGGTCAAGTCTATTTTCTATAACCTGCCACTTCTCCTTGTGGCTGAACTGGACATACAGTATCCACACATCCTTTTCTGTCAGTTTAGTTACAGCCACCAAGTATCTAGCCTCCTCATCTGATGGTAGTCCCACTGCTACAATATCCCTGCAGTGAAAAAGGCAATAACACTGTTGCACTGCATATCCCTACAGTAAAGAGGGGCAATATTAGTCTCACTTAACCATGTAGTAAAAGAGGAGCGACAGTACTGATACACTACGGTATATATTTATACAGTAAAATAAGGGTAATGTTATTCTTACACTGTATAACCCTACAGCATATCGGCACAATTATACTGTTAAACGACACATCCCAACACTCGAGAGAAGCATTATTAGTTAACCTTTTTATCCTCGGTGTAACGTGGGGTGAGGGCATTGTCACATTACACCCAAGGTTAACCATAGCACAAGTTCTTAATTAAAGGTACAGAAAGATGTTAAGACTATGGCCCAAAGAATAATTAGGAGAGCATCAAACAAGACTTGTAAGGCGCTTGAAGGTGAATTTACATGAAGAATCTGAAAGCTTTATACAGACAATAGAACATCGGTAAAGTCAAGGTAAATAAATATTAATTACCTTGGCAAATGTAGTTAAGAATTAGATCAACATGTCTACAAATTACCTCAGCAAGTGTAATAATTAAACCCGCACATTTACAAATTACCTCAGCAAGTGTAATAATTAAACCCGCACATTTACAAATTACCTCAGCAAGTGTAATAATTAGGCCGGCACATTTACAAATTACCTCAGCAAGTGTAATAATTAGACCCGCACATTTACAAATTAGCTCAGCAAGTGTAGAGGTGAGGAAGGGATGAGGTCTTCAGTAAATGTGAGAGTAATGGGAAAGAATCAAGATTATCTCTAAAAGAATGACAGGTGAAGAAAAGAAGAATAAATTTCACCATGGCACAAATACCTAGAGGAAATAAACAACTGTAGTAAACAGAAAAGAAAAAAATCCCACTAAAATGAAGCCGAGGGGAAGGTCTGCATTGTGCCATACCACCTCATGGAGCTTCAGGGTATACAGATCTCATGATGATTAGGAAACACTCTTATTCCACCTGATGATTACACAATAAACACCCTCATGTTAACCTAACCTATTCATAACCTAAATTAACTCACTTCCCCTTATTTAACATCATGGTGTTTAATTATAAGGTGACTTAAGCTGGGAGGTTCTTAATCCTCATGATATTTGAGAAAAGAATGACTGGTAAAATAGATACTGCTCCCACTATTGTCAATGGGTCCCAAGCTTGATGGTTTGATTAGGGTCATTTGACCTACAAGATGAGAAAAGAACCAAGGACGGGAGTGTTGGCCAGTTTCTCAAATTCAACTCATGGTAGTTTTGATTATGATGACTACAGGAATTTGTATCCTACAGATTAATTCATTCATTATCTGTATCATTTACAAGGTTATGTTCTACACTACAGGTACAGGTACTTGCAAATTGTTACCTTACATCAGAAGCTCTTCCAATATGGTGTGAGGCATCATCTACTGCTTCCCACTTCTCTTCTCTTAAGCCTTCTCCTTTTGAACTTTGCTTCCCGTCAATGCTACCCTTGTCGACAATGTGATGATTTAATTTTACCCTGTCCTGTCTAACTCTATTCCACAGAGAAAAGCCAAACTCCTGCACTATGAGGATACACTGCTCACTTCCACCGCGTAAGGTAATAAGAGAAGAGGTGAGAACTTTCCCGTGCTTCTCATTGGCTGACAAATTGTGAAACCTCGTATTTCCTTCACCTGTAAACTTGACTGGTTTCTTCAACAGTGTTTCAACAGAACTAATGGCATCTTCCTTCTCATTACTATTTACTGCTTGTTTATTTGATTCAGTGTTGCTTAAGCATTCCTCAATCTCATTTCCCCTCACTATTTTTTCAAACCCTAAATCCATTGTAAAATCATTCTTTCTTCTGTTCTCCATTTGAGTTGCATCACTTAATTTTTCTGGAGTGTCCTGAACAAAATCTAATAAAGTATCTTTCTCATCATCTATGATATTACAATCTCTGGGAACATGAGAAGCCTTAGGTTGCTGCTCGATCTTAACATCTGGTTCACAAAATGATACAAGAGCACTATCTTTGTCAAGATTCTTCTTATAAATATCTTTTGCACAGAGCCCATTGACTGAATTCTCTAAGAACTTGGACTGGGTTTTTTCTCCCTCCCAAGAATGCACTTTAGCCAATCTCCCATTCTCTTGTTTTACATCTTTGTCTCTATCCTTCTTTAATTTATCTTTTTTCCATTCAGACTCCATTTCATCTACTGTGTTTAGAGTGGTCAAGTAGTTTTTCTCGTTAAATGGTTTTCCTCCTCCTTCATCGCTCACTTCCATCATATCCGCTTCAGTTATTTCACAATCTGGTCTTTTCTCTTGTTCAAATATTTCACAATAAAATTCCTTCATCATTTCTTGTTCTATTTCCTCAATCAATATTTCTTCAGTAAGATGTTCCTTGTTACCAGGACCTGCATGCATCTCTGGGTGTTTCAGAGGCTCACAAGAAACTGGGCTAACAGTATTTTCTCTCACAGTATCATTGAGTCTTCTATCCTTTAGTTCTGTTTGATTACCTGACTCACTTCCTGATCCTCCTGAATTACTATTCTGAGAAGTTCTGCGTTTTTTCCATCGTTCTCTATAAGAGATGCAGCTTCGTTTTATCTCAATGTTTCTAGTCAGGGGCAAGGCCTCAGAATCAAAGAGGTCCTGAGACCATATTTCAATTGACTTTTGAACTTTGTATTCTTGCTGTACATGTTTTGTGTTACTATCAAGACTTTTATGGACTAAGGAATTAGAACATGTTCCTGAAGCTTTCATTTTGTGTTCATTTGCAGGCAAACTGTTAGAAATAGCATTAGTGTCTCCTGGCTTAAGTGTACCACTCACATTTTCAATCCAGTTAACAACAGTACTGCTAGGCATGTAAAGTGAATCTTGAGTCCGGACATAAACCTCACAGCTGGTCACTTCATGCCCACAACAAGGATTAGAAGGAAGAGTTTCGTCATCTGTTTGAGGGAAATTTGTTGAAGTATCAAAAGTGGCATAACATTGTTTTTCAGATAAATTCAAATCAACAATTTCATTATTATTATTTGATTCACCCACAACTATTTTTCTCGTCTCAGAAACAAGGGAATTTTGTTCAGGAAAATAAATGTTATTGTTGTCTTTGTGACTGACCATTTCAGACAAAGAACGGATTTCAGAACTATCATTACCAGTTTTAGAAATTTTGGGTGAGGTTTTCCCGTGCTGTACATCAGTGTCTGTTTCAGCTGTGTCAGAAAGCTTTTCAATGCTAATGCCACTAGATGAAGGTCCTGGATCAGTCTCTTTCATCAATACTTCAGACTGATTTGCTTTTCTTTCCTGGGGACATCTCTGAATTGAGAGTGACCTGTTAGATTTATGTGTTTTGTCTTTTATCTTCCTCTCAAACTGTGGTGTAGGAGGGACATTAATAACCTCTGGGGATTTTTCACTAAATGTGACCATTCTTGACATGCTGGACATCAGATCCTTTTCTGCTGCATCACTTTTTACAGAGTCACTGCACAGATCATCTGTAACAAGAAGGTTCAAATATTAGAATAATGAGAAAAACAAACAAGGCTTTTCATCTATTATTACCTTGTAAATATAAAGTATTATTTACCAATAGACATATTTATACATGCTGTTCCAACACTGATGAAAACAATCCAAATTATTCAGATGGGACAGTGAAAGAAGGAAAAAAGCAAACATCCAATATGATCCATACCAGTATACCAAGTTTCAACTTGATACATGTACATTTGGCTCCACTCCCGCATTTACCATGTAGTGTGGCCAGTCCTCTCTCTTCCTGAGATGTGAATCCTGAACTGTGAAATGTGAATTTGAAGCATTCACTAGTGAGAGAGAGGGAGAAGGGATGGGGTGTGGGGAGTATACTTTTTGTTCACATTAAGTTTTTATTACAATAAATATGTGGTACCCACTACCTGATTGATTTTATTGCAAATTAATTCCTTCAGTATGATGACATCTTATCTATTTTTTTCTGGCTAGTACTAGACGATTACACTCAGCTGAGGAAAACCAAATCGGTATTGTCAAAGCACTGTCCTGCACTGTAATCTCTTCTTACTGATATACACTTTCCCTCCTCACCCCCTTGTACTCCATCTCACCCCCATAGAAAGACACCGAGCCTGACACCCTTCCCCTCCTCCTTCCCTCACAAGCAAATGCTTCGAATTCACACTTCAGAGTTCGGGGTTTACACCTAAGGGAGAGAGGATAGGCAATGCTTAAGTGGTAAATGCAGGAGTGGTGTCAACTGTACATCACCCATCTATTTATTCCATTTGAACCAACTTTGACAAAATTTCACTAGAAAGTGCTGAATGAGTTGATTTCAAAAACCTCACAATACAGACAAATAATAATTACAGACATTGACACACACACATTCCTATAACCCCTGCCAACATCTGGAGATAATACAGTAGTACCTGTAATAATAATAATAATAATAATAATAATTAATAATAATAATAATAATAATAAAAATAATAATACTTAATAATAATAATAATAACAATAATAATAATAGCTGGTCTTTTGTTTCTCAAAAGCATCATCAGTTTTCCTAAGGAATTCACTAGTGCTCAAAACACTTCGTAGACATGTGAAAGACTTGAAAATATATATATAAAGAAATACTGTACTACAATAAAAGATAACAAAAAGTGGCGGTTTAACTTTTATAATTAATAATCCCATAAGATTTAATACTTCATAAGCCCTGTAATCCTCCAGGATCATAATTTTCTTAAAGCCTCCACAGAAGTCAGCTGCTCCATGGATGCAGGCAACTGATTGTACAATCTGGGTACTGTATAGAAAAAGGATCGAGCAGCAAAAGAACATTCCCATACTGCTCTAGGCTCCTCAAGGCATGAGGGATCATCACTACTATGCAAAATCATTTCGTAATGTGTAGTCAGTGGAATTACAGTAGTAGGTTGGCCAAGTACTTAGGCTCACCAAATATTAGTCTCTTAAAAGTCATTAGACAGAGTTTGAACTTAATCCTAGCTGTATTTGGAAGCCAATGTAATTCGATTAATAGGGGTAGTGGGAATTTTCAGTGGAAAAGTAAAAATAATCCTGGCAACCCTGATCAACACCGTTTGAACTTTCTTCAGTAGATAATCAGGTACGCAGACTCATAAAGAGTTACAATAGTCAACCCCCCAAAATAAGTGAATGTAATACTGTTACAAGACACTGTCTATCCAAAAACTGTTTAGCAGCAAATACAGTGGTTCCTGTAGATTTTGAATATGAAAGTTACACCTCTTAACTAGTGAATTTATATGCGCTCTAAAATCAGTTTCGAGTCATAAAACACTTCAATATTACAAACAGATTCAACGTGACAGAGTTGTACTTCACCAAAGTTTAAAGAGCCAAAATCATCTGTGCTGTCTCCCCTTCTAATTCCTTCGATGGTGATAATCTCGGTTGTCATCATTCAGCTTAAAGTGTTCTCCTAGCCATCCAAATCTTAATATCAGACATCAAGGATTTCATTATTTCCTCAACATTTATTATCTTCACATAAAGTTGTGTATCATCAGCACAGAAATGGTAGGCAATACCATGATCATCCAGCAGAGATGCAAGACTACTGGTATAGACTGTATGCAGAAGTGGTCCCAAAACTGATCCTTGTGGGACACCAAACTATAATAGGACCAGGTCTGAAATATACATACATGAGAAAATTTACAGCAGAAACAAACCTATGATCGCACTACTCTATGTGCAACACCTACACTCACCATGTGTGTCACCGGCTGCATTGTGTCGCCTCAGTGTATCTCTAACATGCTTCTTTGCCTCTTTAGCTTGTTTATATTTCTTGAGTTTGTGTTCCTTACGACGCAGTTTCTGCTTTAACTCTTCAAGCTCTGCTGCCTGCTGTGAAAATATATAGGTGTTAATTCATACAGTACATGCTATGGGAGTAAGAGGCCAATGCAGCCTACTGTAATAAGACTGTAAATGTAAGCATCATTTTGCACTGCACAGTACATTTTAGAATCCAAAGTGAACCCTTTATATTTCCAAATGGTTCAACTTAAGTTGTGAACATCGGGTTGGTAAACAAATAAAGTACTGTACAGTAATTGCTAATCAAAATGTTTAAAATGTTAACTAATGCTTTTACATACATAACAAATAAGACTGGTGGGGAGTTAGGAAACTACACACACACTCCTGCAGATCACAAGTTGAATCTACATACTGTACACTTGTTACCATACTAAATCTAAACTGTACGTATTCACTTTTTCCTTGCTCGCCACCAACTAGGATTTTCAATATTATAAGAAACTTAATAGTAAAAATAGTGTAAAAAAGTAACAAGAAATGAGACAGTGGAGCTACACTAACCTTTAATCGTATTTGTTGGTCATCACAACAACACCTATAAAAGCAGTCATCACAACCAACAAAACCTAATGATTCTAGGTAAGGTTAAGTTATGTTGGTAAGTTCATGTTGTATGTTTTTATAAAAGGTGTAGAGATGTATTGAAAGCTGACAAGTGAAAGGGTAGATGTTCAAGTTAGCTAATTCTCAATGTTTTAGTCAAACTTGCACAGGTAAATTAGCTATGTAAGAGATACTGTACCGGTGTTTTGTTCATTGCTTCAAAAACAACTCTTATCCAAGCCAAGAATGAAATGTGAGTATCTTGCCTGCTTTTCCTGTTTCAACTCTAAACTTCTTCTGAAGCAATAAATGTAAAAAGACCCAATCCAACCTAAATTATTTTGCCTTACTTAATTTATCTGAAAAATATTTGAAAACTGTTGGATTAGTTTAAATAACCCAGCACAAGAGGACCATTATACACATTTGCTTCTGTTACAATGGGCCCCGCCTGTACCAAAAGACATCAGGGAGCTTAAGATTCAAACCACAAAAACAAACATATCAGTGTAAAATGACTGCACATCTAACGTGAGCCTTTACAAATAAGATAAATTGACTGCCTTTCTTCTCATGGTGACACCTTACTACAGTACAAGGTCAACAATTTCATTTATAGAACATTTATTTATTACTTCAATATTCTTGAAATTAACAAATCTTGTGTCTGACCTGCAAGAAATCTACACAGTAAGTCACATCCTCCATACCTTCAAAAAATTTATCAGAGCAAAATATGAACAGTGTTATTATTGGTTTGGTCATCTAGCAATTCTTAGGATTTTAAGTTTTGGAAACAGGAGTTTAGACAATTCAACGGTAAATGTTTACTTAAGTGCTGCGAGCGATTTCGCCAGCAATTTTTTTTCCCTGCATGAATTTTGCTGTTTTTTTTTTAATTAGAGATAGTTTATCTGGGGAAAAAACAAAAAAAATAATGTTTTTCTTATCTAACCTAACCTAACCCCCTAGTGATATTAATTATTTATAAGCCATTGCAAGAATTCATGTAGAATATTACAGTAAAGATGGTGAGGCATTGAAATTTCTCCAGGATCATGGTGTTTTGCCAACTGAGGTTACTTGTGTGAATTGTAACTAGCCCTAATAAACACCCTTGGTACTGTGGAAGGAGAATTGCTGCGACCTGTGGATGACGAGGACCCCGAAGACCCCAACTCCGACTTCCGAGGCTAATTAAGGTAAGCACAAAGGTGGATAGGTTAGGTTTAGGGTTGGGTTGGGATTATTCTGACATTCATTTCTATTGTAAATTGCTATTTTTTTTTTCCCAGACCCCAAACCACTGGTTCCCACTGGGGGGTACCCTATTATCTTTGGAGAAGATGGAGTGTCTCAAAAATATTGATTAGCGGGAGAACTTTATGTCAGATTCGTTTAAAACACACCAAAAAAATGTCAGAAAAACATAATTGCAACTTCCTTTTTGGGGGGATTTTCTCTTTAAGTGATCACGAGCTGAAGAAATGCCAGAGAAGAAACGTGTCTTATAATTGTCTGAACTAGTGATTCCAAAACTTAAAATCCTAAAAATACCTGGATGATTTTTGTGAATAAAAACTAAATACTTCTTGTTCCGCACCAGACTTGTACTGTAGAGCTATGTAGTAATCCGAGTCCATTTAACACAAAACTATCATCCTTGGCATACGCAGACTGTCACATGTGGGCTATGTACTGTATACAGCAGGTACCCTTTGTTAATCACATTTACATTTAAAGTTTCTCTAACATAATCCAAATATACCTTTTTATTTTCCTCGTTCTCCATTTAGACAGTTGGTAAAGGATAACTTAAGTCTTGATCCACCAGTCTCAAGTTATTCCGGACCTTCCCGCGAGTATTGCCTGGTCGTGTTATCATATGACTGCTAAATGACGTATATTACTATGAAACTGAAAACAAAAGATATAAGGCAAGTTTACAAAATACATTTACATATAACTTCTTGAAACGTTTTACAAACACCTTTGGAAAATTCTTTTTAAAAGATTACAATACACTTTTGACTACATGTTAAAGGAAACGAACACAGCCATCAGCTGATGGACCAAAACAAACAAGTATCTCTTCTATACTGAACATACTAAGGAATAAAAAATAATTTGTTGTAATAACTAATCTATTAGATTGAATAAAAATTTTAATTATTGGACAGTAAAGCTGACAATTGTGAATAAAAAGTGAAGTGATAAACGTTTAAATAAAAGTAAGGGCAACTTTGGTCAGAGGTGACGGGAGGCGAGACTGGAGTAAAGAACATAGGGGTAGATAAGGTCATTGATATATATGGAGCGATAGGGAACAAACAGCACTTGAAAAATGAGTACAAAGACGGTATAAAGATGTCTTAAGTTATTCCTACTGAGGAACACACTCTACATCCCCGCTGATTTTTTGCAAGTTATGGGTTAAAATTCGATATAGCACTTATCTTTAGGCCTATCTATAGGCTATAGACATACTATAAACGCAATCTTTAACACACACAACAAGTATCATAACCCCTTGACATGGCATAGGGGCGAATATCAAAAAGAGGGTCCAAGAAGTTGTGGGTGGAGAAACATGGCGAGCACAGCGAACCCACCCAGCTGGGGGGTTTGGGAGTGGGCGCTGTAATCGCCCCCCCCCCCCCAATTTTTGGAAGCCATGTACAGTCACCCAAAAAAGTCCTGCCGGAACCACGATTTAGACTCGTGAACCCGAAGCAGTAGACACTGATACATTATTCTGTTCATAAGTGCTTCGGATTCAAAATTCTGAATCTCGGGGTTCATGGTTCACGACAGGACTTTTTTGGGTGACTGTACACTTGATGTTTGGAGATATTCTGAGGTCAATATGAATTAACTTTTACAACACAAAAACGCCTGAGTACATACTGCATGAAAGAAAAACTATTGAAATTTTGTGATGAAGAGGAGGGGTCCACTTCGCCACTGATCGGCCTTCACTGTTAGCCGCTTGGGTGGTCGGCCACGTCTCTGTTACGCACTGTTGGCAAGTACCGTAATGGTGTGGGGTTATAAGACATTCGTTCACACTCAGGATGGGATGGAGAAAGGAAACTCACACTGTGCTCTCTGTATACATATTATATTGGATGTATAATGCAGCTTGGTGCTGGGAAGGCAGAATGGTTACAAGCGTTGAGTACAGAGAGCCGGTTGGTGAGGGTGCTCAAAGGAGAACACGCGGCTTGTGGGTGGCCATGGTCGCCGGCGGGAGCGAGGGCCACCAGGCAGGAGCAGAGGAGGTGTTGCTTGCTGGTGGCTGTAGGTAGAAAGAGCCAGGTGACGGCCACGTGAGGTCTTATATAGCGGGGGTAGGAGTGGCTTGATGGTTGACCTCCGCTTTGTTCGGCGGCGCTGGTTGCCGACCTTGACCACGAGGCGTACGCTGGGGAATTCGCGGGGGGTCGGCTGGTCAGTGACACGGCGGTTGTAGGGGAGGAATCCGCTACAATGGCTCCAGAATGTATCTGCACCTGCACCAGTGTTGGTCAAGTATGGTCTTGAATGAGCTCACACTCGGTGCCGTCACAACATTCTCTGGCAGATTGTTCCAAGAGTTCACAAGTGTCACTCCGAAAAAGTTTGTCCTCAAATTTTCGAACTTGCAGCTTCTTCAACCTTGAGTTGTGACCCCCAGTGGGGCGGCCATCAGCCAGCTCCAGGCATAAACGCTGGACTTCAATTAAGTCACCCTTTGTCACAAAGTCGATTTGATCAACGCCTAGGAAAACCATTATAACTGCATTTCATTAAGGAAGGGGTAAAAAAATTTTTAATTCAACCCAAACAAAATTAACATGCCAGAGAGCAAGTCGTCGTGCCTAAGTACAGACAAACAAACTAAAACGTATATTGGGAGGTTTTAGAGTGGTTCAAAGAAAACTCTGATTAACCGAGGAAATTATACGGTTTTAGACATACCAGGAAGTTTGAGTGTCCAGAAAAAAAGTCACATGGAAAAAGTAAAAATTTTAGTTAGGCTTAGGTTAGGTTTAGATTAGACTAAGGTAAGGTTAAGGTTAATTAGGTTGGGTTATCTGCATTAGGATAGATTTAGTAAGGTTTGGTTAGGTCAGGTTCGGTTAGGTTGTGATTATTGGGGCTAGGTCAGTTTACATTACATAACATCAGATCGGGTGTGGTTAGGTTGGGTTTGGGTAGGTTGGGTTGACTACGTGAGGATAGGCTTTGATCTGAAAATAAAAAAAAATAATAAAAAAATGGCGGTCCTATTCGTGGTATTTCTTTTTAACATAGTATGTACCTCTTGGGTTTACCCCTAAAATATATCACAGAAAATTACTTCTCTTTAACGGGTCCCTAATGTAAATCTGACAGAACAATAAACATGAAACTTTATATACGAATTCGTGTATATAATATTAGCGCTAAAACTTTTTGATAAATAATAATATTTTTAATATTGTCTTAATTGTATATATTATTGTGTTCCAAGTGTTTATACATTAAGCGGAAATTAGTATTACTGTAATTTATTGGTATTACATTTGGGTTATTACAATTACGGGAGCCATTACATTTATATAAACCATTACATTTATAGGAGTTATTACATTAAGGGGTATTAAGGCGTTTATACTGACGTTACAGTCGATTAAAGTAGAGGCTTGAAAATTTACGGGTTAAGTAAGGTCAAAGAAACAAGAACACCTGAACAAACCAAAGGCTAGGAGAGCTCACCCAGGTCATATGGGGTCATGGTAGGTCAAACCAAAAAGGAAAGGCGGTTTTAAACAGGATCAGGAAGGGTTACAACAGGTCAAACCTTAATACAATATAGATCATAGGTCAAAGTGAGGTTTAAACCAGAATACTTCACTCGAAATAAAGAATACCAATGTTAAGTAAGGTCACGGGTTAGATTAAACAGGGGAGAGTACTTAGCTTAGAAAGGTCATACAATAGGATGAAAGAAGTTAAGCAAGGTCACTGGAATCTATAAGAGGAAACTATTTAGGTTAGTCGTAGTCATGGTATATTAAAGATCAATTGTAGTTATAAGTAAGAATAATACAGTAGTTTATTGCTTCAGTTCAACAAGGTCAAGAAAGATTAAAAAAACTGATCCGTAAGTCATAAAGGTCAAGTGCATATCATTATCATCATCAAGAGAACTCAACTAGATATAAATAAAAGACGCTAAGAAAAACAAATTAATTACGAGACGAAGCAAATTTTGACCCAAGGTTAAAATTATTGTCAAGTGTGATGAACAGACGACCAAGATTAAACCAGAGAAGACAGTTAAGCTGGGCTAGGCAAGGTCATTGAAGGTCAGCTGTGGTGGCGGTTCTCCCCGGGTTTGGTAACTCTATTAAAGCTGTGTGTGTGTACCCTGCTGGTTTTCGGGGTGACTTGGGTTATATATACCATTAATTCTTTATAATCTTTATCTTTAAGAGACATAAAGATCATTCCACACAATTGTAACAATCTGATGTACATGTGGGTAGTTCTAGATGACGGTAATGTAGTTATGAGGATAGTGTATTGTTACGGTGTTGTGGGTGTGGCAATTCTATGACGTCACACCCTCCAGTTAATTTAATGTAAGGGGAATATATTTAGTTGGCAGAAGGAAGTAAAGCCCTTTGAGGATTCTGTCACGCCGGCCCCCTTCCATTCCCACTATCACCACCACAACTACCACCATAACCAACCATATTCACCCACACTCCCATCATTACCACCACTACCATTATCGTCACCATAATTACCATCACCACGGACACTATCATCACGAGAGAGGGGCTTAACTATTTTACACTGGGTATACCTATGTGATTTTATTTGTGTACACTATTTACCTACGTTGTTTATAATAGGTGAATTGTTTACATACTTCCACTGTTTATACGGTATATATATAAAGCCAATGGGAATTTGCGTGCCGTCTATACTGTCGATCTGTCCAAGTGAGGGAGGAGACGCTGTACTACTGTCTAAGAAGCAACAAGTTAAACTGGTTCAATTTTACGTTTTTATCCTTAAACCCCACTATAACGCACAGACAGACACCTTATTCGTCTATTTACATTATCAGATTATTGATATGTTATGCACCCTTACTGCGCATATCTCAGAGCGACTCGAGTAAATTAGATGTTTATTAATGTTATGGGAATTAATTATAATAAAATATGGCCCTCTTCATATGGCAACACCGTTAATCTGTAAAGTGTTGCCGTCTGGTTGATTGGAGAATTTCTTGATACATTTGTCGGTCAGGTTACATAAAGAAGATAATTATAATAAACTACTAAATTAAACTTGTTTTAGCATAGAGAGAGAGAGAGAGAGAGAGAGAGAGAGAGAGAGAGAGAGAGAGAGAGAGAGAGTTTTTCATTCTTTCAAACCATATTTATTAATTATTCCCTAAAGGCATATTCATCAATAATTCTTTTTTATCAATACGGCAATAATGATGATGATGATGATGATGATGATGATGAGGTAACAAGGGATCGTGGTGTGTTTAAGTTGACCAATCATAAACCTTGGCGGGGGTAAGATGCTGACCAGTAGGAGAACTCACACCTTCGTCAGAGAAACATTGTGAGGTAGTGAGGCACTTTGCTCCCCCTCACCTCTCCCTCCCCCCACCAGAGTAGGGAGGGGTGGCTGGTGGCTAAGCACTCTCACACACACACACACACACACACGGGAAGAATAACGCCCCATTAATCTTTGTCTGACCAGAGAGAGAGAGAGAGAGAGAGAGAGAGAGAGAGAGAGAGAGAGGATTAATATCCTCCTCCGCCAATTTCTGACTTTCAAAATTGGATTCCCCCTCCCCCCTCTCTCTCCCCCACCACCCCCTCTCTCCCCTACCCCCCTCTCTCTCCCCCACCACCCCCTCTCTCCCCTACCCCCCTCCTCTCCACCACTCCCCTCTCTCTCTCCCCCACCACCCTCTCTCTCCCCCACCACCCCCTCTCTCCCCTACCCCCCTCTCTCCACCACTCCCCTCTCTCTCTCTCTCCCCTACCCCCCTCTCTCCACCACTCCCCTCTCTCTCTCCCCCACCACCCCCTCTCTCCCCTACCCCCTCTCTCCCCTACCCCCTCTCTCTCCCCTACCCCCTCTCCCCCACCCCCCTCTCTCCCTACCCCCTCTCTCCCCCACCCCCTCTCTCTCCTACCCACCTCTATTTCCCCCACCACCCCCCTCTCTCCCCTACCCCCTCTCTCTCCCCTACCCCCTCTCTCCCCCACCCCCTCTCTCCCTACCCCCCTCTCTCCCCTACCCCCTCTCTCTCCCCCACCACCCCCTCTCTCCCTTTCCCCCTCTCTCCCCTACCCCTCTCTCTCCCCCACCCCCCCCTCTCTCCCCTACCCCCCCTCTCTCCCCTACCCCCCTCTCTCCCCCACCCCCTCTCTCCCCTACCCCCCTCTCTCCCCCACCACCCTCTCTCTCCCCCACCACCCCCTCTCTCCCCTATCCCCCCTCTCTCCACCACACCCCTCTCTCTCTCCCCTACCCCCCTCTCTCTCCCTTCATTACCCAAACTTTCTCCGATAAAACGCATTACACGCTCTGACCCAATCAGCTCTTGCTTGGTGTTGAGTCCAGAGATGTATATTTTACCCTCCCACAAGACGAAGATCATGTGTGGACACGGAGGAAAGGTTATGGCGGGATCCGAGCGGGTGTATTAAAGAGTGTACTGAACCGATGGTGATTGACAGATACCACAGACTAGTCAAGGTGTATTGGTTTTGTGACTTAGTACACACACACACACACACACAGGGCAAATAT
>CAUDMG010000459.1:972500-1070000 GCA_958450375.1 Homarus gammarus
CAGAGAATGTAAGAACCTGTATAATTTATTGTCTTCAGCTAAAACATTAGAATAAACGTCTTAATACTTCAGTACCGAACTGCATGGGATTCACTCACTTAATTTCCTTCTAACTGGAGATTATCTTCAGGTAAAATACAAGAATAAAGGCCAAATTATCTCAAAATTTCACCGAGGTTCGACTGTAACCAGATATTTTCCGTCACCACTCATTACGGAACAAATTATCATTCAGGTTTTGTCGTGGATCCGGTTTCAGTGTGTGAGTTCTCACTCGCTGGATTCATATTCCCACAGCTGGTAATACGAGAACGGATTTCTAACAGATATATAACTTAATTTCGATGACACCCTGCCTGCCAACTGTGTTTGTTGGCGTAAGTAAACCTGTTATGTTTTGATTTTGTGAGAGTTATTGATACCCAGAATTTCTCACAGTTTAACTTACTGTAACATAAAGTAATATAATTTAACCAAATGTAACCTAATCAACATTAACTTAACCTAATCTAACTTAACACGAAGACATAACCTAACCTAACCAAACTTTAATCACTGTTATATATTTTTGTTTCTACTTTAATTATCATTGACGACACAGAATGACAAATGAACTCTGTAATGATAACTGAGACTACACGGCAACTCTTTGTAATGCAGATAAATATTCGTACAGGATATAGTTACAGTCAGGCGAGCATAATCCTGAGTCACATTACCAATTGCTGCACGTTTTTGTTTTGTTTTTTGTTGACATATATCTCAGGGTCAGGTTTTGTCAAGTCAGTTTTTTTTTTGCGTGGGACTTTTTACACGCGCACACACACACACACACACACACACACACACACACACACACACACACACACACAATCAGCAAGATGCCCAGCTGACTGGAAGATCTCATATGTGTCACCAGTGCCCAAGTCACCAGCCCACAATCCTGAAATGAGCTACGACCCATTACCGTCACCCCAATACCCAGCTTAATCTGTGAAAGTTTCGTGTTTGACTGGGCTTATGCTGATATTGCAGGCGCCGTAGATCCTCAGCAATTTGGCAATATGAAAACTTCCTCCACCACTCTTGTCAGCTTTCTCGACTATATATACCGCCATCTGGAAAAACGAAAGACGTCTGTGGCTGTCGCCTTCATTGACTTCACCAAAGCATTTGACCTAGTCGACCACAATTTAATCACCAACAAAGTTATTGACCTCGGGTTTCGAAGAAGTGTTATACCATGACTTACAGACTTCCTTAGTGACCAACGCCAAGCCGTACGCTTCCGAGGGGCTGTATCCATCTTTCAGTCACTCACCTGTGGCGTCCCCCAAGGCACCAAGATGGTCCGCTCTGCTTCCTTATGCTTATCAATGATGCCCTAAGAGAAACTTATGCTCGCTGGAAATATGTCGACGACTCCACAACTGGGATCAGTGTCAACAACTCGGCTCTTACTACATCAGCCTTCAGGATTTATTAAACAGTCTCCAAAATTGGGCCACCAACAACCACGTCACCATCAACCATACCATGACCATGGTTATGCAAATCAACCTCTCCGACCTTGTCCCACCTCCCTCCATTACTTTGGGCCCCAACACACTCCAGGTCGTGGACTCCACTATGCTCCTCGGTATCCTTATAGACAACAAACTAAACTGGAAAACACGTCAGTGAAGTTGTCAAATTCCCCAGTTTCCGTCTCCACCTCCTCCGCCGACTTAAGTCCCTCGGAGCTCTCAGTGTTTACTCAACATTCATACTTTCCAAGCTCACCTGTGCTTCCACTGCCTGGTCTTCCTCCATAAATGCCACGGAATGGAAACACCTAGAAAAAGTGCAAAAGAGGGCATGTAAGATTATTTTCTCTCCCTCCTACTCCACACATCAAGAAGCGCTCAACAACACTGACCCTTTCGGTTCTCTGTGATCATCACCACGACCTCTGCAAATTTGGTGAGAAGCTTCTGCACCATTCTCGACACCGGCTCCTACTTCCACCCGAGATCCCTCGTCCACGTATTGTTGTTTGACACCACTGCATCCAGCTCATACGATCACGCACTGATCGCTATAAGAACAGCCCAGTTCCAACCATTGTAAAAATTATCAACAACTCGTATTCAATCCCAACTACGATAATAAAAAAAACAAAGCTGATAATTAATTAAAACAGTAAAATAACGGAATAAATCACTAACAGATATTAAAACAATTGAAGATACAAGCTTAAGTGCGAGTTAAATAACATATAAAAACAAATAGAACAACAAACTATTTACTACAACACACAGCCTTAGGCATCAAACGAACACGATATTCTTGTGTGTGTGTGTGTGTGTGTGTGTGTGTACCCAGCAGTAGTTGGGAATCTGGATGTTAATCGATTTGCGGATCGTTTTCCAGGGTAATGGTTAGCCAGTGCAGTTGGCGAGTTGTCCGGTCTTCTCGGACTGTTCCTTTACACTGGGTCATGCAACTCATTAACTCAGGGTGTGGTTGTTGTGTTGGCGACAGCTTCTACACCTTAAACAAAATCACGCCAGGTGGCCCTTGGGCCGGCCATCCTCGTTACACGAGAGGCAACAATTATGTATGTATGCATGTATGTATGCATGTATGTATGTGTATGTATGAATGTATGACTGTGTGTGTATATGTGCGTGTGACTGTCTGTGTGTATGTCAGCAAGACGTCCGGGGAGTCCATTAATCGTGTTAACACAAGGGCGAGGTATTATTCCAGCCATTACTGTCGCTCCTCAGGGCTTAAGTTATACAGCCGAGGATGCAACCTGGATATAAATGTGGAGTATATTAATATATTTTGTTGCCGAGGGTTCCAGAACGTCTCTTATACCCAGTTTGTATAACATTAATCTGGTTTTGGTTTTATAATATCGTAGGTGTTATGATGTGAGTGTTTGAAGGTGTTATATAGCTGATGACGAGGATGTTAAGGACTGACGAGGATGTTAAGGACTGACGAGGATGTTGAGGACTGACGAGGATGTTGAGGACTGACGAGGATGTTGAAGACTGACGAGGATGTTGAGGACTGACGAGGATGTTGAGGACTGACGAGGATGTTGAAGACTGACGAGGATGTTGAGGACTGACGAGGATGTTGAGGACTGACGAGGATGTTGAGGACTGACGAGGATGTTGAGGACTGACGAGGATGTTGAAGACTGACGAGGATGTTGAGGACTGACGAGGATGTTGAAGACTGACGAGGATGTTGAGGACTGACGAGGATGTTGAGGACTGACGAGGATGTTGAGGACTGACGAGGATGCTGAAGACTGACAAGGATGTTGAAGACTGACGAGGATGTTGAAGACTGACAAGGATGTTGAGGACTGACGAGGATGTTGAGGACTGACGAGGATGTTGAGGACTGACGAGGATGTTGATAACTAACTCTGGTGGTGACTGAAACTGGGGGAATATGGCCGTCAAGGGCAAGTGACCATCAGCTGTTGTTGCCATAAGTAATTCCCGTCACTCGATGTCAGTGTTTGCCTTGAGAGACACTAAGCTTGTCCTTCACAACACTCATGTATCATAATTCTCTCTCCTGAAGCCTAGACTTATGTTATCGATGGCTGTCGTTTATTTACACAGGGATTTGCTGCAAACAAGAACTATTGAAATAAAGAGAAAACAGTACGGTACAGTACTCGCTACAGGCATCACTACGCCGTAACTACTACGATATACCAGCACTCAGTCTATATTAAGTAAGTCATAGTAAACACTTAATATTAATATCAAGTCAAAACAGAAATAACTCAGTGTGTTGTGGGGGATGTAAGACCCCTATATAATCTACCTCCAACGAGTGTTAACAAATCTACGATGGCCAAGGGTGACTTAATATGATAATTAATATAACACAGGTAGTATAATACATGTAATAATTTTATAACAGTGTCATTATTCCATGAGCTGGCAACTTAACAGGTTATTTATATAAATTATTAAAGTAAACAACGTGACTGTGGCATCGTCTCCCCCAGCTAGGCTTCAGCTCTCAACTCGCACTGACATAACGCACTGCCTTCCTCCTCTTACACTACTGTCGTATAAACACAACACACTGCATGCTATCCCTCCCTCCACATATTATAAACATTAATCTGATAAGAAACGTAAAATAGCATAAAAAATAAGATATATTTAAGCTGTATAAAGTGATACTGGGAGTATTGTGCCGGGGGAGGGTAGGCTGGGTTATTGGGTACGTGGGGGGTGACGCCATCCCCTCGCCTGCCACCCTGTCTTGGCATGAGATTACAAACTTCATAGTGAGAGGGTTTACACCTTTCTCTCACTCCTTCCCGGTACACAGCCGCACTACACAATCCTTAACGAGGAAAAACATTGATGAAAATCTGCTGATCTTCTGTGACCTAACCTAATATAACCAGACATGTCTACTAGCCTATTTAATAATCTATTCGTATACAGCACATATTAACTCCATATGTTAATCATCTCATCAATCAGTTGCGCCGGGAAGCTCATCACCTGACACTCGAAATGCAATGCACAGTAGCATGGGGCAGGTGAGTGCCCGACCTTGATGTACAGGTGAGGTGGTCTTAATTAGTAAGCAAATAAGATAGGGAGAGATAAGGGATAGGAGAGACATTATTTATACCAGATAATAATAATAATAATGGATTCTTCAGGTGAATTTGTTTGTTCAGACGTACTAGCCGTAGCCAACACAACAATCATACCCTGAATTAATAAGCTGTATGACCACACACACACACACACACACCTCTACTACGCACACACACACACACACACACACACCATCATTAAGATACACAGACGAGGTTCTCTCTCAAGTTAATTCAAAGTCTATAACTTTTTTTTACCTTAGATAACTCTGACAACTTGTGAGAGAGAGAGAGAGAGAGAGAGAGAGAGAGAGAGAGAGAGATCCTCTTCTCCCATCCTCAATATCTGCTTCCCACCAACACCTGCTGACCATTTTCACATACCTGGCACGAGACATCCTCACCCCTCCTCTCCCCACTATCTGCCAACAGTTACTTGTCCTCCCCCCACCCTACCATCCCTTCCCCCTAGCCCCCACAAACCCTCTCCATCACAAAGCCCTTAGCCCCTCAAAACCTCCAGCCCCCATTACCCCGTGTGTGTGTGTGTGGCTAGAGAGAGAGAGAGCCAACAGGTCTGGTGTATTATACGACATTAATGTCTTGAACCAGTGAGTCAAAGGAAACATTTTTACTCCGTCTGAATAAACATAGACAGAGGAGACACATGCACACCTCTCCTCCTCCCCCCATCTGGCCTTTTTGTTCCTGTTTCTTTGTTGTCGTTGTTGTATCTCTCTTTGTCGTTGTTGTTCTCTTTGTCGAGTTATACGAATATTCCAAGGACTGGTGGTGGTTGTAGTGGACTTATCATGTTGATGCTACTGCAATTTTCATTTCTGCTTTTATTGGAAGAGATATTGTAATTTACTCTACTACAAACACTAATTTATTCGTTCATCTAAAGGGTAATCCTCTGGGACGACCCGGTACAGGTAATTATTGCTAATTAAACTGATGGTACTAGATCTACCTGTCGTTAATGTTAATATGTTTGGGCGACTTAATGAGATTATTTTTTATTTTGCATTTATGGAGAAAGTGTTTATGACTTTACCTTCAACTACGGCTACTGCTACTACTATTACTACTTTTGAAATTTTCACCACCATTACTACTACTACTACCTTGTTGTCACTTGAAATCGAGTATGACGATCATCCAGCTATGAGACAATAATATGAATTATTAGGGATGTCACTTTCGTTGGAGAGCTCTGTTGCAGGTGTGGAAGGCCATATCTAGTGCGGGAGGGGTGGCTGCAGCGTCTTTCCGGCGTTGGCGCTTGTCTATCTCGTTATGCAGTCGGGCGAACTCGAAAGTATTGACACCTTCTTATGTGGTGATCCTCCAAGCGTTACGGTGTGAAGAATCGTCTCCCAGGTGAGGGGGTCGATTTGGCACTTTTCAGGTTTGTCTTAAGACTATCCTTATACCTTTCCAGTTGCCCGCCAGCGTTACGTTTACTATTCGTTAGGTGACTGTAAAGTAGCTGCTTTGGCAGTCTACTGTCGTCCATGCAGGTAACATGGTCAGCCCAACGTAGTTGTTCATGGATAATGGTAGCCTCGATGCTCCTACAGTTGATGTCAGCGAGAATACTGGCATTTGTTCTCTTGTCTTCCCGGTGAACTCGGGAAGACACCTCCCTCTCCCACATATGGCCACCTCCCTCTCCTACATTTGGCCACCTCCCTCTCCCACATATGGCCACCTCCCTCTCCCACATATGGCCACCTCCCTCTCCTACATTTGGCCACCTCCCTCTCCCACATATGGCCACCTCCCTCTCCCACATATGGCCACCTCCCTCTCCCACATATGGCCACCTCCCTCTCCCACATATGGCCACCTCCCTCTCCCACATATGGCCACCTCCCTCTTCTACATATGGCCACCTCCCTCTTCTACATATGGCCACCTCCCTCTCCCACATATGGCCACCTCCCTCTCCCACATATGGCCACCTCCCTCTTCCACATATGGCCACCTCCGTCTTCCACATATGGCCACCTCCCTCTTCCACATATGGCCACCTCCCTCTTCCACATATGGCCACCTCCCTCTCCCACATATGGCCACCTCCCTCTCCCACATATGGCCACCTCCCTCTTCCACATATGGCCACCTCCCTCTTCCACATATGGCCACCTCCCTCTTCCACATATGGCCACCTCCCTCTTCCACATATGGCCACCTCCGTCTTCCACATATGGCCACCTCCCTCTTCCACATATGGCCACCTCCGTCTTCCACATATGGCCACCTCCCTCTTCCACATATGGCCACCTCCGTCTTCCACATATGGCCACCTCTTCCTCCAAGATGTGATTCTCCTCCGTGTGTGTGTGTGTGTGTGTGTGTGTGTGTGTGTTACGCTTGCATGTTGACTAGTGAAAACTTTTCTCTTCGCTATCTATCTATCTATCTATCGATCTATCGGTCTATTAGCATCTCTCTTTCCTGTCTCTTGTTTTGTTTGTTTGGCTTTTTTATCTCCTGTCTGTCGTGTGTGTGTGTGTGTGTGTGTGTGTGTGTGTGTGTGTGTACGGGGAGAGGAGGAAGCTTTTAGCAGCATCACCAATTAATTCACTAATTGATTGATAGTCTCTCTCTCTCTCTCTCTCTCTCTCTCTCTCTCTCTCCATGTGTGTATGCGTGTGTGTGTGTGGGGGGGGGGGGGTTGTCATTGTGGGATTACGTGCGTTTTTGTGTGATTTTGAGTTATTTTGCGTGCGTGCGTTAATTGTGTGTGTGTGTGTGCGTGTGCGTACGTGCGATCCGTCGTGCATAATTGTATACCAACCCTCGTCCTTGCAGGGCTTCCACTATGTAAGTATTTGTGTGTTGTATCGACCGTGTGTGTGTGTGTGTTTGTGTGTGTGTGTGTGTTTGTGTGTGTGTGTGTATGTGTGCTAGGCTTGGCACGGTCGGGTGTAAGTCGTGCCAAGACGCTACCCACACTACCTCCACTACCCACACACACACACACACACACACCCACACTACAGCGACAAATAAAAAAGAAAATCGGAATAAAACTTGAGATTTTTCCTTAATCAGTTAGGTTTACTTCCGTTCACCTGGTGGGGGGGGGGGGGGTGGGAACTAAACAGACCATGTGGATGTGGTTTATAATCTAAGTTGGTTGCCTGTTTCCGTGTTGTCTTATCGACGTTATTTCCTTTAGATTTTTATGCATCATTATTCCTTCTTACTTTCCTTTAGTTTATTTATTTATTTATTTTTTATCCTCCTTTTAATTCTTATCTCCACCTGATAAAAGAGGAATATGATGAAAGATAAGGTGTAATAGAGAAATAATCGTAGGTAATAGTAAAGTCAAGAGAATATAGCCGATGGTAGAGATTGCAGTGGTGGTGAGTGTGGTGGTGAGTGGTGGTGAGTGTGGTGGTGAGTGGTGGTTGAGTATGGTGGTCAGTGGTGGATGATGGTGGTGAGTGGTGGTAATAATGAGGGTGGTCGTGGTGATGAGTGGTGGTGAGTGGTGGTTGAGTATGGTGGTGAGTGGTGGTTGAGTATGGTGGTCAGTGGTGGATGATGGTGGTGAGTGATGGGGAGCGAAGGTAACCAGAGCACCTCAGATGCTGCCCCTCAGTACCTCGGCAAACTCCCACGAGAGACCCGCCAAGGGAGACTCTGGTAACCTGGTGGGAACATAGAAACCCCCAGATGGGCGACGGACACGTGATATAACCGTCCAAGTATCGACCTTATTACTGCAACTCCTCCTGCAGCAGACCATAAGGGCGGTGAACATGTTAGAAAACCACTGGCGTATCGACCATGTTGCTTGACTTGCCTCACGCCCAAGCACAAAAGCTGATAGTGACAGGTATGTTACACTCAGGTAAATATTGGCACACCTGTCTGTAGTGTGGACTGCCAACCTGACAGCTTTATCTTACGGTGGCAATAATAATAATAATAATAATAATAATAATAATAATAATAATAATAATAATAATAATAATATCAGTTGCTAAGTTATTAATAGTAATAGTAGTCGTAATGGAAGGAATACTCATCCAAAGACACCACTATGTGTGTGTGTGTTTGTTCACTGGTCATTACTGACGTTTACACACACACTCCCTGGACTTGATTCATCAGCTGATTGACCGAGGCTATGTTAGTGTGAACGGAGAGAGAGAGAGAGAGAGAGAGAGAGAGAGAGAGAGAGAGAGAGAGAGAGAGAGAGAGAGAGAGAGAGAGAGAGATATTAACCCATTTCTTGCTCTTCTTCTGATCCATCTCTTACCCCCGTCTCCTCCCCCTTCCCTCTTCCCCTTCCCATCACCCCCCCCCCCCCCCACAACCTTGGCTGGCCGCTAGATGAAGAAACAGCTTCCTGGTGACCTCCATGGCTGAATTAATTATATATATAAAAGAATAAAAATGTAATAATTCTTGTATATGTTTACCTTCAAGCCCAGAGATATAAAGTTGTATTTTTGTCGGTACTGTAGATAAGGGAAACACACACACACACACACACACACACACACACACACACACACACACACACGAAGCAGAAACACAATCCGGAAAATGTTTGAGAATATCGCAGTGTTGGGAACGTGTTAGTTATCAATTCTTTTCTTCTCCCTTCTCTTACATTCTTCCCCCCTCCTCTCACATTCTTCCCCCCTCCTCTCACTTTCTTCCCCCTCCTCTCACTTTCTTCCCCCCTCCTCTCACTTTCTCCCCCCTCCTCTCACATTCTTCCCCCCTCCTCTCACATTCTTCCCCCTCCTCCCACTTCACCTCTCTTCCCGTCCTCCTCCCCCCCCCAGGAGGTCACACGGGGTAGGAGACGTGAATGTGGAGACAAAAGAGAAAGATGTGCCTTTATTGTCCTCCTAGACACTGAGGTCATCACTGCAGGGAGACGAAGAAGGGAAGGAGGAGGAGGAAGGGTGAAGAAGAGGGAAGAAGATGGTGAGGGAAGGAAAGGGAGGAGGGAAGAAAAAGGAGGAAGAAAAAGGAGGAAGGAAGAAAATGAGGAAGGAAGGAAAAAGGAGGAGGGAAGAAAAAGGAGGAAGGAAGAAAAAAGGAGGAGGGAAGAAAAAGGAGGAAGGAAGAAAAATGAGGAAGGAAGGAAAAGGAGGAAGGAAGGAAGCAAATGACGAAGGGGGAGAGGTACAGAGAGGAGAGGAACAAAACAAACACATTACTTACTTCATTTGTTTTCTTCTGTTTACGTCTGTCCATCTTCCCCCTCCCCCCCCCCCCCTAACAGGACGGCTTGTTCCCCTCCAACAGTGACCTCTTGACCTGCCCTCTGCTTGTTCAGTCGTCTCTGGAAGGTCACAACAATAATTACCATTAACCCCCAAAATATAATTAATTAATACTATCTCACATCAACAGCAACAAGAACAACAAAGACATAGACAAAAATATTAAACGATGACAGTTATGACATCGAAAACAATAACAATAACAACAACAACAATAACAGCAAGAACATTAATAACATGAGTATAACCAACAACAACAACAACAACACCTTCACCTAGACGACAACAACACCTTCACCTGACAACAACAACACCTTCACCTGGACAACAACAACACCTTCACCTGGACAACAACAACACCTTCACCTGGACAACAACAACACCTTCACCTGGACAACAACACCACCACCACCACCAACAACAACAACAACACCTTCACCTGGACAACAACAACACCTTCACCTGGACAACAACACCACCACCACCACCAACAACAACAACAACACCTTCACCTGGACAACAACAACACCTTCACCTGGACAACAACAACACCTTCACCTGGACAACAACACCACCACCACCACCAACAACAACAACACCTTCACCTGGGCAACAATAAGTCACCTTCACCTGGGCAACAATAAATCACCTTCACAACACACCATCATAAACATCACCATCTTGTTCCACCTATTGGCTACAGCCTTTTCTCCTGTGTGTGTGTGTGTGTGTGTGTGTGTGTGTGTGTGTGTGTGTGTGTGTGTGTGTGCGCGTCTGTGTAACCCCAGGCAGATTTACAGTGTTTGATAATCAGGTCAAATAGGATGGGGGCAGGAGGGAGTGGTGGGGAGGGATGAGTGGGGGTGAGGGTGGGAGGAGTAGGGGTGGGGGGAGTGGGGGTGGGGGGGGGAGTGGTGGGGTTGGAGGAGTAGGGGTGGGAGGAGGAGTGGGGGGTGGGGGGAGTGTGGGAGGGAGTGAGGTGGGGGAGTGGTGGGGAGGGGTGAGTGGGGGAGGGATGAGTGGGGGTGGGGGTGGGAGGAGTGGAAAGGTGGGGAGAGTGGGGGAGGGATGAGTGGGGTGGGGGGGGGAGTGGTGGGGAGGCTGACTTGTCATCTGAAGCAAAAGAGGATTAATTCCTAGTAAAGATGAGTGACATATTACTACTACTACTACTATTACTATTTCTATCATCATCGCCATCATTATCATCATCGTCATCATCATCATCATCATCACTACCACCACCATCCTCATCATCATCACTACTACCACCATCATCATCCTCATCATCATCATCATCACTACTACCACCATCATCATCCTCATCATCATCATCATCATCATCACTACTACCATCATCATCATCATCATCATCATCATCATCATCACCACCATCACCACCATCATCACCACCACCATCATCATCATCATGGAGACGCATTATAGCCCTTTAAAGTCAACAGCAATTAAAACATCCAGTCACACATCAACTTTGCCGCCATCATTAACATTTATATGAGAAGACTTGAGCCTTGATATAACGGCTTGTTTACTAAGAGAGAGAGAGAGAGAGAGAGAGAGAGAGAGAGAGAGAGAGAGAGAGAGAGAGAGAGAGAGAGAGAGAGAGAGAGAGAGAGATCAACAATTATAAGGACATAGAAAAACAATAATAAATAAATAAATAAACTACATCAAAATACAATAAAATACAATATGCAACAGGATTTACCAGCAACTAATATACTCAATTACAGGAACAGGTATTGTATAAAGCTAATGTATTCTCTCTACCTCTCTCTCTACCTCTCTAACCCTTCCCTCTCTCTCCCACTCTCTCTCTCTACCCCCTCCCTCTCTCTCTACCCCTTCCCTCTCTCTCCCACTCTCTCTCTCTCTACCCTCTCCCTCTCCCTCTCTCTCTACCTCTCCCCCTCTCTCTCTACCCCTTCCCTACCTCTCCTCCTCTCTCTCTACCCCTTCCCTCTCTCTCCCCCTCTCTCTCTACCCCTTCCCTCTCTCTCCCACTCTCTCTCTACCCCCTCCCTCTCTCTCTACCCCCTCCCTCTCTCTCTCTTACTTTCTTCCTGTGTCATTTTTAGTCTTAGTGAAAGTGGATGTTCTTTTTTTATCTCATTTTCTTTACTCTTTACTCTCTCTCTTTTTCCTAAGTGAAAGTATTCGTGCGGTGTGGGGAAAGCTCAGGTAATGAATTAATTTCTTTGCGTGAAAGTTACTCACATTTCATCACTTTCTTTTATCCTAATGAAAACCCAAGCATTTTTCTTTATTTTTTCTCATTTTCTTTTTCGTTTCGTTTCTTTCTTTCTTTCTTTCTTTCTTCAGGTTAATGTAGCAGGTGGTCGGTCCAGCCAGGGTATGATGCCACTTCATTACACTTGTCCACTGGCTGCAAAGTGGTGAGAGAGAGAGAGAGAGAGAGAGAGAGAGAGAGAGAGAGAGAGAGCACATCGATCTGACCCTGCAGGCAAGGCTACACTCACGTCAGGTTTTCACTAATTAGCGGTCATGAAGACTAACGACTTGCCCTCACAGTGTTACGCGAGAGAGTGGAATAAATGCATTAAAGTACACCATTGATCACTATGAAGGTATATCATCATTATATATACGACTTTTCCTCACTGTAGTAGTGTATGAAATTATATGAAAAGTTGTATGTATATTTTGTCAACACTGTGGGGGGATAGTGTCCTTAGCCAATCAGAGATGAATTATTTCATGAGCATCTGACGTCATTGCAGGCAAAAAATGTCCTTAACCAATCATCGCCGAGGCTTATATTTGAACACGAGGAAAATAAGTCCTTAGCCAATCACTGTCGGGCCTTTCAACGAACAATAATACATCCTTAAACCTATCATAATAGAGCTCTTCCGCGAACATTTTTTTAACCCCGCGACAACAATACATTTTTAAACCAATCATAATCGAGCTTTTCAGAGAACATCTTATAACCCCGAGACAACAATACATTTTTAAACCAATCATAATCGAGCTTTTCAGCGAACATCTTATAACCCCGCGACTACAATCCATCCTCAGCCAATCAGCACTCGTCCAGGTCGTCGACAGGTAGCCGATAGTCTTTTGTCTTAGGAATGGCGAGAAGTTGATGAAGTCACTACCAACGACAATTAAATAAAAAGAAAGAAAAGATATACCGAAAAAAGATAAATCAAACACTATATATGAAAGAAAAAAAAGAAGATGAAAGATTAAAAACGAAATAAAGTCACAAAGCAACAAAATAAATGAGAGAAAAACAGAAAGACGCAGAAATTAAAAAAACAAAAAACAAGAATCAATTCAGTAAAAATAAAGAAAATAAAATAACAAAATAAAAAACATAATCGAATAAGAAAAAGAGAGAGAGAGAGAGAGAGAGTTGTGAGGATCGTCTGGAAGGTAACAATGGAACCATAGGGCCGTGTCTCCCGCTCTCAAGTAGAAGCGAAGGTCTTCAACAAGCTCCCCCTCCCCTCCCCTTCACGCCACAAGAGAAGATTCAACCAATTGGATAACTCCCGAGAAGGAAGACAAAGGGAGGAAGAAGAAGAAGACATTTAAGGCAGAGTTGATATGAGAGAAGGAAATCCAGACAAAGGTTTGATATAATGGTTGGTGTCAAATGATCTCCACAGTCCCATTAGACCCCCGTTCACAGTGAAAGTGCCAATTTACTCGTTATAGACTAGTAATATACCATAATCTACAATATATCGTGCACGAGCCCCCCTTGATACTGAGCTGGACTATAAATTCTTACTGCATCTTGTGGATGAGTGTATCGCTCATTATAGTAGTACTAGTACTTGTAGGAGTAGTAGTAGTAGTAGTAGTACTCCGAACGCATTCAATATAATCAACCGAAGAGCTACACTGCACAACATCAAGATCAAGTGTCCAAACTTTGCAATGTATGTTGAAAACACCTATAGGAACCCATCAGACCTCTATATAGTAAACAACAAGGCTCTAGGAGGTGATACCATCATGCAGTCAACTGAGGGAACAACACAGGGGGACCCTGTTGCAATGGCCATGTACGCAATAGGCCTATCAGTGCTCCAACACACAATAAGATTTAAAACAACCGCAGTCAAGCAAATGGAGTAAGCTGACGACCTTACAGGAGCAGGAGAAGTGGAGGACATCAAAAAGTGGTGGGGCCTGGTAACATCACGAGGTCCACAAATAGGGTACCATCCACATGCCAGCAAGTCCTTCCTCATTGTGAAGACAGAGCATTATGAACGGGCAGTGGAGGTGTTCGGTGGAAGTGAGGTCAAAATAACAAAGGATGGCTAAAGACACCTAGGCGCAGTAATCGGCACGACGGACTTCAAGACCGAGTACGTCACGAGAAAGGTGAATGAGTGGGTCAGGGAAATCCAAGCTCTGTCGGATATTGCTAAAACAGAGCCACATGCGGCTTTTGCACCAATCACCCATGGAGTCAAGCATTGCTGGAACTAACTACCTGATGCGCACCATCCCCATTATCGGACCCCTCCCTCATCCTCTGGAAGAATCTGTCAGCGTCAATTTCATTCTCAAATTAGTGAAACACCTTCACTTAACCCCAGCAGAAAGATCACTCCTTGCACTAACCACCGAACTGGGAGGAATGGGATTGTCCAATCCAGAGGAGATTGCTGCCACCGAACACCAAAACTCAGTTCAGCTCACGGCAGCCCTCACTAACCTCACAGTAGCTCAGAACACAACAGGCATCTTTTCTTGTCGTTATGTTACAGCCTGGGTGAGATGTCGACTGTCTTTCTTTCTCCTTAGGTCTACTTTGCTCTGCCTCAGGAGAACGAGAGCATCGGCCCCAAAGCCGACAACAGTTGCAGATATTGACTATGAGGCAACAGTCACTGAATGCCGTATAGATCTACGGCTCAACTAACTCAACACAGCTAGGGTAGCTACTTATGTATTAGGATATTTAATTTTAAGGTAAGAAAATGGTGGCGAAGGTGTGGTTATTGGGGGAGGCTGGAGGCCACGTTATATAAAAAAGTAGTAGTAGTAGTAGTAGTAGTAGTAGTAGTAGACGTAATCGTATTTGTTTCTATTAAAACTATCTTAAACAATATCGAATCCACAGTAATATTCACCTTTTAATGAACAGAGTGACACAAGTAAACTACAACACTCAAACTCAAATAAAAACATCAACAAAATAATACTCAAGGAACTGTGGGGCAAAAATAGCTCAGTCGTGACGTCAGAGGCTAAAACATGACGTCATTCAGGCAGATTAATGACGTCATAGCGCGGGCGTACGACGAAAGAATACAATTAACTGAGTAAACTTCCCACTACAGTAAAATCCCATTACCAACCATGAAGTATAAAGGTCGTGTCGTCACTAATATATGAAGAGAAATTAATCTAAAAATGACTATTATTGTACTAATAAAAATAAATTGCGTAAATAAACCATTGGACAAGATTTCATAAGCCTAAGACGACAGATTTTACAGTTTTTCGGCGCTCAGGATTTTCGCTCCACATTTGCATAAAACTCCTCGGATTAATCCACGAAAATCCACGGATTAATCCACGAACGATGTAAAGAGTAAATGAGATCTTTCTTCTTAGTGAAAGATAAAAGGGTATTTTGTTATATAAGCTGTGGTAGTACTGGCAGGTGTGTGGTAGTGCTGGCAGGTGTGTGGTAGTACTGGCAGGTGTGTGGTAGTGCTGGCAGGTGTGTGGTAGTGCTGGCAGGTGTGTGGTAGTACTGGCAGGTGTGTGGTAGTACTGGCAGGTGTGTGGTAGTATTGGCAGGTGTGTGGTAGTACTGGCAGGTGTGTGGTAGTACTGGCAGGTGTGTGGTAGTATTGGCAGGTGTGTGGTAGTATCGGCAGGTGTGTGGTAGTACTGGCAGGTGTGTGGTAGTACTGGCAGGTGTGTGGTAGTACTGGCAGGTGTGTGGTAGTATTGGCAGGTGTGTGGTAGTACTGGCAGGTGTGTGGTAGTACTGGCAGGTGTGTGGTAGTACTGGCAGGTGTGTGGTAGTACTAGCAGGTGTGTGGTAGTACTGGCAGGTGTGTGGTAGTACTGGCAGGTGTGTGGTAGTACTAGCAGGTGTGTGGTAGTACTAGCAGGTGTGTGGTAGTACTGGCAGGTGTGTGGTAGCGGTGTGGATACAAAGCTCGTCTCCTGTCATAAAGGTGATTAGTTTGCACCCAAACCACCACCACCATCACAACCACCACCACCACCACCACCACCACACACTACCACACACCACACCACCACCACCACCACCACACACTACCACACACCACCACCACTTGCAAATAGGCCACCATGTGGCCAGTGCTTCTACCAAGCCACACTGTCCGGGGAGGGTGTAGCCAGTGCTTCTCCCAGGCCACACTGTCCGGGGAGGGTGTGGCCAGTGCTTCTCCCAGGCCACACTGTCCGGGAAGGGTGTGGCCAGTGCTTCTCCCAGGCCACACTGTCCGGGAAGGGTGTGGCCAGTGCTTCTCCCAGGCCACACTGTCCGGGAAGGGTGTGGCCAGTGCTTCTCCCAGGCCACACTGTCCGGGAAGGGTCAGCTCATGTCCTGCTCTGCTGTTAATTGCCACCGTCTATATATAATCACTGTACCGAGACACCGGTAACCATAATTCATCTACCTAGACAACAGGAGACGTAATGAGTGGTACAAGTAGAGGTATATATTATTTATTCCATTATACACCGAGTTTATTGGATACTTACGCATTATACACCGAGTTTATTGGATACTTACGCATTATACACCGAGTTTATTGGATACTTACGCATAATACACCGAGTTTATTGGATACTTACGCATTATACACCGAGTTTATTGGATACTTACGCATTATACACCGAGTTTATTGGATACTTACGCATCTCATACGCCCAAAAAAAAAAAATTCCATAGAAATTGAAGCCGAATAGTAGACAATAAACATAAACAAAGAAAGTATGAAAATAAGAGAGGAGTAAACAATAGAAATAAATGTAAACAATAAAGAGTAAACAGGAGAAGTAGAAGAAAATAATCAACCAAAAGGAAAAATATTAAGAAAATAAAAGAAAAGAGTAACGAAGATAAATAAAAATAAACAATAAACAAAGACTAAGAAACAAAAGTAGAAAAGAGTAAACAAGAGAAATAGAAGAGACCAATAAATAAAAACAGAAAAGGAGGGGAAAAGAACAAGAGAAGAAATGAGTAAATAAGAGAAAATAAGAGTAAAGAATAGAAATTAAAGAAAAAAAGAAAAGTAAAAAGAGAAGAAGAAAAAGGAGTAAAAATCGACAAGAGAACGACGTGTTAGGAAGGGGGCAATAAAAGAAGCATTTAGCATAGGAATGGTGGATAAAGGAAGGGAGAGGAGAACTGTCAAAGAAACTTGAATATATTCTTTCTCTATCTCCCTCTTCTCCCTTTCTCTTTATCTCTCTTTCGTCAGTTTATTGGTCTCTCTCTCTCTCTCTCTCTCTCTCTCTCTCTCTCCAGTATGTCGGCCTTCAGGAGTAAGCTTCACCACGGGTATAATATGAGGACTCATGTCATCATCAGTAGTAATAAAGTCGTATCATACACTCACTCACTAAGTATCTAGAAGTAGTAGTAGTAATAAGTAAGTAAATTAGTAGGTAAGAAGAGGGTAAGTACTTAAATAGGTAAACTTAGGTCACTATCAAAATAATTTGATCAGTCCCTAAATAAGTAGGTATATACCTGAATAAGTAGGTAAGTACCCAAATAAGTAGGTGAAGACCATAACAGGTAGGTAGGAGCCTAAATAATGTGATCAGTACCCATATACAGTAAGTAGATAATTATCTAAATATGTAGGTAAGTACCTATATAAGTAGGTAAGAACTTAAAACAGTGGGTAAGTACTTAAATAGGTTGGTAAGTACCTAAACAACTAGGTAAGTACATAAATAATTAGGTAAGTACCTACAAAAGTAGGAAAGTACCTATGAAAGTAAGTACCTAAATCTGTGGGTAAGTACCTAAATAAGAGAGTAATTACCTTTATAAGTAGGTAAGAACCATAATATGTAGGTAAGTACCAAAATAAATAGGTAAGAACCCTAATATGTAGGTAAGTACCAAAATAAATTGGAAAGTACCTAAATAAGTGGGTAAATACTTGAGTAAGTTGATAAGTACCTACTGTAAATAAATAGGTAAGTAGCTATAAAATCAGGTAAGTACCTAAATTAGTTGGTAAGTACGTAAATAAATAGGTCAGTAACTATAAAGATAGGCAAGGAAATAAATAACAGCTGTAGCAGTAACGAATTCTTATTATTTAGTAGCAATAACAAGTATGATCATTAACTATTACCATCATTAATTATTATTACACAAGAGGTTACTTCAATAATATTTCTAAATATTTGTAAATAAACAAAAACACGTGGATTGGCACTCGAGTACTACGCATAAGCACGTGGTAAGGCAGTCTTTGTATATAAACACAGTCACGTGGTAAGGCAGTCTTTGTATATAAACACAGTCACGTGGTAAGGCAGTCTTTGTATATAAAAACAGTCACGTGGTAAGGCAGTCTTTGTATATAAACACAGTCACGTGGTAAGGCAAAACTTGTATATAAACACAGTCACGTGGTAAGGCAGTCTTTGTATATAAACACAGTCACGTGGTAAGGCGTTATTTGGAGGTAAACAAAAAAACACGTGTAACGACACTCTAGTAAATAAACAAACGCACGTGGGAGGTACTATTTGTAAATAAACAAACGCACGTGGGAGATACTATTTGTAAATAAACAAACGCACGTGGGAGATACTATTTGTATATAAACAAACGCACGTGGGAGATACTATTTGTATATAAACAAACGCACGTGGGAGGTACTATTTGTAAATAAACAAACGCACGTGGGAGATACTATTTGTAAATAAACAAACGCACGTGGGAGATACTATTTGTAAATAAACAAACGCACGTGGGAGATACTATTTGTAAATAAACAAACGCACGTGGGAGATACTATTTGTAAATAAACAAACGCACGTGGGAGGTACTATTTGTAAATAAACAAACGCACGTGGGAGATACTATTTGTAAATAAACAAACGCACGTGGGAGATACTATTTGTAAATAAACAAACGCACGTGGGAGATACTATTTGTATATAAACAAACGCACTGATAACGACGGAGAAATGAGCAATAATTTGAATAAATATTTTTCAACAGTTTTCACCAGCGAAAATTTAAACATGATACCCGAGGCACCGACTCTATTCAGAGATAGTGAAGAAAACAAATTAAGTGAGATAGTAGTGACTAGTAACGATGTTAGTAAGCAAGTAGACAAACTAAAGCCTAATAAGTCACCTGGTCCCGATGAGATATTTGCCAGAGTATTAAAGGAATGTAAGGAAGAGCTTAGTATGCCCTTAGCAAAGTTGTTTAACATGTCCTTAAAAACAGGTGTAGTACCAGAATCCTGGAGGATAGCGAATGTAATACCGATCTTCAAGAAGGGGGATAGATCACTATCCTCCAACTACCGCCCAATCAGTCTAACATCAATAGTAGGCAAATTACTGGAAGCAATCATTTCAAACTCTATTCGAAATCACCTGGAGAAGCACAGATTGATCAATGATTCCCAGCATGGCTTCACAAGCGGACGTTCTTGCCTAACTAATCTATTAACATTCTTTTCATCAGTTTTCGAATCAGTGGACGAGGGGCACAATTATGATGTGGTATATCTCGACTTTAGCAAAGCCTTCGACAGAGTACCCCACGAAAGACTAATTAGAAAGGTAGAAGCTCATGGCATCAAAGGTGACATCCTTAAATGGATTAGGGCGTGGTTACAGGACAGGAAACAGCGAGTTAGCATTAACGGCACTAAGTCCCATTGGAGCAACGTCACAAGTGGAGTTCCCCAAGGCTCAGTACTTGGACCATTATCGTTTATTATATACATAAACGACATAGATATCGGCATAGACAGCAACATAAGTAAATTTGCTGATGATACTAAAATAGGACGTGTTATCAAATCTGACGAGGACTCGGCAAAACTACAGGAGGATCTAAACAAATTTTTCGAATGGTCTGAAAAATGGCAGATGAAATTCAACATTGACAAATGTAAAGTACTCAGTATAGGGAATGTAAACAGGGAAACCAGATACCAGATGAACAACGATGCCATAGAGAAATCCGACTGCGAGAGAGATTTAGGAGTAATGATAAGTAGGAACCTTAAGCCAAGTAAACAATGTGTTTTTGCTCGTAACAAGGCTAATAAAGTACTTGGGTTCATACAAAGGAGTGTTAGTTACAAGACTAGCGAGGTCATCCTAAAACTGTATCTTGCTCTTGTGAGACCACACCTGGATTACGCAGTCCAGTTCTGGTCACCGTATTACAGAATGGATATAGAATCCTTGGAAAGAATCCAGAGGAGAATGACAAGACTAATCCCGGGTATCAGGAACCTTGAGTATAGAGACAGGTTAAAGCATCTTAATTTGCACTCCCTTGAGAGACGTAGAGCGAGGGGCGACCTGATAGAGGTGTATAAATGGAAGGCAGGGCTAAACAAAGGGGACATTACAAAGGTACTCAAATTATCCAACCAGGAGCGAACTCGTAACAATGGTTTTAAATTGGACAAATTTAGATTTAGGCGTGAAATAGGTAAACACTGGTTTGGAAACAGAGTAGTGGATGAATGGAACAAGTTACCAAATATCATCATTAACTCGAATACGCTGAATTGCTTCAAACATAGGTTGGATGCTCATATGAGCAATAGGGGTTGGGTGTAAACGGGACTGCCCAGTATGGGCCAATAGGCCCGCTGCAGTTTCCTCCATTCTTATGTTCTTATGTTCTTATGATACTATTTGTAAATAAACAAACGCACGTGGGAGGTACTATTTGTATATAAACAAACGCACGTGGGAGGCACTATATATATATATATATATATATATATATATATATATATATATATATATATATATATATATATATATATATATATATATATATAAAACAAAGAAGTATGTGCAGAAGAAAGAACTCTGTAAAAATCCTAACCTAACAATTATGTAGTGCGAGCCTCGGTGAAGCCTGACATGAAGAGGTAGAAAGAGACGTGTGTTGGACTGCTTGTGTTTTAACTGTGTGTTTTAACTGTGTGTGTGTGTGTGTGTGTGTGTGTGCGTATTAAACCAAGTCTTACCATTGTATCATCTAATTATATAACTGAAAAGTATAAACGCCGGAATGATAATAAACAAAACAAAACCATTGACAACAGGAACAAGAGAAAAAAACAAAAACACAACGATAACGAAACTACACAAAGAAAACAAATAATAATCTGATAACTTGTAAGGGATAAAATTCAAAACAAAACAAAACAAAACAAAGAAAAATTAGCTAGATTTTAGTCGAGAAAAACCTTAAGTCGAACACACTGTATATCACCGAACGGCTTCAAACCCTGTCATTACATAACGCTCAGGACACCAGATGATACGCCCACCATTACCTTATACCCGCGAACAGCATTTGGACGGATACTCGAACACTACGAAAGGCGAGACGCAATAACGGGGAACGAACGATAGGATTCTCATAAAGGGAAGGAGGGGAGAAGAGATAAAGGGGAGGAGGGGAGAAGAGATAAAGGGGAGGAGGGGAGAAGAGATAAAGGAGAGAAATGGTTACAATAACTGCAGTGAGGCGGAGAATGGCTCTGAGTGCTCTTATCTGGTGTGTGAGAGAGAGAGAGAGAGAGAGAGAGAGAGAGAGAGAGAGAGAGAGAGAGAGAGAGAGAGAGGCGGGGAGAAAGTTATTTGAAACTTTTTTATTTACTCAGACGATATTACGTCTTTTGTGTGTGTGTGTGTGTGTGTGTGTGTGTGTGTGTACCTGTGTGTGCGTGTGTGTGCATGTATTTGCGTACGTGTGCGTATATGAGTACGAGAGTGTGTGTGTGTGTGTGAGTAACAACATATGTACACTTGTTCTATTAACGCATAACTGCACGAACTCATTCTTCCAAGAACACACACACACACACACACACACACACACAGATGGCCGAGCGTGTGTGTCATACCCAACAATGTGAGCGTTTCAAAGAGCGTCACGTGCCAGTCTGTCTGTCACCTGTACTGTATATCATTAACACACGATAATATAAAGAAATAAAGTCAAATAAAAACAAACTAGAAAAACTAACATAGACAACAAATATATAACTTTGTGATAATATTAACTTACAGATTATTAAAATGGTTGTGACCTAATATTAGTACTTAATAAATAAACACCATTTAAGGGAATTTTCTGTCTCTGTCTCTGTCTCTTGATGTCTGTTTGTCTACCTGTCTCTTTTTCGCTCTCATTTTATTTGTCTATGTCCCATTCTATCTATCTATCTATCTATCGATCTGTCTATCTATCAGTGGCCAAAAATTGACAAAAATAGGCCAATTGCGAGCGACCATTGGGAGACGTTAATTAGGGTGAAAATACGCTGAAATTGGAACCTTGAGTGACGCCACCTTGATGGGAAGACACAAGGGGTGGGGGAGACTAGGGGTAGGGGAGGTAAGGGGTAGGGGAGACTAGGGGAAGGGGAGACTAGGGGTAGGGGAGGTAAGGGGAAGGGGAGACTAGGGGTAGGGGAGGTAGGGGGTAGGGGAGACAAGGGGTGGGGGAGATAAGGGGTGGGGAGACAAGGGGTGGGGGAGACAAGGGGTGGGGGAGACTAGGGGTGGGGGAGACTAGGGGTGGGGGAGACTAGGGGTAGGGGAGGTAGGGGGTAGGGGAGACAAGGGGTGGGGGAGATAAGGGGTGGGGAGACAAGGGGTGGAGGAGACAAGGGGTGGGGGAGACTAGGGGTGGGGGAGACTAGGGGTGGGGGAGACTAGGGGTAGGGGAGGTAGGGGGTAGGGGAGACAAGGGGTGGGGGAGATAAGGGGTGGGGGAGACTAGGGGTGGGGGAGACAAGGGGTGGAGGAGACAAGGGGTGGAGGAGACAAGGGGTGGGGAGAGTTAGGTGAGAGGTAAGTATTAAGGAACACTCCATCAACATATCAAATGTCATCCCGCTTACGTAACCCATTCTGAATCATCGGAGGAGAATGCTCAAAAAGTACCACGAACAGACCCTCCCTCCAAAATAAAGGGAAAGGATACTAAACCCTCAATAACCTGAAACACCTTAGGTTACTTTAAGTCAATGTTTGGTTAGGTTAGGTTTGAGTAGTTTCTTAATCTCTGTCATAATTATTCGTTTGACTTAGAGTACAGGTTCGTGTGAGTTTTCTAACACTGGATGAGAATCGAGAGTGACTCAGAGGGGTGGAGCCAGATGGTCGCCGCCAACCTGTCTACGTGTCTAAACTATTTATTCTCAACCCTTGTACGCAAAACCTTAAATGTGTGTGTGTGTGTGTGTGTGTGTGTGTGCGTGTGTGCGTGTGTGTGTGTGTGTGTGCGTGTGTGTGTGTGTGTGTGTGTGTGTGTGCGCGTGTGTGTGTGTGTGTGTGCGTGTGTGTGTGTGTGTGTGTGTGTGTGTGTGTGTGTGGTATGTGTGCGTGTGTGTGTGTGTGTGTGTGTGTGACGCTAAATAGTGATAATTGCCGATTAAGTATTAAAAGCAACTGATATTTTGAGATAACTTTTCCTTATTAGTAGTATAACTTAATGGAAATTAATTCATATATAATATTACAGGTTCTGTTTGATTTAAGAGGTCGTTTACCAGCATAAGCGAGCCACATCACCTTAAGTAGACTAGGTTACGTTAGGTTAGGTTAGGTTAGGTTAGGTTAGGTTAGGTTAGGATAGGTTAGGTTAGGTTGTCTGTGAAACTTGTACTTTTTTTATATATTATAATCTACTTGATCATCAATGGATAGTCAGAAGATTTCAGACACAAAAACAGAAAAAATACAAAGAAATTATCACTATTATCCCTATCTATTAAGACTATGAGTATACATAATTATTAAAAGAGATAAGTATGATGACATATTTCCATGAAGACGGACAGGCAGACAGGCAGACAGGCAGACAGACGTGGCAACCCTCACGTCCACACGAGAGAAGCGAGACGACCAATGTTGGAACACTGCCACGAACGGTAGCCCATAACCGCACTCACACCTTAACACCACAACCTCGTGATCTTGTATTAAACTAGGCTAAGTTAGGTGTATTGGATCACCTGAAGATTGGCCACCCCAGTTTATTTAACCTGAAAACTAACCATCTTAACCATACCTGGGGAGGGGGGGGGGGAGGGGTTAGGGTATGTTTGGTTAGGTTAAGTTAGGTTAGGCTGTGCTCCATTAGGTTGGGGTAGATTATGGTAAATTATGCCTGGGGGGCGAGAATGTAATAATAATAATAATAATAATAATAATAATAATAATAATAATAATAAATACAACAAAATAATAAAATTAAATTATATAACCAGAAAGAAATACAAAAAAAAAATCACAGTGAGAAACAATATACAGTATGTATGTTGTGTAGTCAATAGTAAGAGAAACAATTGAGACCCTGCAATTGTGTGTAAATGAGGCAGAAAGTCAGATCACCAACCTGGGACTTGGTCACATATGGCAGCAGGGTCCACCATTAGACAACACATTATTCTTCCAATATCTTCCCAGGCGGCAGTACCTCCCTGTTTGAGAGCTGCCTACTACCTGGTATGTGCGGCTCTTTGGAGTTGGAGGAACACGACCTAGGGCGGTTTATCCAGTGTTGGTACAGGAGGAAACTGGGAATGGGAAACCTGTGGTGTTTGGTAGTGAGGGTCACTACACCCTTCTCACGTGTGACCGGCCGAGGCTCGAACCCTTGACATATTGGTGAGAGTTATGTGCATTACTGCTGTACCGCGTTAACTACAAGTGATAATTAATTGTGTGTGTGTGTGTGTGTGTGTACAGTATGTATGTGTGTATGTTCTTTAACAGGTCAATGCCGACAGTACGGTGAGGCGTAGAAGCGTTTACAGCGCCCAACAGGGAAGCATGCTAAGTCCATGCTTGCCTTTATGTCTCATGAGTTAAGGGCGTAGAAGCCTGAAGGGTCAAGGGGTGTAGAAGCCTGAAAAGTCAAGGGGTGTAGAAGCCTGAAGAGTCAATGGTTTTTGTTATCAAGTTATTGGAAGCTCCAACAACTTTCCCTGAATACGAATTCGCAACCTTCGACTTACAACAGGTACCTACTTTACTGCTAGGTGAACAGGGACGAAGGGGGCTAGGAAGTATGTCCAAACAACTTCCACCGGCCCGGGAATCGAACCCGTGACATCTCGCTTGCGAGGCAAGAGCAGCACCGTTCTACCACCGGCGCCCCTACGTCACCATTAAAAGAAACACAGATTAATATTAGTTCATATGTGATAAGAGTAGCGTCGTAGGGAGGCGGGTGCGGCAGTTACCTCGACAGATACACTTTACTGTTTTTTTTATTAATAGTTGTCTATGTTAAGACTTTATAATACTTATTAATTCTGGGAATTTGAACACATTAAAAATACAAACAACAACGATAACAACAGTCTTGAGTATAAATTTACATTGGGATTAAATTTTATAACGAACTAAAATGAAAAATATGAAACAAAACTGTAATTCTTCAGCGGCGGTGATGTACAGTAAGCGGACAACATTAAACATATTTATTACGTCTTACGGTGGTTGGGTCTTGCTGTTTCCTCTCTTGTTTCTTTGTTTTATTTCTTATTGTGTGTCTTTCTTTCGCATTAAAATCAACAAAGTAAAATGTATTGCGAAGTTGGCCACGCTAACGGCCTTGTACAGTTACTTCTCACGCTATAAAGGCAGATTCTAAAACCATCCTATAATAGATCACTAAACCCAATTAAATAAAACTTCACTAAACCTTGGAAGATATTTGGAAGTAAGAAATCATTCCTCTCTCTTGCCGCCGCCTGGAGAAGGTTAACAGACCGACGTAGCAGTGTTGCCATATGTGTATGTTTGGTATTTTCCTCACTACAGTCTATTGTTCGCTCCAAGAACAATGTTAAAAATGGATCCCGTTGAGGACTAACTGAGTTGGATAGAGAATAAATAACCTCAGAATATATGACGATTATCCCAAGAGCAATGCCAGATATGAGCTGTGGTTAAACTTATTTTTATTTTAAGTCTTTTTTACTTCTGGTGGAAATTTGGCGCTCGTGTGTGTGTGTGTGTGTGTGTGTGTGTGTGTGTGTGTGTGTGTGTGTGTGTGTGTTTCGAACGAATCTTTGTACTGATTTCTCCCGTCCGACTTACCGGAGGGTCGGGTTGTGTACGTGAGGTTCTGCACGATTCTGGAGGCTACCGTGGCCCACCTTCAATCACGACAATGTGTGTTATATGTGCAGTGTGTCTGTGTTATGTGTACTGTGTGCGTCTGTGTATATATATATATATATATATATACTGTATATACATAAAGTCACAGGTGTCAGTAGTCACGTATGAGTGAGTGAGCCGGACTGTGGTCGCACCTGTGTACAACTAGTATGTGTGTAAAGTCACGTACATGTATAGGTGTGTGTATGTGAGCACCTATGTTTGTGCGTGTGTGTGTGACTGTGCATACAAAGTCATCCATGTAAGGACAGACTGACAGGACAACCATATAATCTATTTGCCACAACCACATTATCTAACTCTTTGCTGATATAAATAAAACTATGTAAACAAAACAATGCCGCCCCGAAACACAACACAGACGGGTCCTAAGAGCTGCTCTCATACTTGACAGGAGTGAGGTGATAACGCCACTTGTAAACATAACATTATCGCCAAGTTGTCTGACCAGATTCCTTATAAGACTCGTCAATACCTGCCTTTGAGGCACAGTTAATAATGCATTTATTGCGTGATCCACTCATGTTGTCCGAGGTACAGTTGTGGGAATGTGTTCCTTCACCCTCTATGGATATAAATAAAGTTCTTATAATATCCGAGCAGGATAGGACTCGTAGCAATTGATTTAAGTTGGATAAGTTAAGGTTTAAGAGGGAGATAGGAAGAAACTGGTTCACAATTAGGGTGGTAGACGAGAGGAACAAGCTTAGCAGCTTTGTAGTAAGTGCTGGAACGCTGGAAAGTTTAAGAAATAAGCTAGAATGATTCATGGATGATAGAGAGTGGTAGTAACTCTCAACAGGAGCTGCCATGCACAGGCCAACCGGCCTATTGCAGACTCCTTATTTTCTTATGTTTGCAGTCAGGCTAACTTTATTAATTAATGACCAGCTACCGTACTGTACTAACTATAAGTTATGGAAGGACTTAGTCTGATGTTTACTGGACGACTCTCTATGGCCTGACTCACTGCCGACGGCGATCCCTTGAGAGTGAGGCGAAAATAAAGCCAAAGGTTGAGCAGTGACAATACCACGTGACTGTGATTATATTACCAAGAGCTGCGTCAGTCACTCAGTAATCCAGGAGTGACGTTATCAAGAAGGTCGAGGGGATTTATACTCTTATAATGGGAGTGTGATTTAGGAGGTATCAGTGTTGTGATCCCCAGTGGATTATGTGTACTGAATGTTGTGTAACTACAATATAATGAATTAAAACGTATCCTGAAATGTGTTTAATGAATACAGCTTCACCTTGGCCACAATGTCAACGTTATATAACCATCACTACAAACTCTTCAGTGACAAAAATAAATAATATCAAGAGATGACTTGTAAATAATTTTCAGAATTCTAGTTCACTCAGTCGGCTGTGACCAAACACTGACAACTCTCCACGCCAGGACATTCTCTCACAGTGTTGGGAGATGCTCAGTCCTCACACTGTGCTGTCCTCCACAGACTCGGTGGTGGGTATAATCTTAGTCTAAATTACAAAACAAACTGAATGACAAAAAAAAAAATCAACAATTTAAGTTTATCAACCAAATTACAAGTGAAGCCAAGAGTCAATGTGAAGCTCAACAACATGTACTGTACAAGGTGTTATGAGGACGCCTGCTAGTGTGACCTTGGTCTTCTAAGGTCAAGGTCACCTTTACAGTCAAAATAAGTTGTCGAACAAAAATATTTCGGTCTAATATTTTATTTTGTTTGTAGAAAGACAAAATTAATTACTCAAACTTGATATTTTCAGAGCAAGTGGGCGCTTAAGCGGATACAGTACAGGTTGAGGGCACCACAGTTCAATTGGAAGCATAATGTGTTGTCTAATGGTAGACCCTGCTGCCACATGGCATCACGAAAATTGTGACCAAGTCCCAGGTTGCTGATCTGACTTTCTGCCTCATTTACACACAATTGCAGGGTCTCAATTGTTTCTCTTACACTGACAACACAACAAACATATATTGTTTCCTACTATTGATCTTTTTTTATTTTTTAATTTCTTTATGGTTCTTTATTATTATTATTATTATTATTATTATTATTATTATTATTATTATTATTATTATTATCATCATTATTATTATTATTATTACATTTTCGCCCCCCAGGCCCCGATGTGGGTCAGTGACCTGTGCCCGGGTGGGCTAATCCTCGTATAGTTAAAAAAAAATCGTGGCTGGGAACAATGAAGGAGGTGGAGTACAGTGGCGGCCACTTGTGTACCGGACACAGGATCAGTGTACACTATGTGTCCACCCCCCACGAGCAGCTGGAGGAGGAAACACCTCAAGCTGACGGACGATAAAAGGAAATTAAAAACAAGGAAGGCATAGATCAGCGAGGCTCACCCGCGGCATCATCACCACAAGAGGTAAATCCTTTCCCTCACCCGCCTTCACCATGAGTCAGGTAGTGAGAACCATTAACGCATTATAAAGGTTCTTGCCGATCATTACCTGCACCAGTTTTGTTTGGGCGACTGACTCCCTCGGGTTATGACATCATCACCTGAGGAGGAGACACGTGACAGCTGAGGCAGGAACTTTCGCCAAGTGCGTCACGTCTGCTGCCATCAACGACAGGCGGCAGTGATCATGATAAGGATATAAGCGTGAGCGATATACTCCAACAGCAGCAGCGATACACTCAAGGGTCGCGATTTACACACTTTCTCATGAGTGGACTAAGACTCATTACTGGTGAGAAATATACGACTCACGTGGTTATATCTGAGGACCTATGTCTATTTAACTGAGAGCATCACTGTTTATTCAACTGTACAACGTCTAAGTATTTGTAAAGGTTATTACGTGTTGCCTCCTCAACAACAGTGAACTGGCCTCCTCAACAACAGTGAACTGGCCTCCTCAATAACAGTGAACTGGCCTCCTCAACAACAGTGAACTGGTCTCCTCAACAACAGTGAACTGGCCTCCTCAACAACAGTGCATCAAACTGGGGCAGCGTTAAGTACCCTGGAGGTCGGTGCTTCAGAGGGCAAGTGGTTGGAAGAGGCAACAACAGTTTTGCTGGGGATCAGACCAGTGAGTAACCAGGTGGAAAGCCTCTGGTAACCCCCACTACCTCCTCCCCCCTCGCCACGAAGCTAGGGGGGATGGAGGGGAAGGGGAAGGGGAGGGAGGAGGAGATAGAGGGGGAGAAGGCGGGAGAGTGGGAGGGAGCAGGAGATGGAGGGGGAGAGGGAGGGAGGGAGGGGATTATCCACCTGCATAAATGTTAAGACTTCTCGCTACTCCACTGTTGGGTTAAAAGACGAAGGCATTATAAGTTGGAGTTTATTCGTGTCGTAACAAGGATGACACTCAAACACTTGTCACTCCGGCATATGACATAATATCAGACTCGCAGTAACCAGATATTATTTATTTTTTTTACCTGCTAGCCACATCGTTGCCAGACACCATCAACACCTGAGCCAAATTAAGTGACTCATTGGGTCAGTTTCCAGCACCGAACACCAATAACACAGTGAACACACGGGTCTATGATACAAGAGAGAGAGAGAGAGAGAGAGAGAGAGAGAGAGAGAGAGAGAGAGAGAGAGAGAGTGAGAGAGAGAGAGAGAGAGAGAGAGAGACCGCAACAATAAAGAGGTCAGCGGCAGGTTAAGTGATTGTCATGGGGCCAAGATCTGTTAAAAGAGTAAGTTGAACCGAACGTGTGTGTGCGCGCGCGCACACACACACAGGGTAGTGTAATGTGTCTAGTGTGGCAGCATTATATTAGTGTTAAGGTGGAAGCACTGCTTGCCTCCTCTTGCTTTCATCTACTGCCGCTCCCTTGTGGCGAACACCTAAGCAACACGTACACCAGGTGTTACAGAGGTGTGTCAGCTGTGTACTCCTACCACGGACAGACACATGCACACGGCCACGTACGCCAGGTGTGTCAGCTGCCCCGCCATGGCCACCGTCTCAAAACACCTGACCTGGAATTCATTGACTTGCCTCTTATACCCCCCCTTCCTCTCTTCTTACTCTCCTTTTCTCTTCCATTTATTTCGTCCTCTTCTCTCCCTCCTACTTTTTTCTTCCCTCTCTTCCTTTCCTTCATCACCCTCCACCCACCCACCCACCCCTCCTCCCCAAGGACACTTCCTCCCCATAGCCACACCCCGTCCTCCCCATAGCCACACCCCGTCCTCCCCATAGCCACACCCCGTCCTCCTCAAAGCCACACTCCCTCCCGAAAGCCACATCTACGAGACGACACTGACATAGCGACAAGCGGTAGGTAGTAAAGCAACAGGACCGACGCCCTCAGAGATAAGAGCAGTAGCCGCTGTTATCAGTAGTGGTCTGCTGAGCCTCCCGATATAACGGTAAAAAACACTGGCGTTAATTGTGTATTTATCCGGGGGGTTTCATGTATTATTTTAACACTGTAATAGATATTCTGTTTATGTATCTATACTCAGAAATACATACATATATATATACGGATTCATATCACACACACACACACAGTGACTGCTTTGAACCCAATAAATGACCTGTTATCTGTTATCTTCTTATATCTTTTTTTTTTTTGGTAATGTGTCTTAGTGGTATTCTGATGCCATGTTGGTTAGGTTAGGTTAGGTTAGTTTTTAACTCAAAGTCAGTCTGGGAGGTTGTATTTTAACCCCAAGTCAGCCACATGGAGACGTTCTCACACCATCAAGAGATGAAAGTGACTGACTCAGGTACAGTACGTAACCACTTCAAGATTAAAACAACGAAAGAAATCCGATTGTTTGAATATCCGGACCCGGGGAAGGTAACGAGCGTGTTATCAGTACCAACTCCCAGTCCGTTGGATAGTGATAACACGATAAAGATAACAAACACAGGTTAGGTTAATTTTAGATTAGGTTTGGAAGACTTTTATAACAACCTCAATATATAATAACATAAGATCGGGTTTTCCTTACCTTTACCACATAACCAACTAGATAATGACGTGAGAATGAACGGAAACACTTAATGTCTACTACTGCCTTTTAGCCTAACCTAACCTAACCTAACCTAACCTAACCTAACCAACTAGATAATGACGTGAGAATGAACGGAAACACTTAATGTCTATCACTGCCTTTTAGCCTAACCTAACCTAACCTAACATAACCTAACATTACCCAAATACACTGAATTACACTTAGGAAATGACTCAATTAGAGTATCGTCCTTATATCTGAGGGTTGGCGACCACAGTCCTCCACTCTAAAACGTTCTTGGGCTGTTTTTATCAATCCTCCCAGGTTTTGCATCTCTCTGGGGACACAATTTTAAACTACATTCATCCTTACCAGTCTCTGCCTTCCCCTGGCCCTCCTACCCTCAACTTTGCCCTAAATATTTCTGTTATAATCTTTCACACAAAATCATATCAAACAATTTAGTAATAGAATTAGTGACACTGATGCCGCGACAATTGTGTGGATCAGATCTGTCTCCTTTCTTAAATATTGTAAAAACTTTTGCCCTTATCCATGAAACAGGATACTGACCATAAAGAAATACACTGTTAAAGAGAATGACCAGAGTTAATATCCATTGTGTTAGGAGCAGCGAGAATATACCTGGAGAAAGCCCATCTGGCCCACATGCTTTAATTAACTTATTTTTTTTTTAATTCACTCATGAACGTCTACGGGCGAGATAGGCTCATCCAGGATAGGTATGGTTATGCCAGTATTAACCTCATCAGTATAAGGGTCCACAATATCAGAAGGGGGGGGGGCGTTAAGTATATGTCCCAACTATCATAACCAGACACATTTAAATTCCCCTTCCAATCTATTGCTCTCTCCTTATTCTCGAGTCACCATCATCTTGTAGCAACCTTTCTCATCTACCCGAGTTATCATCACTGTACTACACATTCTGTACACGGGCCACACACTTCCCAGCACATGTGAAGCATCGGTCACGCTCTCTGCCAATACAATTATATCACTGTTATCAGCCACAGCAATTTGAGCACCACACCCACAGAGAGCCACACCCACATAGAGCCACACCCACACAGAGCCACACCCACACGAGGCAGCGGAGTGAAGCTCAAAATGCCTTTAAAGGTGAACAGTGGCCATAAATTTCCTTTAGTTGTAAAGTGCATCATTTATACCTGGCTGAGTGTGTATGACCTTGTGATTGTGTATGACCTTGTGAGTGTGTATGACCTTCTCATTATGTATGACCAAGTGTTAACCATACCCAACTGCAAAAATTTACAGGTCAACACAAGATGCGTGAATTTTTCAATTCCACTAACTACTCATAGAGTGGCCTCCCTCCGCTCATCCGACGGTAACTCCCTAATTAAAGACGAAGATTGCTTCCGTCAGCACTGGAAAGAGCACTACCATTGGCTGCTCAACCGAAACACAGATGTGGATGTCCTGACTACCAGCAGGTCCCTCAGTATTCAGAGCTCACCCACCTCAGCTATCCACCATCCCTGGATGAGGTAGCTACTGCCATCAAACAGATGAAAAATAACAAAGCCTCAGGGACTGATGGAATCCCAGCAGAAGTGTATAAAGCAGGGGGACCTCTGCTTACCAGCCGTCTCCACTCTCTCCTGGAGAATATATGGGAAAAGGGAGGAAATCCCCCAAGCTCTTAAAGACGGCTTCATCGTTAATATTTATAAGAACAAGGGAGACCGGTCAGACTGTGGTAACTACTGCGGGATCTCGCTGCTGTCCGTAGCTGGCAAGATTACCGCCCGAGTCCTCCTAAACAAACTTCTTCCTGTAGTGGAAAACTTCCTCCCAGAATCTCAATGTGGCTAACCTTACGTAACCAATTTTAACCTAACCTAACCTAGCCTTACTTAACCTAACTTTACCAAGGTTAGGTTAAACTTCAGGTGAAAGTAAGTTGGGGAATGAGAAAGAGTTAGGAGGGAAGCGGAGAAAGAGAGAAAGAGAGAGAGAGAGAGAGAGAGAGAGAGAGAGAGAGAGAGAGAGAGAGACTACGTGAGGCAGATCAGGTGGCCCGGTATGCTCCTCCCTCATTACAAAGACCACTGGGCCACAGGTAAACCGAGTGGCAGGAGCTTCATGGTGACAAACTCGTACACACAGCCTCACCTACAGTACCTACGGTCATTATCACACAAAAGTAAGATTTGTAAATAATCGTAAAAAAATCGTAAATAATCGTTTTTAAATATAAATAATGGGACATAATCGGTATTTATCGTATATAACTGTAAATATTCGTAAATAAGTGTAACTATTCGTAAAAAAAATAACCACTAATCATTATCGTGATTTACCACATTAGGAAATATCGCTATAGATTTCAGCAATAAACAAAGGTATATACGTAGAGTGATGCCCAAATCTCAAGTAAGTTATTTAGGAATATCGTAAATCACTGACGACATAAGAAAGGTAACGTGCTTTAATTGTGTCAAAATATAAATAATAATAAACACCATGGGAACAAGTCCAGGTACAGGTGTGACAATTACAGGTACAGTGATCCTCAGGTGGTGACTGTATCTTCAGATAGATGTACTATAAAAGTCGTCAAGTCATGTGGTGTTATTATACTAGTGACTTAACCCCTACATACGGATACAATTAATGTACTAAACCCTACTTAACATTATCTTAACACAAACAATTATAATGTGTTGATAAATAAATGGGACGCTTATAGATTTATTACACAATTAAGATGGAGTTAATGTTAATCAGCCTTCTAATAGTGAGGTTTTTTCTGGTTGTGAAGGTTAGTGCGGTGTTGTGTGAGGTCCTCCCCTGCGTCATCATTTCTTCTCTTTAACTCACGGTTATAAGAACTCGCTGACTTACGGTACATAATCGGTAAAGTAATTCAGGAGTTGACTTGATCTTCGCCATTTTTTTTTTTTTTACGGTTTGATCGACTGTCAGGTGCCTTAGGAGAAAGATCTGACGGAGCTGAGGTGTAGGAAGGATTGCGTGCGCTGCCAGTTCACCCACGACTTTCTACACAGGCGGTGTCTTCACTCTTCAGTTTCTTTCTGAAGGGTCACTTACCTCAAGTCTGGTGACCTTTGACCTCTCGCGCGCCCCCCCGCCGGCCCTTGGTTACTGCAAGGTCTTATGGATCAGTTTTGTTTCACAGGATGATCGGCCATTATTCCCTCTACCTCCTCCTCTCTACAGGTGGGGCCGGTCTCCTACACCCTTACTTAATTAACTAATGGTGTGTTGACCATAGACTCACTCCATGACATTCAGCTTTTTTAGTAGCACATAACCTCAATACTGCGTGACACCCAGACCTCAGCAGACCTGTTCTTGATGACATTTCTCCCTGAGTGTCGGTTTGATCAACAAGTGCACTACAGTATTCCCTCTCTCGCACGCTATAACTTTGTTGGGCTTACACTCCTGCTCACAGTCTACCCATTACTCGTCCATCTCATGGAAACTCGCCATTAAACGACCTTCTATTATAAGGGAAATCGTCCTTCCCCATCAAACCTTACACCCGCGGCCATCAACCTCCATCATCTCCAAAATTATGGAAGCCATAAAAGCAAACGACTTCTCCGTCACCTGGAAACACATTCATGATTCTCTGATACACAGTACTGGTGTGTTCCGGCTCCTTCCTCGCCAGATCTCATTTCTTCTCTCCCTCGAAACTTTGCCTCTGTGCCATATTACTTGGCAACACACTAACTCATTTCTGTAAACATCCCTAAAGACCAATGACAATATTTCTCACTCTTCTTGCCTAGAATACTTCAGACTGCCCTCACATGCCTGCCACGTTTTGTATAGGTCTTCTGGCCTCTCCTACAGTCAGCCATCACAATATTATATAAGAAAGACATTTATACAGTTCCTTGGCTCGAGCTAGCAAACGTCTGGACACCATAAGTCGTTCCAATTAATGCACAGGGGTGTCTTCTGTCCCCTACTGAAAGTCTTTGTCCTCCCTGTCTCTCTCTACCTCCCTTGTCTCCCTGTCTCTCTCTCTCTACCCCCTTGTCTCCCTGTCTCTCTCTCTCTCTACCTCCCTTGTCTCCCTGTCTCTCTCTCTACCCCCTTGTCTCCCTCTCTCTCTCTCTCTCTACCTCCCTTGTCTCCCTGTCTCTCTCTCTCTACCTCCCTTGTCTCCCTGTCTCTCTCTCTACCTCCCTTGTCTCCCTGTCTCTCTCTCTCTACCTCCCTTGTTCCCCCCCACTTCGCCCCCAGCAAACAGCAAATCATCTACAAGCCACTTTCACTCCCAAGTGTGATCTTACAGCGGTCACTCACACACACACACACTAACCTTGTACCGACCATTACACCACAACAAAATCAACCACTAACCAACCATTTCTCAGTAGTCCGGTCACCTCTCATCCTCAACACCCTCTCGTGGGGGGGGGGGGGGGGGCCCTCCCTATACATCAATAGTTCTTGGGTTAACCCACACTCACAATCTCCCCTCAAATCAATACGTCTCTGCTGAATGACTTATGACGATATGTGAGCTGTGACTTTCTAATGTGATCGTCTTAAATTCACTTCGCGTCTCAAATGGAACACAAGACTTTGAGGTTCGTGGAGGTAATTGTACAGTCGCCTGCACTTATACCTGGTACAGTGGTTGGTGCGTTTTGTGAGATGTGACAGCACCGTGGAATGCTTCCTTAGTCTGGCTACTATTGTAAGGTTCCTTAGGACCATTTCGGAAGTTTTAATGTAATGTAAACAAACACAGTAGTGCCACATCTCACAAATCATACCACCCACTGTACCAGGTATAAATGTAAACGACTGTACACTCAGTCCTTTATGTGATGCGGGCCTTGTTTCCAGCCTCCCTCTGTTTCCCGTACCTCCCTTTTCCTCCCTTATACCTCCCTCTTCCTCCCTTATACCTCCCTCTTCCTCCCTGATCATATACACCTCACACCTCCTCGCCACTGTCTCAACTTTCTCCTTTTACAACCTCTTTGAATTTAGGTCACACAGGAGTAGGCGGCACACACACCCACCGCATTTGTCTCTCCCCATGATAAACTTCACAGGGTATGAGTGCTTCTATTCTTGGTAACTGCAAAGGAAGGAAAGGGAAAAAATATACAGAACTGGTTATGAGTAGAAAGACGGGAGGAAGTTATCGTCGCTAGAAAATGAAAGTCGATATATTAGTCATGTAGAAGGATATATTGTCAAGGTTTTTCAAGGCTGTTATGTTCTTTCCTAACGTTAAACCAACTCCAATAAGATTATATTATTAAGACAGTTAGCTGACATGACACCAGGATGTAACTCGTTAACGTCAGATGGGATCATTTCTACTGTTGTCGCCGCAGGGAGGGAAGAAGTATGTCGGTAGGGCCCACAGAACCAAGTCCTCAGGGTTCCTTCAGCAGTTAGGCCCCTTAGAATTGGAGTACATTAACACTTGGCCCTAATTCTGATGGTTAGATTAGGCCCTATTCGAAAGAGGCCCCTAATTGTAATGGTTAGGTTAGGTTAGGTCAGGGACTGTTAGTACACACAGGTCTCTACGGTATGGAACCTGTCAGAGTATAATTGATGAGACTTCACCGGGCCTCAGGAACCAACACTCTACAGGTCCTGGACTACTCTATCACATGTGGACTCGTCAAATGGGCCCCAGTCCTAATAGACTTCAACCTAATTAAACCATTATGACTTAGCTAGAGTACATAATGGGTCACATTCCTATTGGGCTTAAATTCTAATGGGCAACAGTAACAATGGGTCTTAATCCAGATGGTTATATGAGGTGAGGTTAGGTTAGGTTAGGTTAGGTTGGAGCTCTCTCAGGAACAGTGGCTGTGGGATGTATAACCTTTGAGGGCGGCGGATTGGTTCCCTTCCCCCGCCGCCAACGAGTGTACATTGAGGGGGAGTGAGACCGCAACTTCACTTGTCTGGGGTCACGCACGAACCGGCGGCGGGTTGTTCACTTTCTCGCAGGGGATGTTGCCGGAGGGAAGGGGAGGGGGGGGGGGGGCTTAAGAGGAGGAGGAGGAGGAGGAAAAGGAGGATAAGGATGTAGGGGAACAGAAGATAGGAGTGTGGAAGTGGAGGAAAGAGAGAGAGAGAGATTTACAACCCCAAGGACTGCCATCAAAACAAACCCAAATGGATAACTTTCACAGGATCTTAAAAAAAAAAAAAATATGGGCCATTATTGTGTAAACACCACAAGGCTCAAGAACAAATAACCTCCCCTGTGTGAACCAAGACTACCATCTCCACTCAATATTTTCAAGAGGAGGACCAGACTCTTCCTCTTGCTCCTCCTTTTTCTTCTTCTTCTTCTTCTCCAACAACAACAATCAGGAGGAGGAGCAGACTTTTCCTTCTCCTCCTCCTCCTCCTCCAACAAGAACAACAACCAATAATCACAACCGATGGCTAAGTCTGCACACTGTCACAAAACACTACACTTTCTATCAACTTTTACCAGAAAAAAAAAAAACCTTATCAGCAAGACAACTTTCTCCTCCAGGGGCGTCAGAAGAGTAAAGACGACGGCGGCAGTAAACAGAAGGAGATAACAGAGACGCCCTTACAGCATCCAGCCAAAGTTAGGGGGGGGGGGGGAGGGAGGAGAGGGAGAGAGAGAGAGGATGAACTTATGACGGTGGTTCAGGTGGTTTGAGAGGAGATAAGGAGGTTGTTGGCCTATAAGGTATACAGTACATAGTGATAACCCCCGCTCCCTTCTCCTCCCCAGTCATCTCCTCTCCCCTCCCCTCTTATCTCTTCCTAAACATCCCCCCTTCCCTCCCATCTATTCCTCACCTCCCCCCCCCTCCCTTCCGCGTGGGCGTGGGTGGGTGGCGGGTGGCAGCTATACACCCCCAAAAAACCCGTCGAGCCGCCCACTCCGCCACTCTCTCCTCCTCTCTCTGGCCGCCCGGTTATCTGGGGCACTAAGCTGCCACCCTCAGGAACGATGCAGGCGACCATCTACCAACACCATGAGTCTCTGTGTTGTAGGTTAGGTTAGGTTAGGTTAGGTTAGGTCAGGTCAGGTTAGGTCAGGTCAGGTCAGGTCAGGTCAGGTCAGGTTAGGTTAGGTTAGGTTAGAACCGGAACACGCTTGATCACTCACTATTTAACGTTCATATAAGGAGGCGAGGCGAAGGAGGGAAGAACTACATTGAGTAATGAGGAGAGGAGGGATGGGGGGATGGGGGGAATGGGGGAGTAAGGGGTGTGATAGAGTGTGGTGAGGCGTGTGAACAGTATATTACCAGTCATGCGAGAGCCCTTCCTTCATCAAGTAAACTGCCTAATATATTTCCCTCATTACTGCATCACCCTCACACAGGCCTGCGTGACTCATGAGCTAACCCTATAGTGATGTCCTGTGTACTCTATAGCCCCTACAAGTGTACTCTGGGGCCCCATAAGTGTACTCTGGGGCCCCATAAGTGTACTATGGGGCCCCATAAGTGTATGCTAGGTACATGAAGGTACTCTGGCGCCCCATAAGTGTACTCTGGGGCCCCATAAGTGTACCTGGAGAGGTCGACTTGTGAAAGAGACTTAGGGGTACTTGTAAGCCAGGACCTACGGACTAGAAAACAGTGCGTTAATGTTTGAAATAAGGCAAACAGAGTATTAGGTTTTATATCTAGAAGTGTAAATAATTGGAGTGCAGAGGTCTTATTGCAACTATATCTTGCGCTAGTCAGGCCACATCTCCATTATGCGGTTCAGTTCTGGTGTCCTTATTATAGAATGGATATCAATTCACTGAATTCGGTGCAGCGAAGAATGGCGAAAATGATTCCGGGACTTAGAAACCTTCCATATCAAGATAGATTAAAGAAACTAAACTTGCATTCCCTAGAAAGACGAAGAGTGCGGGGAGATATGACAGACGTATTTAAGTGGGTGAAAAGAATCAATAAAGGGGATATAAAGTTCTTATAATATCCGAGCAGGATAGGACTCGTAGCAACTGATTTAAGTTGGATAAGTTTAGGTTTAGGAGGGAGATAGGAAGGAACTGGTTCACAAATAGGGTGGTGGACGAGTGGAACAAGCTTAGCAACTATGTAGTAAGTGCTGGAACGCTGTAAAGTTTTAAAAGGAGGCTAGATAGATTCATGGATGATAGAGAGTGGTAGTAACTCTCGACAGGAGCTGCCATGCACAGGCCAACCGGCCTATTGTAGACTCCTTATTTTCTTATGTTCTTAAGACACCATTTCCTATAATAATCAAGGCGGTGGCACACTGGGTATTGTTTCCAACGCGCTCGTTATAATTAACCATTACATTTTCCACATTATTCGTAGGTACGTAATTAATTCTTAACATGTCTTATTGCAGAAAATGTTATCGGACATTAAAACAAAATCAATCTAAACTTACTTTGAATACAGATGATATACAGTATGGCACACGAGAACACCATCCGACCGTCCAGTCACTTGTTTACATTTCCAAATCAGAGAGACTACGAAGGTAAATCATTTGCGAAAGATGACACCAACTAAACAAACATAAGAATCATAAATCATCTAAAATAATTAATCAAATCCATCTAAAGTGAACTACGACTTGCAGTTTTTAAGTTACGTCATGTTAGTTTGTGGTCACCGTATATAAATTATTTAGTGCCGTAGTCCTTCAGATTATGAATGTCAACACAATTCACGGGCCAGACGCCGCTGCATGCTGGGGTAGTCAACGTGATTGAAAGTAAGTCCTAACCTATAATTTATGATATCTGATACGATTATCTGCAATAAGATGTAGTTTTGGGTAATTTCGTACGTTAAAAAATTAGAAAATGTTAGCTATTAAGGCCGCATAAGAACTCTCAGTACTGTATTGCCGAAAATGTTGAACAGTTCTTTCGTATCACCAAAAATATTAAACACTTCTCCCGATGGATTGATTCAGCGTAATGCTTCTGAATAAAGTGGCAATTTCTGTGAGGATCAGCTCTTGAGATAAAGGTTAATGAAGGTAATTTCTGCTAACAGGCATGCTTTTGTGTTCGTTACCGACCTCTCCACCCTCAACTAAGACAGCTCGAATTTTCTTAATAAAACCTCGGATTTGGTAAAGTTAAGTTAGATTAGCTTTGTGTTAGTTAGCTTAGGCTAGGCTAAAGGTAGGTTTCTCTTACGTTAATATAGGATTAGCTATTTTGGTTTTTGTTTTTCTTTTTTGTGTTTTGTTTTTACTGGGATTAGCCCACCCGGGCACAGGACACTAACCCACATCGGGGCCTGGGGGCGAAAATGTAGTAATAATAATAATAAAGAACCATAAAGACAAAAAAATCACAAGTGAGAAACAATATATGTATGTTGTGTTGTCAATAGTAAGAGAAACAATTGAGACCCTGCAATTGTGTGTACATGAGGCAGAAAGTCAGATCAGCAACCTGGGACTTGATCAAAATTTTCGTGATGCCATGTGGCAGCAGGGACAACACATTATGCTTCCAATATCTTTCCAGGCGGTAGTACCTCCCTGTTTGGTAGCTGCCTACTGCCTACTACCTAAGTTAAGTTATGCTAAGCTTGGGTAAGGTTGTGTGGGGTTAAGTATGAGTTCAGTAATGTTGATTTAGGATAGTGTTTGTTAGATTAGGTCCGGATTAGGTTTAGTTAGGTTAGGTTTAGAGTAGGTTTAGTTAGGTTAGGTTTAGAGTAGGTTTAGTTAGGTAAGGTTTAGAGTAGGTTTAGTTAGGTTACGTTTAGAGTAGGTTTAGTTAGCTTACGTTTAGAGTAGGTTTAGTTAGGTTACCTTTAGAGTAGGTTTAGTTAGGTTAGTTAGGTCATCTTAACCACCGTAAACACTAATAAACACAGACTTAACCGCCGTAAACACTAATTATCCCCGACAGAAAGTAAACAACAGTAAGCTAACGTCCAATTTAAACTTTGATGAAGCAAACATGAGGTGATCGTAAGAGCATGGCGGGGATTAAGAAGCGCGAATGACTCCTCCCATTCACTGAAGCAAATGAAGTGTTGTAAGCGGCACTGGGTTACGGGATCAAGAGTGATGGAGATTGTTTACAAATATCGGTACAAGTTCTGGTATGCGGTACAGGAACAAGAAATAAACAAGGTACACTGTAGGAGACATACCACGAATAAACTATATGTAGATGACCTCATTCCTCACACATAGTCAGTCTTACCACATCCTTGCATCATCCTGCCAGCCCTTCACACCAGACAACAACATGCGTATTCAGAGGATTTTGTACACTCGTTGTGAGCCTCTGTTGTACTCCCGGCATTGACAATTGCAGGCTCCTGGGTGAGTAAAACCGTTGTTCTCGAGGCAGTTGGAGTGTGCATAGGTTGTATGGTTGTAGGTGTCAGCTGCACAACAGATCATTTAACAATAGTGGTGCAGCTGCTGGTGATGTTCAAGGTCGAACATTATGATGGATGTTGTGATGTGGTGAGCTGCTGTAGGTGGCTGGCCATATACATCCACCAAGCGTCTGAGCATTCACAGTACCCAGCTTCTTGTGATTCAGGACAGCCTAGGCCCACGTCTCCAAGGCTCGTGTGGTGAATATCCCTCATAAAGGAACTTGTACGAATCCGCCTAACTCGTCGCCAAAAATAACTATCACAATTACTGGATACGTTCACGTAGTACCAATTACGAAACAAAATTAACAAATGAAATATTCCTCCAACCTACCTCCCCGCATTCCTCATACTTCCCCCATTCCTCATACTTCCCCCATTCCTCCAACCTACCGCTCCTTCCACACATTCCCCCTCCTCCACACATTCCCCTCCCCCGTACATTCGCCTCCCCCCACACATTCCCCTCCACCCGCACATCCCCTCCCCTCGCACATCCCCTCCCCTCGCACATTCCCCCCTCCCCCACACATTCCCCCTCCCCTACACATTCCCCCCACACATTCCCCCTCCCCCACACATTCTCCCTCCCCCCGCACATTCTCCCTCTCCCCCGCACATTCCCCCCTCTCCACCACACATTACCCCTCTCCACCACACATTCCCCCTCCTAAGCACAAATTCCACACCCCCTCACATTCCCTCTCCCCTTGCACATCCCCCCGCACATTCCCCCTACCCCCACACATTCCCCTCTCCCCGCACATTCCCTCTCCCCTCCACACATTCCCCCTCCCGCACATTCCCCCCTTCCCCACACATTCCCCCTCCTGCACATTGCTCCTCCCTCCAGCACATTTCCCCTCCCCACCACATATTCCCCCTCCCGCACATCTCCCCGCACATTCCCCATCCCCCCACACATTCCCCCTCCCCCGAACATTCCCCCTCCCCACACATTCCCCCTCCCCCGCACATTCCCCCTCACCACAAATTCCCCTCCCCCCACACATTCCCCCTGTCCCAGCACATTTCCCCTCCTCCCCGCACATTCCCCCTCCCCCCGCACACTCCCCCCCCCCCGGGCTATCACAAGAAGTAAGGTCGGATTTCCCTCGATTCATCGTACACAGTCACGTTGTGCGGTTAAGAGTTTTCTTCAACATGACGCGCGCGGCTCTTACCGGCTGAGTGACCCTCGAGAATTTTCCAGGTTTATTTTTGTCTCTCTATCTGGCTGTGGTAAGTGAGGTAGGTTTGGTTAGGTTAGGTTAGGTTAGATTAGGTCAGGTTAGGTCAGGTTAGATCAGGTTAGGTTAGGTTAGGTTAGGTTAGGTCAGGTCACTTTTTGAATGTTAGGCTCACTACTCTATTGGTCGAGGTTAGTGGTTGAGGTTAGTGGTTGAAGTTAGTGGTTGAAGTTAGTGGTTGAGGTTAGTGGCTGAGGTTAGTGGTTGAAGTTAGTGGTTGAAGTTAGTGACTTAGGTTAGTGACTGAGGTTAGTGGTTGAAGTTAGCGGTTGAAGTTAGTGGTTGAAGTTAGTGGTTGAACTTTGAACCCGAATTAAACATCGAATACAATAAGTTACCAATAAAATTAATATCTACTAAATATTTAAATATACAGTACATTACATTGGTGTATATTCTCCCTTACTAGTGATTCCCTGATGTGTTAAACCGGATATTTTTCTGGATAACCGGACACCTGATTTAATGTTTCTGGTGTTTAATATAACTTGGATGCGGTAGCCAAAGTAACAAAAAATAGACCATTAGCTGTTGACTGACGTTTACAAGCCATTGATTTTTCTGCTTCCAGGGTCTCCTTGTGCAGTCCAGGAATAGATAGGTGCTCACACTCCTTGTACTGGAGCCTTGTACTGGAGCCTTCTACTGGAGCCCCGACACAGCTGACTTGAGTCCCACCGCTTTATCATCTGGTAAGTGACTGGTGCAATTGGTCCTCGTCCTAATGGAACCAAGTCCTAATGGGGGCTATTGTCCTATTGAAGAACCCAGCTGTAGTGTGTGTGTGTTCCAGACCCATTGAGACCACTTCTAATGGGTCTCCTCTCTGATGGGTCACTATCATAATGACCACCAGTCCTACTGCTCAGGTTAGGGTCATAATTTGGTCATAATTTGGATTACATTTACCATATAACCCAACTCGCTTGATTGGACCATGTACTGCATCTCTCTCTCTCTCTCTCTCTCTCTCTCTCTCTCTCTCTCTCTCTCTCTCTCGGTAGAAGGACTTGTGATGAGGGGGGGGGGGTGTGGGGTGGGGGCTGAGGGGACTAAAACAGAAGAGGCAGGCCACAAGAGTACTCAAGTCTTATGAGCATTGGTCATCCATTGACTTGGCGGAACTTTTCTATCCGGGGGGGGGGGGGGGGGTAGAAGGACCGTCCCTCCTATGCCACAGGTGAACTGGAACTAATGACATTCTGCTGAAAATATCTGATCTCTCACTCTCTCACAGGCCAATATAGTCTCTCCCCCACGTCTTGTTCTCCGCTGTATTTACTGAGCCTTCTGTGTGGACCTCCTTCCTCGTGACTTAATTAACCCATTTCTTATGCACGAGGGTGATGTGTTGTTCCTCGTGGAGCTTCGTCATTCTTGGTGGTAATTCGTCCTCTCTCCCTTTATCCTCATCCTCTCTCTCTCTCTCCCTTCATCCTTCTCTCTCTCTCTCTCTCTTTCTCAACTCTGTTCTTATTTCTTTTACCTTCTTCCTTTTCCTATTTACCTCCCTTCCCTCTCTCCTCTTCTCCTTCCTCCTCACCACCCCTCTTCCTCCTCTCCCCTCTGGAACTTTGTAATAAACCTTTAAAACTTTTTCTAGAACATTATATTATAACACTGCCCACAGACTCTACACTACCTCCCTACCTACATTAAACCAGGAGTCCTTGAAGATATTATGGTAGTTTAACCTAAATTTGCTAGTCCTTATTGATGACTCCGTGACCTTACTCTAGTCTGTCTTCTTGCATATGAACCTCTGTCCAGTGTGGCAGTGAACAGTCATATAATATTCTCAGTGTTAAGACCAGATTGAGCTTTACGAGTTAGGGAAACTTTTATATATTAATCTTGCTCATAAACCAATTTCCTCTCCTCCACCCTTTCTCCCCTTTTTTCCTTTCTTCCTTCCTTCCACCTTCTCTTCCTCCTCTGCCCCTTCTCCGATTTCAATTTTCTTCTCCACTCTGCTTTTCTTCCTCCTCTCCTGTTCCTCTTCCTCGACCCCTTCCTCTACCTATCCATCTGTTCGTAATTATCACATCTTTCATTCCTCTTTGTTGTATTTCCTTCCTTCACAAAAACAAAATATTGATAGATAGCAAACGGAGGAATTAAGTGTTTCTATTGAGGCATAAAAAATATTCGTGAGGCCGATTTTTAGTAAGTGTGTCGGCGTGACGTCAAGGTGTGACGTCACTGGAAGGATTGGCCGTGATAGGTTGGTTATGTGTGTGTGGGGGGGGGGGGGGGCGGGTAACTCATGGGGACGGGAAGGTGTAGATGGGGGGGGGGGGTAACTCATGGGGACGGGAAGGTGTAGATGGGGGGGGGGGTAACTCATGGGGACGGGAAGGTGTAGATGGGGGGGGGTAAGTAACTCATGGGGACGGGAAGGTGTAGATGGGGGGGGGGGGGGTGGGGGTTAAGGGTAAGATAGATTGAATTTGGTCAGTGTTTTGTTATTTAATCCCTAAGAAACAGACAGACAGATAGACAGATAAAGATAAGTAGATAGATAGTAACAGAGACAGACATATACTAGTAAAGAGACCGAAAACAGTTTAATAGTCATCTCTCTCTCTGTCTCTCTCAGTTGTGTGGGTGTGGAAAGGCGTGGCAGGTGTGGGCGTAAGAGAGAGAGAGAGAGAGAGAGAGAGAGAGAGAGAGAGAGAGAGAGAGAGAGAGAGAGACAAACGTACAAGAAGTAAAAGAGACGGAAATAACAACAAAGATGGTGAGATACAAAGAGACAGACAAAGAAACAGGAGGAAGAGCGTAGACGGGAGAGAAGTATAGGTGAAGTCAATAGAGATTAGACAGAGACAGACGCGTAGACAGACGTAACAAGAGGAAAACAGACAGGGAGAGAGACACAGGCATCGAAATAGACAGTGAGAGACAGATACAGAAAGTGGAAGACAAAGGGTAAAAAAATGACAGACGGCAAGAGAGAGAGAGAGACAGAAATTAGGTCAGTGTAGGTGGAGGAGCGAGATAGACAGACAGACAGATAGACAGAGAGACGGACAAAAGGCACAAAAAGACAGACATAACAAGAGAGAGAGCGAGAGAGAGAAAGAGAGAAAAGAGAACGTGGGTGGTAGAGGAATGAGATAGGTAAAATATTAAAGCGTATAGGGGAAGCGTACAGGAACTAAAGGTGACCTCCCATACGCACCTCTGAGGTCACGGTACCCACGACCCTGAATGACTTAACCTTATGCTTAACGAGTCAGGTATGCGTTAAGTGAGTCAGGTGTGCGTTAAGTGAGTCAGGTGTGCGTTAAGTGAGTCAGGTGTGCGTTAAGTGAGTCAGGAGGTACAGGTACAGTAAGAGAGGCGGAAGAATAAACAGTGAGAGGGAATAAAGTGTCAGATTATCAGATATACACCCAACACATCGAGGGGGGGGGGCGCTAGTTTATTGTGCACCCCCTTTACATCCTGGGTGAGAAGAAGTGGAGAAGCGTCACAGCGTCCAGCAGGGGGATAGGCTGATACCTTCTTAGACTTAAAATGATGAGTGGGCGAGGGTATCTGAGTGAGGTGGAGGGGGGGGGGGGGGTAGTTAGTCTCACACAATTTATCTTAATTATAATTGATTATTGAGCATAATGACATGATATAAAGTTCATAACTCTATTAATCTTAGCTACACTTCATTCCGCGTTGTCTTATTGCTCCAGATAAGGCAGGAACGAGTGGGCATAATTAGTCCACAATATTTCAGTACTGAGGGGTATGTCATCACTTTGGCTGTACTGTACTTACAAGTGTGGGTCAATGCGAACCAGTATGGTGTTCCAAGGGAAGATAGTACTGTGTCAATTGTTCCAGTACAAAAAACTCGGCCAGGATTGGGAGTTGTTCACTGCGAGCAGAGGGCTGGTCCTCACTTGAGGGTGCAGTCTCCTCGAGTCCAGGCGGCCACGCCACCCTTTAAACCATACATTTAGCAGAATCAGGACCTCTTGTCCGTTAATACCGCCCACCCCCTAATCTTTGTTCGGGTAAGGCAGCAAAACGTCAGCATTGGCACCAGTGATAATAAGCCAGCGGCGATAACAGATGGTGTTATGAAGGACCTGCCTGATGTGGTGCAGTAACTCCCTCACGGATGGTGTTATGAGGGACCTGCCTGATGTGGTGCAGTAACTCCCTCACGGATGGTGTTATGAGGGACCTGCCTGATGTGGTGCAGTAACTCCCTCACGGATGGTGTTATGAGGGACCTGCCTGATGTGGTGCAGTAACTCCCTCACGGATGGTGTTATGAGGGACCTGCCTGATGTGGTGCAGTAACTCCCTCACGGATGGTGTTATGAGGGACCTGCCTGATGTGGTGCAGTAACTCCCTCACGGATGGTGTTATGAGGGACCTGCCTGATGTGGTGCAGTAACTCCCTCACGGATGGTGTTATGAGGGACCTGCCTGATGTGGTCAGTAACTCCCTCACGGATGGTGTTATGAGGGACCTGCCTGATGTGGTGCAGTAACTCCCTCATGGTGGTGTTATGAAGGACCTGCCTGATGTGGTGCAGTAACTCCCTCACGGATGGTGTTATGAGGGACCTGCCTGATGTGGTGCAGTAACTCCCTCACGGATGGTGTTATGAGGGACCTGCCTGATGTGGTGCAGTAACTCCCTCACGGATGGTGTTATGAGGGACCTGCCTGATATGGTCAGTAACTCCCTCACGGATGGTGTTATGAGGGACCTGCCTGATGTGGTGCAGTAACTCCCTCACGGTGGTGTTATGAAGGACCTGCCTGATGTGGTGCAGTAACTCCCTCACGGTGGTGTTATGAAGGACCTGCCTGATGTGGTGCAGTAACTCCCTCACGGATGGTGTTATGAGGGACCTGCCTGATGTGGTGCAGTAACTCCCTCACGGTGGTGTTATGAGGGACCTGCCTGATGTGGTGCAGTAACTCCCTCACGGTGGTGTTATGAGGGACCTCACATGGTGAAATAATTCCTTGCCAGATTGTGCCTCACATGATGCTGCAACAATTCATTCACTATGTGGCGTCTTAGCATCATGGGGACACCACGTGGTCTGGTGTCACAGGATCATTCAAGTGGTGTACAGTCAGGTGTGGTCCCTAGTGCGGAACGGATTAACATATCGCTGCTTTTTGTTGATATTGAAGCAGTTTATTTAGCCTGAAAAATACAGAGTAGATAATAATAACAACATTAACACGGCTGAACCAATTGAGAGCCCGAGCTCTCTTAATGGCACCTAATTATGTGTACGTTTATCTCAAGGAAGTATTATGTAACATTTAGTAACATCTGGAATAGTACACATAACATGGTGTTAATAAGAGCATATCACAATGTTACCAAGGTTATCACTTCATCATTTATTTATTTTATATTATTTTAATGTGTGAATGTTTTACCTTCATATTGTAAGTATATACATATTTTACAGTGGAGTTGATAATTATGCGCATTAATCTCATAAGGGAGGGAAGCCATACCACAAAGGTTGTATTAAGACAGGCACAGTCGGTAACTATCATGTCTTGTCGACAAATTTATAATTATTGCAATGGTAATTTATATTTCTCTAGGGACCATATAATTATGATATAATGGTTTTGGTGATACAATAAAGTAAGTATTGCAAAAATAATTATACTTAAAAAATATATATTTTTAAAGAGATGATTAAAAAATTTAAAAGGAGTTGAGGTTTGGTCCAACGTTACAGTTTGCTCGGCAGCTGCCAGAGCTGCGCCAGACACGTCTTGACCCTTTGGTCAAGGTTAGGTTAGGTTAACATTATGACAAAGATTTGTAAAAACAAAATTATTAACTATGCATATCTTTACATGTTTGTTTATTTTCTTACACACTTACAAACTCTCCAAAAGATAAAAAGTAATGTGGGTTGTCATAAATTTCAGGGGAAAAACCCACACCTACAGTGTTTGATAAAAGAGGTGTATGATGTCATCTTTCTGCCCTGTGATAACTGTTTTGTTTCCTCGTGTTCACTACCCACACACCTATGGTTCACTACCCACACACCTATGGTTCACTACCCACACAGGTGAGGTCGCTCCCTGGAACTTGTATCTGGTGAATCAGAAAACAAAATTCTAAGAACATTAAGTCTATTTGTTTTATGGTTTCCGGGCGAGGTTTTCCTTCCATGTGAAAATGTTTTGGTATAAAAAGGCAAGTCGCCGCACCAACACCCAGTACCTGTCTTGGAGTAACACAGGAGGGTTCTCTCAGACAACTCATTATCATCGTTGTAGTCGTGTCTTACTCACCTTGCTCTAAGTGTTTAAAGACCTTCGTTGTTGAGGCGTAGTTATAACAGTATAACAACAACCTGCAGTCACTGTTATAACTTATAAACTCGTCTACTCTACTGCCACAACAGCCGTCCTGATCTCTAATGGCGTCACGGATGATAGTGTTTCCCTTGGTGTTGGTCATCGCCATTTGCAGCGTGAGAATGGTTTCTATGTTCCCTTCTGATGGCGCGTACGGATCCGACGAAGAACTCTCCACGAATTCGACAATTGTTCCAGGATCTCACTGCCAGAAGATCAATATTACCGAAGGACCTCAGGGCCACATGAAATTCGTCTGCCCTAATAATGTGACAGAAGAGGTCAACCTGATGGAAGTAAGGTCGCAGCTTAAACCAACTGTTTTATGTATGCAGCTCTGGGAAAGACGGCGTGGGGTAAGTACCGTTTATGCCCGCATCCCCATCCACAGACCATGATTGTAAATAAAGCCGTTCTGTCGTCAGTGACAATTTATGACACCTTTTAAGAATGGAAAATGTTCAAGTAACTAAGAAGGATAAATACAAAATAAACACCGTGATTTCTGTTGTCTCGGAAGAAGTTGTCAAAATCTGTCGTCCGTGTTGTCATATTGTCTTACACAAAATCGAAACGATACTTATTCGAAAGAGTGTGCATAGACAACTTTTAAACAGCCCAATTTAAGCTACAAACCCAAATCTCATCTAATTAACCTAACCTAACCATCTAAGAACATTTAGGTTAGGTTACGGTTGATGGTGGGCACATTTTACCTGTTGTGGAAATGGGTGATATCACAGGTGCCGCGACGCTAGTGGGCTGTGATAGTGTCTTCGTAATTAGCAGATTTGAAAAGTAATTAATATTTCCGTTTTTACATTCTCAAAATAGTTGAACTCATAAATTTAGCAAAACACGAATGGGGTATATTTTATTTATCTATGTGTAATGCATTTTATCTACATTGTTTGTTTGTTTTGTCTATGTGCGTTGTATATACACAATACCTATGTATACATTGTATATCTGCACTATCTGTTTACATTATTTGCATACCTTCACTATCTATGTACATTATTTGTGTAAATTCACGGGTCTATATACATTATTTGTATACCTGCACTGCCAATGTACACGCCGAATCAGTGTGAATTTGTATTACCATTATACTAAATATATGACTCCATTTTATATATATCTTTCTACCCACCCACCCACCCACCCACCTACCTACCTACCTACCTACCTACCTACCCACCCACCCACCCACCCACCCACCTACCTACCCACCCACCCACCCACCCACCCACCCACCTACCTACCTACCTACCTACCCACCCACCCACCCACCCACCTACCTACCTACCTTCACTTTATTTCCCTTTTTGGAAACACGTAACTGCCCAAAAATCTTCGGGAGTATCATCGTAATACCCTAGAAGTGAATAAGTTTCACACAAAACCTAACCTAACCTAACCTAACCTTATTACTACTACTACTGACGATCTAGTTGTGAGAGAGGCTACCAACAGATAGAGTGGAAGTATTAAAGGCTCTCGGTAGAACAATACAGGAACACCCAATTCTACATTCTCCACGTGAACGTTTACTGTACACTGTAGGTAAACTTAATCTTGTACAAAGATACATTCCCCGAAAGACCAAGGAGTGTCAGTAGGTTGGGTTAGGTTAGGTTATATACTGGATAGAGGGGTCAGTTGTCGCTGGGTTTTCCACAGGCTCAACAAAGCCAGGGTAGCTAGCTAGGGTTTCCTGTTTTGGGGGGTTTATTCGCATCCCGGGATTATGGGACAAACCAGGATATTTCCCGGGATCCCAGGATTTCCCCCATCAGGTGATATTTGTGCTAACTAATGCTATATGCTAACCCTATACTTCCTTAGTGCAGTGTCTGTAGATTATTTGATAGGCAATTGATTTGATAAATTATATTACACTGAAGCAAAGTTCTTTTTATTAACTTGCATACTGGTGTAAAAATAGGTACAAAATATGATTAAACAAGCAAATTTTTAATTAATCTCCTTCCGTTAGCCATAAAAGAAACTCACAGACATTTGGAATGGCATTCAAAGTTAGCTATTATAAAAAAATAAGAATTTTTTGTTTAATGCAATTTGGAAGCCACATTCTATGAAAACATAAAGCGAACACTTGAACGACCTGTGAAAAAAATAATAGCATAAAATCATTTGTGCACACAAGCCACACAGTCACGCACACATCAAAAGTTGTTCATGACATAACTCTTCAAGAAGCATAAACAGTCAACCTCATTCTGTTAGCCACAAAAGAAACTCAATGATATTTGGAATGACATTCAAAGTTAGCCATTATAAAAAAAGAATTATTCTATGCCATTTGGAAGCCCTACTCTACTGTACAACAAAACTTAAAGAGAACACTTGAATGACCTGCGAAAAAAAAGGAATAGAATCATTTGCACACACAAAGCCATGCACACACTAATAGTTGTTCATGAAATAACTCCTCAAGAAGCACAAAGTCAATACTGCGGTCAGTGAGCCTTGTTGTTAGTTTTGTAATAAATAGGCCAGCAGCTGAAAATGCCCTTTAGGCTTCAACTGAACTTGGTGGTACTGAGATGAGGGCCTGGAATAGTTTCTCTAAATTATGTGTTCTCTCTCCTGTTGCCTCAAACACATCGAACTCTTTCCTAATATGTTTGCATTCATACACCTTTCTACTTTTACTCTGAACCTGTTCTATTGCTGCCTTGAGTTTATCTGTGAGTGTCATTTGTTCTTCTACAGATATTTCCATATTATCCTTAGCTGATGGCTGCCAATGCGTTATTGTATTTTACATGGTGCAAATCAGAGATAAGGAATAACAATAAGAATCCCGGGATTTGAACCAAATTCCCGGGAAAAAAACATAGCCACTTACGCCCGAGATCCCGGGAAGGAAACCCTAGTAGCTACTTTTGTATTAGGATAGTTAATTTTAAGGTAATAAAATGGCGGCGAAGGTGTAGCTATTGGGGGAAGCTGGAGGACGTTTTGTTAAAAATATATTACTACTACTACTACTATTACTAATGATGATAATAAGAAGAATATAATAATAATAAGGAAAGAACATTAAATAAACACATAACAACAATTGGTGGAAAAGGTATATAAAAAAAATACAATTAAAACTCTCCAAATCCTCATTACAATATATACTGAAATACCAAAGTGAATTACGTTCGAGGGCAGCGTACAGTTACCAAGGCAACATCCCATTAGCGAGGCGTCCCACGCGACAGGTTAATTACGTGTTACCTTGAGATCAGTTCATCAACACCCCTTTATCATAATATGTAATGTTATGTTTAAGAAAGTAACGCCAGTGTTTTGGATGCAACTGTTGATTATATTGTGGTGCAGGTTTGGTGATGATACAGGTGTGGTGATGGTACAGGTGTGGTGGTGGTGATACAGGTGTGGTGATGGTACAGGTGTGGTGGTGGTGGTGGCACAGATGTGGTGGTGGTGAAAATGTGGTAGTGGTGGCACAGGTGTGGTATTGGTGGAGACATATATGTGGTATTGGTGGTAGCGCAGGTGTGGTATTTTTGGTCGCACATGTGTGGTGGTGGTGGTGGTGGTGGCGCAGGTGTGATATTGGCGGTGGTACAGGTGTGGTATTGGTGGTGGTACAGGTGTGGTATTGGTGGTGGTACAGGTGTGGTATTGGTGGTGGCACAGGTGTGGTATTGGTGGTGGTACAGGTGTGGTATTGGTGGTGGTACAGGTGTGGTATTGGTGGTGGCACAGGTGTGGTATTGATGGTGGTACAGGTGTGGGATTGGTAGTGGTACAGGTGTGGTATTGGTGGTGGCACAGGTGTGGGATTGGTAGTGGTACAGGTGTGGTATTGGTGGTGGCACAGGTGTTGTGTCGATGTTGTCATAGGTGTGGTGGTGGTAGCGGCATAGGTGTGGTCGTGGTGGTAGTGGTGGGGTCTTACAGGTGTAGGGCTGGTGGCACCGGTTTGGGGGTAGTGGTGTTGGTGGTTGTACAGGTGTGGTATTGGTGGTGGTACAGGTGTGGTATTGGTGGTGGTACAGGTGTGGTGTTGGTGGTTGTACAGGTGTGGTATTGGTGGTGGTACAGGTGTGGTATTGGTGGTGGTACAGGTGTGGTATTGGTGGTGGTACAGGTGTGGTATTGGTGGTGGTACAGGTGTGGTATTGGTGGTGGTACAGGTGTGGTATTGGTGGTGGTACAGGTGTGGTGTTGGTGGTTGTACAGGTGTGGTATTGGTGGTGGTACAGGTGTGGTATTGGTGGTGGTACAGGTGTGGTATTGGTGGTGGTACAGGTGTGGTATTGGTGGTGGTACAGGTGTGAATTTGATTTTTTTTTAATTTGCCGCGGACAGCAGCTAGTTTATGGTGCACCCCACACTCATCTTGTGAGCGGCCATGGTGGTGGTGGTGGTGTCACAGGTGTGTGGGTGGTGGTAGTAATGGTGGTGGAACAGGTGTGGTGGCGGCGCAGGAGATGGTTCGTACTTACAACAGATGAATGGTGCAACACACGCCGCGGCTGATGACACAGTGTGACGCAGAAAACATTGAAAATGATGAAACTATTCCTTTGCTCTGCATATTTTCCTCTTTCTCACTTTATTCTCATTTCCGTATCGTTTCGTTCCTTTGTTCGCATGTATACATTAGTTTCTGCCCTTGTTTCTTTAGTTTTATCTCCCTTCTCCCTCGACTCCTAAATTAAGCTGTCTCCTCGTCCTCTCGTGTGTCATATATCTCTCTTCTCTCTGTCTCTGTACGTATGTCTTTCTTCAGCGACGTGTCTAATCTCCTCTTTTTGACAGCTTTCGTCTACACCAAAAGTCGTGTTTTGAACTCCTTTGAGTGAACATTCCGACATTTGACATTTATATTCAATTGTATATAAGAATATTACTCCATTTCTTATGTTAAATATAATATAATGGCTTCAGGTGTTATATCATTGTGGGTGTGGGTTTCTACGTCATACATTAGTAGCGACCAATGTTGTGTACCGTTTCCTGTCCGTGACTCGGTGGGGAGGATGTGTTACTGTGCTCGCTCAGTGGCCCACGCTAGCCCGAGGATCGTGGGCTGCTCACTACACTTCATTGATTTAGTTTCCTTTCGTCCATTTTCTATCCCTTTTATCCCTCATTATTCATGTCATCCTTTATTATCTAAATTATCATTAATATCATTTCAACCGTTGAATTTATTAATGCATTGCTTGAGGGTATTGTTATGACTTATAGAAGAGAATTATCTCGTGTTATTTATGGTTATTTTTTTCAGGGAGAGAGTTGCGTGGGAGGTGAACGATACACTGAGGGAATGGGCGCAAGATGGCGCTGAGGTGGGTGTGGGGGTGGGGGGCGGGAGTTGTAAAGCGTAGGGCGGGAGACAGGGACGGTAGTACTGCCTTCAACTTTGTGGGATTGACACCAGCCAACACTCACTCGTCTTGTAGTGGCAAAACATCACTCTCAGGTGCAAGTTTTGTGTAAGACATACAAGTGAAAGAAAAACAAAACCCGTGCTAAGCAATCATGTCTGGCATTGAGGTAGGTAGTTCCTTTTATTTGTCTTTCAATGGCGAGATTTTGCCGCTCCTTTCCATGTTTTTATTCCAGTTTAAAATTTAATCACTCGTTCTACACACCGGAGAAAAGGAAATGTTATAGATAACATCTGTTTGGTGTATAGTAACTGAAGAGAGTGTGTGTGTGTGTGAGGAGGCGTCACCCACCCAGACCTGAGGGGGCCGCACTACTCAAACAAGGCACACTGAGACCGGGGAGACCACTAGAGACCAGAGCAATGATGGTCTCTCTCTTGATTCATCGCTGAGTCTTGGTGATAGAAACCTTTGAGACGAACCAGACAGGCGAGGCCGAACAAAAATTACAGAGCAATGAAAGTAGACCATTAGGACCGTTGCGTATAGACCACTGAGACCAGATAAGTAAGACAAGCGACAGTACAAAGACCACTGGAGTTAGACCACAGACCAATGGAGGCAGACCACTGGAGTTAGACCACAGACCAATGGAGACAGACCACTGGAGTTAGACCACAGACCAATGGAGGCAGACCAATTGAAGCAGACCACTAAGACCAATGATTCCAGACCAGAAACCGACTTTTTTATGGTAGGGAGGAAATATCCACGAGTCAAATGGGTTAGGTTACGTTAAGTTAGGTCAAGTTGGGTTAAGTTAGGTAGGTTAGGTTAAACTGGATCAAGTTACGTTAGGGGAAATAAAGCTGGGAGGGTCTAATCGTCAGGTAAATAAAAAATTATACTGAAAAAAACCTGGACTTAATTAATGAAAGATGTTAATAATTAGTCGTAATAATAAATAAGTTTAATAATTATATTTATAAAAAAATTGAATAAGAAAAATAAATTAATAATTAAATAAGACACAGAATGAAAATAAGATGATTAAACAGCATTATTTAGTGGTGTCAATGGGGCGTCATAATGGCGTCTCTGTTGATGTCCTCACGATAACTTACGCCCAACGCATCGCACCTTCACCAAACTTAACCTGGGAGTGGTCCTTCAAGTTACACACCAACCTATTGATTTTGAGGTCAGAAGGTCACTGTCATAGCTCCCTCCCCCCCTCCAAAAAAGAAAACATTCCTTGGGTGTTTTGACAGACATTTGTACAGCGTATAATGTCTTAACTATCCTTGGCGGGTCACCTGAAGATTAGACACCCCAGTTTATTTCACCTGAAGATGATCACCTTAACCTACCGTAACCTAAGCTAATCAACCTGTAACTAAACCTAACCCAACCCCCGCAGGTAGAGGTTAATGTGTCTTATTTTGTTCATATTCTCTCCACTCTCCATGCCTCCACCCTCCCCACCCCTCCCCTCCACACTACACCCTCTTCCTTCAATAGTATTTCCCTTTCCCTCTCCATAAAACCCTCCCTACCCTCCACACCACCCTTCCTTCCCTCCACACCACCCTTCCTTCCCTCCCTCCACACTACCCTTCCTTCCCTCCCTCCACACCACCCTTCCTACCCTCCACACCACCCTTCCTTCCCTCCACACCACCCCTCCTTCCCTCCACACCACCCTTCCACACCACCCCTCCACACCTCCGCGTATTAAGGTGTAGTGGGTGTGGCTCCTCTGTGGTTGACATAAGTTGGTTGAATCACCTTTAATGTTTGGAAGATCAATGTTTTGGTTGAGTCTGGCGGCTGATGATGTGAGAGTGTTAATGGCTTGGTCAGTGGTGGGATTTTAGATGCGAATTGAATGATAAAATGTTATGCAAATTCCTACTCCTCCTCGTCATCCTCGTCCCCCTTCTCGTCTTCTCATCTTCGTCCACCTCCTCCTCTTCGTCCACCTCTTTCTCCTCTTCGTCCACCTCCTGGTTTTAACTTCGCCTTATAACGGGGTATAGGTATTTAAATGTGTTAAGTTAGTTTGTCCACCCGTCTGTGTATTTGTCTAAGATGTAAACGCGATATTTTTAGAGCAAACTGATCCTGAGTTTCAGAGTTAGATACAGTGTTTCCTCGTGCGAGTCTCTCTGTCCTGTTCAGTAATAGTGTTCGTCGTCCACACACACACACAGTACCAACAAAACTCTAATGGAACTTAGTGTGAGGTAACGACACAACAAGTTCTCCCTATTTTGTGAAGTTCTGGCGTATTTTGTCATGGGGTCAACATTCATGATGGTACGGAGGGAGGGGGGGGGGTGGTGTGGTACCTTGTTGTATGGGGTCTTCTTTTGGGAGTTATTAGGGGACATATCTGGTGCGCTTGTGTACGTCCGTCTTGGCACATTGTCCAGGCGATAACCACAACCAATAGGCATGGATCTCGCTGAAACCTGGTGTGTGGCTGTATCCTAACGAGACCTCGGAGTAGTTCAGTGATCGGTCTCCTCACTAAATCTGTGGCCCCGTTTGGTCACTATGACAACGGGGAATGCTTAACCTTTGGAGTCAATGCGTAAAAAAAAAAAAAAAAAAAAAAAAAAAAAAAAAAAATATATATATATATAGCGACCACCATCTTATAATTTTATTCATTAAATTTTTGAAAAACGTTATACACCATGTTTCACTCAGTCTTTGCTACTGTAATAGATAACGGTAATTTAAGAGTGTTTACCTTCCCTCATCAACACCTGCTAAGTGTACCTGTGTTATCCCTGTGTACCTGTTGTAATAAACAGGAACACCCACACAGGCAGGCACCCATACACCCATGTCAACGACCGTTACAATGTTTATGGCACTTGTCAGACCAGATGGACACAACTAGTTTCAGCCACAAAGAAAAACATGTCAACCTATATGGGGTGCCATAGCCCCGCCCATACAGTGTTCCAACCAATCAGTGCAACAGAACATAAGGACCCTTCCAAGAAACCTACTCTGATTGGAGACTGTAAAAGGCCTCTTCGACAGCAGGATAGACAGTGTTAGAAAAAGACAGACACTTTGGCTGTTGGAGTATGAGTGTGAGGTTGTGTGTGGCTCTATCCCTGCACCTGTGTGGCTCTATCCCTGCACCTGTGTGGCTCTATCCCTGCATACCTGTGTGGCTCTATCCCTGCATACCTGTGTTATCCCTAATTATCCACTAATTACGTTGGAAATAAAAACAAAATAAAAGTAAATGGATGAAATAACAGATTAATTGTATTGATGTTCGTGTGTGTGTGTGTGTGTGAGAGCCACCCGTATACCTGTTGCATACGGTACACCTCCTCCCAGCTCTCCCTGTTGCATGTTGGTCTGTTGTCAAGGGCTCGGCCACCCACCACCATCAAGACCAACTCGTTATCTTATCAACTCGTTATCTTATGAACTACTCGTCCCTATTCATCGTATACTGGAGTTAGTGAGTTATTATAGTCAGTGACGTATGTAAGTTCACTTCCACACCTTACTTTCTAATGGTAAAAAATGTGTGTGTATGTGTGTGCGTGTGTGTGTGTATGTGTGTGTGTGTGTATGTGTGTGTGTGTGTGTGTGCGTGTGTGTGTGCGTGTGTGTGTATGTGTGTGTGTGTGTGTGTGTGTGTGTGTGTGTGTGTGTGTGTGTGTGTTTTCAGTACCGATAAACTGTGTGTGTTGTTTACTCTGTGCCGATAAAATAATACTATACCGTTCACATGCTGTATTTTCCCTTACCAAAATAAACAGGCGTTATATATTCATTGGAAAGACGGGGGCCAGAAAAGAGGATTTAAATGACTTCCTTTGGTTCGTCTCCTATAGCGGCTTCACAATTGAGCCCCTAATAAAAGAACTCAGTGTTTTATTTATGAGACGTGCCGATAATAAGAGAGTTATCATATACACTGTGTCTAATTAACCCCTTCAGTACGATGACTTAACCCCTTCAGTACGATGACTTAACCCCTTCAGTACGATGACTTAACCCCTTCAGTACGATGACTTAACCCCTTCAGTACGATGACTTAACCCCTTCAGTACGATGACTTAACCCCTTCAGTACGATGACTTAACACCTTCAGTACGATGACTTAACCCCTTCAGTACGATGACTTAACCCCTTCAGTACGATGACTTAACCCCTTCAGTACGATGACTTAACCCCTTCAGTACGATGACTTAACCCCTTCAGTACGATAACTTAACACCTTCAGTACGATGACTTAACCCCTTCAGTACGATGACTTAAAGACCCTTAATAATCCTCAACCAAATTTCGTCTCAATATGGGAGAGAATAATCGGTGTTCTTTGACGTCATCTCGTGCCAATTAAATTCCACAACCCCGTGTCAGTAAACAGAAACGACCATGTGTGTGTGTGTGTGTGTGTGTGTGTGTGACCATTATTAGACAAAAAGTTAAATTCTTCTGATGACAAATTTCACCTTCCCACCTCCCCCTCCCCCACACCCCTCCCCCCCACCCCTCCCCCACACCCCCCACCCCTCCCCCACACCCCTCCCCCCACACCCCTCCCCCACACCCCCCCAATAAGCAGGAAGCCATATTTATTTATTTTAATCAAACCATGTCTCAACGAATATACGGGATGTATTGTTTTTCTTATAAATTTCGTTTCATTAGACATGGAAAACTCTCTTTAGCTTTAATCGAATTCCGTCCCGGTTAACAGGATACCGTGTGCTATTGGCCCACTTGTTACGCCATTAAACGTGAGGAAATAATGGTAACAACATCAGCAACAACCAAAAAGATATACTTTTGATGTTATGTCACTAATGAAGAGAAACTCAACTAGGGCGAGGTAGTGGTGGTGGTAGTGGTAATGGTAGTGGTGGTGGTAGTGGTAGTAGTAGTGGTGGTGGTGGTAGGGGTAGTGGTGGTAGGGGTAGTAGTAGTGGTGGTGGTATTTGTGGTGGTGGTGGTAGGGGTGGTAGTAGTAGTGGTGGTGGTGCTAGTAGTAGTGGTAGTGGTGGTGGTAGTGGTAGTAGTAGTGGTGGTGGTGGTAGGGGTAGTGGTGGTGGTGGTAGGGGTAGTAGTAGTGGTAGTGGTATTAGTGGTGGTGGTGGTGGTGGTAGGGGTGGTAGTAGTAGTGGTGGTGGTGGTAGGGGTAGTAGTAGTAGTGGTGGTGGTGGTACGGGTGGTAGGGGGGGGGGGGTGTTGTGTTGCCTCCGCCCCGAGCTGAGAGAAAGCAACACACACACACACGCCTTCAGCCATCGTCCATCTGAAACTTCTATTTTTTAGTGGCAATATTTTATACCTCAGTGGCGTGGTAGGTGGTGTGTGGGGGGGGGGAGTGGAAGTGGTGGGGGGGGGGGAGATTTAGGTTGAGGGGAAAGTGGTGGGGGGGAAGAAAATTGACCATTAATCTACCTATACATAAGGTAGATAATGGCTTGGTGTTGTGGACTGAAAGTGTCTAGTTACTCTCTCTCTCTCTCTCTCTCTCTCTTTCAGCTATTCATTTAAGGAGTGTTGCTTCCATTGTTTGGTGAATAAAAGAGTTAAATTTCTCTTTCTTTCTTTCACAACTTGTACCATTATTTTCTGCTCTGGTGACTACTTGGTCCTGTGATTGATGTGGTCATGGTGGTGGGTGACGATGGTGGTAGGTAATGGTGGTGGTGACTGGTTATGATGGTGGTAGTGATTACAGGAGGTGTAAGGAAGTCTGACACACACACGGCGAGTGATTGGTTACCTGTGATCTTACCTGAAAATCTTACCCAATCATAGAGTCTTTTTTGGTTTTAATTAATAACCATTGCACCGTCACCCTTTCCTTAGTTCCGGGTTGGGTTAACAGGTGGAAGGGGGGGGGGGGGAGCGTGCCTGACCGAGGTTTAGGAGTTAAACACTTGTGATGTCTAACACACTTAAGCAGCAACAAGTGCGTTATTTCAAGGCCAAATGAATGTGCGTGCGTGTGTGTGTGTGTGTGTGTGTGTGTGTGTGTGTGTGTGTAATTTCAGATACCTCAAAATTCCAGCGTTAAATTTCCCCTTCGAAACTTCACCTTATCATATCGATCCAAATAACCACCGCTCACCCTCCCTTCCCCCTACCCCCCCTCCTCCCTTCCCCCTCCCTCCCCCCTACCCCCCCCCACCTCCTCCATCTTGAACGACCGGGGCGACACGAAAGGAAGGTGTCCAAGATGGCGTAGATATGGCACTAAGACTCAACACTGACTTTATTCTTTAGGGGAAAAAAGAATAAGTGGACAAAATGGTACTGAATCGAACCAGTGTACTCTCCGATTCTCAGCGATTCGAAGGTTCAGTGATTCTAAAGTTTATCTGAGAGAGTTTGAGAATAACTATAGTTTCGGTAGAGTCTCTGAGCAATTTGGTGGTCATTTTAGTTCGCCGACTGGAGGTTGTGTAGTTTAATTACGGGTTCAATTAAATGAGTTTTCCTATCAGCTCTCTCTCTCTCCCTCCCTCCCCCTCCCCCCCCCCCCCCCTTCCTTCCTTCCTTCCTTCCCTCACGCCCCAGGGAGATGCAGCATCCTGAAACAGAGGTAGAAGGAGAGGGGGGAGAGGGAGGCTGAGAGGGACGCAAACTTTACACTCATTAATAAAAGAGGCAACATAGCGTCACTCCTCCACGCCACGCCTCCTTGATGGTGGGGAGGAGGCGAGGGAGAAATGTTGGGGGTGGTGGGTGAGTGGAAATGGGGGGAGGGGGTGGGGTGAGGATGTAACCGGTTGTGGTGGTGATGGTGGTAGTAGGGGTGGTTATGCTGTGTGGATAGTGGGTAGTGGTGGTTGGTGCTTAGGGTGAAGGAATGGTGGTAAGATAGAACGTGATTGTGGTTGGGTGATGGTGATAGAGATGAACGTCGTTAATAAGAACTCATCACACCTTCATCACCATCATCACTTATCTTCGTTAAAACACACACACACACACACACACACACACACACACACACACACAAGATGGATTAAGTCGAGATACTCAACCAAGCATAGTACAATTATGAAGAAGTCTCTCTCTCTCTCTCTCTCTCTCTCTCTCTCTCTCTCTCTCTCTCTCTCTCTCTCTCTCTCTCTCTTCATTGACCCACAACATCCTTACTTTAATAATGTAGTTTTAGGAGGACAGGGGTGGGCAAGAGTGTGGGTTATAGTGGGCATAGGGAGCATGGTTAGGAGGTGGGCAGGTGAACAAGGGGTGAGACAATAGTGGGCAGGTGGGCAAGGAATGGTGGGCAGTGGTATGGGGCATGGTGGGTAGAGGATGGGTGGCGGAGGTATAAATAGAACCAGTTTTGGGGGCGTAGGGAGAGGGGAGTGGGTGGGGGTACTGGGGGAGTGGGTGGGGGTACTGGGGGAGTGGGTGGGGGTACTGGGGGAGTGGGTGGGGGTACTGGGGGGGGTGGGTGGGGGGAATGGGGGATAGGGGATAAACAGGTAATGTTGTTTATGCAGGTAAGGTAGTGGGGGGGGGGGGGTGTGGAGAGTAAGAGGTAGGGTGGAAGTTGTCAAGTCTAGGGGGTCTTGTGGTGGGGGGGCTCATGAAGGGGGGGTGCTTGGAGGGGGGGCTCATGAAGGGGGGGTGCTTGGAGGGGGGGGTCATGAAGGGGGGGTGCTTGGAGGTCATAGGATATCAAGAAGACCTCCCATAAGATATCCTAAGACTTTACAAGACTTAGGGACCTTCAGTATCTCCAAAGTCCAAGACCTTCCTGAGGGGGAGGGAGAGGGGGGGGGGGGTTCTTGAGGGACCTGAGGGAGGGGGAGGATCTTGGGAGGGGGGTTCTATGAGGTTCTATTGGTTTCAGTGAGAACCTGGGTGTTCTGGGAGGTTCCGATGGGTTCTGAGAGGTTTTGATAGGTTCTGATTGGTTTTGGGAAGTTCTGATAGGTTTAGTGAGATCCTGGGTGTTCTGGGAAGTTCTGATGGGTTCTGAGAGGTTCTGGGAAGTCCTGCACGGGAGAGACTGGGGATCATAAGAGGTCCTATGGATGTGGCCACAGATGTGTTGATGGTAGAGGGTGTGGTGTGGTGTTGAAGGGGATGTGGTGTTGAAGGGGGAGGGGGTTTGGTATTGGAGGGGGTGTGGTGTTGAAGGGAGGAGGTGTGGTTCTGGAGGGGGGTGTGGTGTTGAAGGGGGAGGGGGTTTGGTATTGGAGGGGGTGTGGTGTTGAAGGGAGGAGGTGTGGTGCTGGAGGGGGAGGGGGTGTGGTATTGGAGGGGGTGTGGTATTGGAGGGGGTGTGGTGTTGGAGGAGGTGTGGTGTTGATGGAGTTCTCTCATGAGCCGAAAAACTAAAACGTTGTCCCCTAGTTTAGAACAGAGGAGGACAGGTGGAAGAGAAGGAGGAGGAAGAAGGAGGAAGATGAAAAGTAGGAAGAAGAAGAGGAGGAGGAGGAAGAAGAGTAGGAGGAGGAGGAATAGCAGGAGGAGAAGAAAGCAAGAACTCCAGACTAAGAGGGGGAATAAATGGAATGAAATACGACAGCTTTTAGGGTTTGCTGAGCGATGGTTCTCAAGGGAGGGCGGGAAAGAGAAAGAGGACGTGAGGAAGAGAGAGAGAGAGAGAGAGAGAGAGAGAGAGAGAGAGGAATGAAAGAGAGAGAGGGGCGGTGCGTGTTAAAGGCGGAGCAGAGAGATGAAATGTGACAAGGGCGCTGTGTTGCGAGGTAAAGGAGCGACTGTATGTTGGAACTTGTTGTGGGGGGGGGGGGGGTCTACGTAGTGAGAGAGAGAGAGAGAGAGAGAGAGAGAGAGAGGGAGGGATAATGGCAGTACTGTAAACTTAAGGAACGGATGTAATAAACTAGGGAATTGGGGATTTAAAGTGGAACGAGTTTACAGGGTAGTGGGGATGGGGGAAAGGGGTGAGTGGGCGGTGTGGGTGGGGGAAGGAGTGAGTGGGCGGTGTGGGTGGGGGAAGGAGTGAGTGGGCGGTGTGGGTGGAGGTAGGAGTGAGTGGGCGGTGTGGGTGTGGGGGGGGGGGAGTTGAGTTAGTTTAGATGTTTATATTGACAAGACGGGAGTACAATGACGGCTGTGGTAAATAGGTTCAGTCAGCTAAAAGGAGAATGGGAGTGATGGGGAGAATGGGAGTGATGGAGAGAATGGGAGTGGAGGAGAGAATGGGAGGGAGAAGAAGAGAATTGAATGAGGGAGAACACGATAGCTGATAAAGGTCGTGGGACTATTTACAACATCGACTGTCTCCTCGGTGTTAAGGTTATGTGGCGAGGTGATGCAACAGACAGACAGACAGACAGACAGACAGACAGACAGATAGATAGACAGATAAATATGTAGACAAAGAGAGAGAGAGAGAGAGAGAGAGAGAGAGAGAGAGAGAGAGAGAGAGAGGATGTGGGAGGGGGAAGAGTACGTGTGGTGAGAGCTGCTCTGGTTTCGTTGTGTGGGGGAGGCTGGAGGAGGAGGAGGAGTTGGAGGGGATGGTGAAGAAGGAGAAGGAGAAGGAGGAGGAGGAAGAAGAGAGAGAGAGAGAGAGAGAGGGGGGGTTCATTGTTCTGCCAGGTATCGGTGCAGGTGGGTGAATCTTTGAACACTTTACGTGGAGACAGCCAGATGGACTCTCTCTCTCTCTCTCTCTCTCTCTCTCTCTCTCTCTCTCTCTCTCTCAGAACCTACCTTTCTTCCCTCTACTACATCTTCTCCTTACTTATCCTCTTCGCCTCCTCCTCCTCCTGTCAGCTTACTTGCCTGTCTGTCAGTTCCGTGGCATACCTTCTGTCGGCAGGTACTAGCCACGGTCTGATCCCTCGAGTACCTGTCTGTCTGTCTGTCTGAACATCGGCTGAATGTTTCTCTAGCCGGGAGAGTTTTAAAGGGTTGGTTAGGGGAGGGAGGGGAAGGGGGGTGAGAGGGGGGGAGGGGGAGGGGGGTGAGAGGGGGTGGGGGTGAGGTTGGTGTCTTTCCTTAAACACGTTAAGAATAAAACGGTGATAAAAAGTCCACAGTACGAACGCGAACGTCAACCTCCTCGTCTCTCTCCTCCTCCTCCTCCTCCTCCTCCTCATACTTGTGTTGTGGTCCTTAGAGAAATCCCGGAGGTGAGGAGTGGTGGAGAGAGATTAATTACTCTCTTAAAACACTGTGGAAATAACTCGTGCTTGGTGTAAGTGGTGGTCGGGTGCGTGTTGGTAGTGGTGGTTGGTGTTGTGTGTGATGGTGGTAGTGATGGTATTGATTGTGGTAGTTTAGTTAGTTTAACAAATTTATCGACAAAGCTTGGAGTACAGTTTGCCTATTGTGAGTAATTCAGTCAGGTCTTGACACTGAGGGTGGTGTCACTTCTCACTGCCACACAGGACAGTGATTGTGGTAATTGTTAGTGGTGGTTGGTAATGATGGTACTGGTGATAATGGTGGTGGCAGTGGTGGTTGTGGTATGTGTTAGTTGATGGTGGGTTAGGTTAGGCTGTAGTGGTGATAATGGTGGTAGTGATGGTAGTAGTGATAATGTTGGTAGTAGTAGTAGTAGTGGTAGTAGTAGTGGTGGTGGTAGTGGCAGTGGCGGTGGTAATGGTGGTAGTGGTGGGGGGTAGTGATAATGGTGGAAGTGATGGTAGTAGTGATAATGGTAGTAGTGATAATGGTGGTAGTGGTGGTGATAATGGTGATAGTGGTGGGGGGTAGTGATAATGGTGGAAGTGATGGTAGTAGTGATAATGGTAGTAGTGATAATGGTGGAAGTGATGGTAGTAGTGATAATGGTAGTAGTGATAATGGTGGTAGTGGTATAACCGGTTCTCAATAAGTTGTCGTCGTCAGGTTTGATATATGCGGGTAATACAGGTTCTCTTAATCCTGTACTGGTGATGTTTTTGTCACCTGCTGCTGCTGGCCTGTTGCTGCTGCTGGTCTGTTGCTGCTGCTGGTCTGTTGCTGCTGCTGGCCTGTTGCTGCTGCTGGCCTGTTGCTGCTGCTGGTCTGTTGCTGCTGCTGCTGATCTGTTGCTGCTGCTGATCTGTTGCTGCTGGTGTGTTGCTGCTGCTGGTCTGTTGCTGCTGCTGGTCTGTTGCTGCTGCTGGTCTGTTGCTGCTGCTGCTGGTCTGTTGCTGCTGCTGCTGGTCTGCTGCTGCTGCTGGTCTGTTGCTGCTGCTGGACTGCTGATGACTGGCGAGTGTAGAGTTATTGAGTGTGAAGGTACTGGTAATTGCAATGGTGTTGGAGAATGAGTGGCTGTAATGGTGGTGGTAGTAGTGGTAATGGTGGTAGTAGTGGTGGTGGTAATGGTGGTGGTTGTAGTAGTGGCTGTAATGGTGGTAATGGTGGTAGTAGTGGTGGTGGTAATGGTGGTGGTAATGGTGGTGGTTGTAGTAGTAGTGGTGGTAGTAGTTATGGTGGTAATGGTCGTAGTGGTGGTAGTAGTGGTTGTTATAGTTATGGTGGTGGTAGTAGTAGTGAAAACGCCGCACATATTGGATGAAATACAAGTGTGCGGCAGGTGTCCCTTCTAACACACACACACACACACACACTACCAGCAAGATGACCCAGACAACGTTATCAAATTCATCTAAAGTCTCATTTCAATTCCGACGCCATATTGGAGTGTTATTTTTGTATTAAGGCTGATTATTATAGTTATCGTGTCACAAGAGTGTGTTGATAGGCCTATGGTGGGGTGAAGGGGCGGGGGAGATGGTGTTATCTTTCGTGCTTTAAGTTATCGTGGTTATCCTGTGGTGGGGACTCTCTCTCTCTCTCTCTCTCTCTCTCTCTCTCTCTCTCTCTCTCTCTCTCTCTCTCTCTCTCTCTCTCTCCATGGTAATAATACCCACACGCTACGTCGGAACACATCAACACAAGCCTATCCCCTCCCCCAGTCCTCTTCTCCTACCCCCCTCCTCCCCCCCCCCTCCCCTCCACTCCACAGCTGTTTTGGACATGCTGATATGTGTGGCTGGGGAGGGGGGAAGGGGGGGCATGAGGGGGTGTACGCGACAATGACCCGTGTGTTGGGGGTTCACAAGGTCAGTTTTTACTGAGAGCTTCACCACAGCGTTATTTGTTTACAAGCTCACCGCTGATGCAGAGTCTGTCGGGAAAAATGATATTAATTTGTATTTTTTTTGCATTATGTTGGAATTGTTGAGGGAGAGAGAGAGAGGGAGAGAGAGAGAGAGAGAGAGAGAGAGAGAGAGAAAAAAAAAAGAGAGAGAGAGAGAGAGAGAGAGAGGTAGGTAGGTCTAAATATAACAACAGAGCCATAAACTGGTGACTCAGTGATGTCAACAAAGATCTGCCCACACACACTCTCTCTCTCTCTCTCTCTCTCTCTCTCTCTCTCTCTCTCAGACCGTAGGTAGGTGTGTCATGACCAACGGCGGCAAAACACGTAAATAATTCACAAACCAACAAGACCCACAGTTCATGATTCAACATAACAACACAGTAACAGCCAACACCAAGGAGACCTGACGCGCCCCAGCACCACCACCACCAATGAACCGACCAATAGCAACTCGAGCTCAATAAACCAGCCAATGAGAAACCCCCTGAAATTTAACTGGAACGAATTATCGACCAATGAAACTTGTTCTCGGTAGGGGGGAAAAGGGAATGGGAGGGAAGGGAGGGAGTTTGTCATTGCTGGGGGAGGGAAGAACGGGAAGAGGAAGAGGGAAGAGTAGAGAGCCAGAGAAAGAGAAAGTTAGAAAGGTGAATAGAGAGAGAGAGAGAGAGAGAGAGAGAGAGAGAGAGAGAGAGTTTTGCCTTATTTATGGATTTTTTGTTTTCATTGTATCGTTGTGGTCTATCTATCTATCATTCGGTCGGTCTATCTATCTATCTATCTATCTACCGGTCGGTCTATCTATCTATCTATCAGTCGATCGGTCATCTATAGTGAAAGCTAGACAGAAAACTGGAGAGAAAGCGAGAAGGGAAGTGAGGAGGGGGGGGGGTCAGGAGGGATAACTGAAGACACGCCCTCCCCCTCACCTCCCCCTTCCCCTCCCCTCCCCCTCCCCCCTTCCCCCCCTCCCCCCTTCCCCCTCCCCGTGTAGGAAGATTTATTAGTCACGTGATTGGGTAATAACGAGGCCTAGCGTGTAGGTCTTGCTAGGGGTCATCGAGTCCATAGTACTCTGCCGGCCTGTTTCACCTTGCTCCCGGGTTCACTGAGTCCATAGTACTCTGCCGGCCTGTTTCACCTTGCTCCCGGGTTCACTGAGTCCATAGTACTCTGCCGGCCTGTTTCACCTTGCTCCCGGGTTCACTGAGTCCATAGTACTCTGCCGCCGGGTCTCTGTTGCTCGGTGTTCCGGTAGTCACTAAGTCCGTATTAGTACTCTGGGTGTCACTGAGTCAATAGTACTCTCCTGGGTTAACAAAGGCACAATTACGTTATAATTCTGAGTTAAGTGAACACATCCTCCCTATGATCACTGTTCACTCGAGCCTCTCTACAATTTTGAAGCCATATTTTTTGTTATTGCTTACATTAATATTATCCCTTAACTGTTACTAAGTGCTCTCTCTCTCTCTCTCTCTCTCTCTCTCTCTCTCTCTCTCTTTCTCGTTAAGCTTGGGTCTCAAAGTAATTTTTTTAGGTCATTTTGGGTGAAAGTTAATTTTAACGTGTGTGGTGAGGATTGGGTATTTTCGCGCATGGCTATCAGAAGAGAGAGAGAGAGAGAGAGAGAGAGAGACACACTTACCCCTATCTTCAATACTGTTTATAAATAGCCCACAGTCCCCAGGCAGCTACATTGTTAGTATACATCGTGTGTGTGTATGTATGTGTGTGTGTATGTGTGTATTTTTTTTTTTTATTGGGCACCCCCCTACATCCTTGTGTAAGGTGAGGCGCAGAAGTGCTTACAGCGCCCAACAGGGAAGCATGCTAAGTTCATGCTTGCCTTTATGTCTCATGAGTTAAGGGCGTAGAAGCCTGAAGAGTCAATGGTTTTATGTCATCAATTTATTGGAAGCTCCAACAACTTTCCCTGAATACGAATTCGCAACTTTCGACTTACAACAGGTACCTACTTTACTGCTAGGTGAACAGGGACTATTGGGGGCTAGGAAGTATGTCCAAACAACTTCCACCGGCCCGGGAATCGAACCCATGACATCTTGCTTGCGAGGCAAGAGCGATACCGCTTCTACCACCCCCCCCCCCCCTGTGTGTGTGTGTGTGTGTGTGTGTGTTTTGACCTTGACAGGGACCAAGAAACTGACGGCTGTTGTTGTTTATTCATTGTGATGTGTTGTTTGTGGTGCCTACTAATACCGTGTGTGTGTTTGTTGTTGACAAGCCTAACTTGTTCTTAATTTAGTCTAATCTCTCCAATTGTTATCACAGCCTGAATTAACTTACCCCTATCTTTAACCTAACTTAACCTAATCTACCCTAACCTAACCTAGCCATAGCCAAACGTAACTTAACCTAACCTAGCCATAGCCAAACGTAACTTAACCTAACCTAGCCATAGCCAAACCTAGCTTAACCCAACCTTAACATAAAGCTTTAACTTGGCCCAAAATCGTGTTATTAGTGAGAATTATTCACTTCCGTTCAGTATCCGGGTCGGGGCATGAGTCTAGCGCTTAGTCTGTCAGTAGTTAGTAAGGCAACACACATTCTGGCTTGACTAAGTGTATCTGTGTGTTTCTGCCTTGTCTAAGTGCATTTCAAGGTCTATTTGGTCTATCTACCAACAAGCACACACACACACACACACACACATAAACAACAAGTGGTCGGGACACTGCTTGGCATAAGGCAGTGGTGCTTTGTGCTTGTTTTCGTCTGGGGAAGCAAGCAAACAGACGGGTCATGTCACACACACACTGGCATCTTCAAGGAGAGAGAGAGAGAGAGAGAGAGAGAGAGAAAGAGAGAGAGAGAGAGAGAGAGAGAGAGAGAGAGAGAGAGAGAGGAATTCAACTCGGTCTGCCAGCTGAAGGTTCAAGCAGCTCACAGATGGCCGTAGCAAAACATCTTTTAATAGACTAAACTCAACTCTTCATGGCTTCAAGATTATCGCGTGATGTGAGTGTATGTGTGTGTGTGTGTGTGTGTGTGTGTGTGTGTGTGTGTGTGTGTCCTGAAAAAGCAGTTAAGTTTGTTTTTACTCTCTGAACTGACCCTAAAACACACGTCTGTGTTCTCCACCCATGTTCTTCACCTTTGTTCTATACCCAATTTGTTCTCCACCCATGTTCTTCACCCTGCATTCTCTACCCATGTTGTCCACCCTCGTTCTCCACCCATGTTCTTCACCCAGCGTTCTCTACTCATGTTCTTCACCCAGCGTTCTCTACTCATGTTCTTCACCCAGCGTTCTCTACTCGTGTTCTTCACCCATCGTTCTCCATCCACGTTCTTCGCCATTGTTCCCAGGGAAGGCCACTTGGCTGTGTTCCCGCTCAGTCGTTGGCCTCGACATTGCCCTGACATTGAAATTCTTGACTCACTTTACCGAAGAATCAAGAGGTTTTGTGTAGCTGTGGCCACTCCAGTCTCACGTCTCTAGGGTCGCCATTGTTGTGGTCACTAAAATACCTGTCAACAACACCTGCAGTCCTCCCTCCCGTGACGGTGATTGGTAATTGAGACTTGAAAGATGTGATTCGTTTGGAAAGAGAATGTGAGTTGTTTATCATGAATTATCGTGTGTCTCTGAAATGCCAAACTTTTTTTTTTCGTATTATAGAAAGTGGGTGATAGATTGTCTGATATCCACCCAAAAATGGTTTCCTTTGATGGTTTAAACTTCCTTAATACAAAATTGGGTTAATATTGTTATCTGTAACTCATATCAAAGTGAAGAAATAAACACAAGATGGTATTAATTTTTTTGTTTCCATTTCACGTACTAGGGGGGAAAAGTACTGTTAATTGGACGGAAACTTTGTTAGGAGCCGTGGAAATATGTTTGAAAGACAGATACATTAAACTCTTACACCTGAGAGAATCTGGAGATTGATCGACGATAAAAACAAGACGTGTTCTGAATGGCTATTTCCTCCCCGTCTCCCGTTTTCTCTATTTTTTCCTCTATTTTTAGGTAAATTTATGGCAGGATATGCGCCTGGGATATCGTGAAGCCGTGAAACGATAAGAGAAAGTTTCGATTTGTCTCACGAAACTGTAAATCCTTATCTGAATGGCTATAGCTAGTTGGCTCCGAAGCTTCGAATCATAAATGAGAAGTTGACTCCACTGAGGGATTCGAGAGAGGTAGGTCTTCATGGTCCCGGAGGTTGTCGAATCATGAGGTAATCTTAGAGGCCGTGTGGAGATTGCTTCTTGGGGTCTTGGGTCTTAGAGGTGGGGGAGGTAAGGGGTGGGGAGAGGTCTTAATGTCCGTCGTATGTTTAATTAAGAATCTTGAAGGGAATTAAGCCTTTAGGGTCACATGACCTGGAATTTTTATTACTGTTAGAGGAGTTGAAAGTTTAGAGGACATAAGTGGTCGAAACTTTAGGGTCCATGAAGGTTAAAATTCCAGGGTCTTGGAGGTAGAGTCGTTGTTTTTGAAGGAGCATATTAGTCTTGGAGGTAGAGTCGTTGTTTTTGAAGGAGCATATTAGTCTTGGAGGTAGAGTCGTTGTTTTTGAAGGAGCATATTAGTCTTGGAGGTAGAGTCGTTGTTTTTGAAGGAGCATATTAGTCTTGGAGTAGAGTCGTTGTTTTTGAAGGAGCATATTAGTCTTGGAGGTAGAGTCGTTGTTTTTGAAGGAACATATTAGTCTTGGAGGTTATTTTTTTGAGGGGGGAGGTGTTCTTGGAGGTCAGTGTTAATGAGAAAAAAGGGAGTGGCTGGAGGCTATAGGGGTCTAACATGTGGTGTTGGGACATGTCAGTACTTGCCATTATCTAAGTCTTCAGAAGCCACTGGTGAAACGCTCATTTATGTACTGTACTACAACTCTCTCTCTCCACACACACACACACAGGTTCACGGGGTCAAGACAAAAGCCTAACACACCCTCTTGGCAACGTAGGCGGGAACCTAAATATAATTCATGTCGGAAAATTAAACCCGCTGAAGGAGAATCACTTGTGGTCTAGGGGCCTCATAAAAGACTCAACTCCCCTACCCCTCCCCATCCCCCCTTTCCCACCCCCCCTCCCCCCTTCCCACCCCCTAATTTAGAGAAAATAAAAATGCGGGAAGAATGCGCAATAAATGGTAGGTTTAGTTGGTGAGTCAATCTTTTTTTTTTTTTTTAAGCTAGCGGTGTTAAACGACTTTTTCCCGAATAACCTTTGTTTGTTCCTTGAGCAGTTGGGGGGGGGGGGGGGGGGCAGTCACAGAGACGCAAATAATCAAGCACTCAAAATACGGGACCTTTGAGTTGGCAACAAGGGACAGGCCACCGAGCGAGCGTTAACTAGGTTAGTGGTTGAGAGTTGCAATACTATCTCTTGAACTCTTTGTTGTTTTTGTAGATTGAAGAGGAGGAAGACGGGGGGGGGGGGGGCTGAGACGGCAGGGGGGTGAAGAGGGGGTGGGTGGTGAGTGAATAGAACTAGAAAGTAATCCTTATACGGGATCACTGAGTTGGTAACAAGGGTCAGGCCACTCAACAAGCATTTATTAACTCGTGATAGTGCCTGAGTTGCCCCCCTCCCCGTGATCCTTTGTTGCTTGTGTTGTCACGGTTAGTTGAAGCAGGGGTGAGGAGAGAGGAGGGGAGGAGCAGGGGTGAGGAGAGAGGAGGATGGGTTCGTGAGTAATAGACACACAAGTAATCAAAACATGAGACCCACACACCCACCCACACACACAACAAACGTGTACTAGTTAGTGGTAAAGTGTTTGCTGTGTCTATTGAACCCATCGTTGTTTGAGTAGTCACAGTTACCAGAGTGAAGGGAGAGTGAAAGAGACACATGCCAGCAGTATGAGGCCACTAGGGGCCAGACCACTGCTCGGCGTGTGGGCAGAAGTTGGTGGTTATTTTGTCCCTTAATCTCTGTGTTGCTTGAGCGATCGGTGACACTAAGCGGAGTGTTGGGGCTGATGGAGAGAGAGAGAGAGAGAGAGAGAGAGAGAGAGAGGTGATTTGAATTAATTAATACAGACGAAACTAGGAGTCACTGAACACTACACCTTTGAGTTGGCAACAGCTGACAGGCCACTCAAGACGTACCTTTTGGTAAAGAGATGCTTGAGTGGTCGGTAACGTTTGGTGTAATTAAGGGGGGGGGAAGGTGAAGTGAAGTGGGTAATGTAAAAAATATTGACCGAAGTTATAGAAAGATAATACGTTGACCATCAAGTGGGCAACATGTAGTTGGTAAAGAGTTGCTTGAGCATTGACTAACATTTATCACAGTGAGAGGAGGAGAAGGCCAGCTGAAGATACTAAAACTACTCACTATGTAATAAAGCCACTAAGGCCACTCATCAAGCATCTAATGATAATGAAGTTTAATTATCTAGAAAGACACCACCGCCAGGGCCACTCATCAAGCATGTAAACCACCAAGACACAAGCATTACACTCGGCTCACATTACACCACCACTACGGGACCACACTTATAAAACTCCAAGGTCACTCAACAAGCATGTGATAACAAGGGTAAGGAGTACACACACACACAGAGCAGAGAGAGAGACAGGCCACCCAGTAAGGTCGGTGAAGCTACTCGTCGATATGATACTCTTATCTCAGTAAACCACACCTGGTCTTGTCCGAGTGTCTCAACGACTTAGTAATTTGTAAGTCTTCGTGTTATAACCTTGTCCGCCATCTGGATTATTATTACGGTGGAGTTAAACTTGTCTTTTAAAATGGGCGTTGATAAAAATATTCCATTCAGTAATTCTTTGGAAACTATTTACGATTATTTTTTTTTTTCGACTTTGGTGCTGAGATTTGGGATGTTTTATTTCACAAATTTATACAATAGACAACTTTTAACAATTTAAGATATTATATTTTATTTTTGTATCTTGACCTCATTACTAACATATTCGGTATTAAACTTACAAAATTTACTCACTAATTTCTATTATATTTTTCGTATTTTTCACTCTAATATAACTTATACTTACGTTTAGTAGTATATCAAAGAGGTTAAGTAGTGATGATTTATAAAGGCTTGAGGAGACTACCGGGCCAGCCTGGGTGTTGCCGGAGGGGAGGAGCAGGGCAGGAGACATCTTACCGTGATGAGTTTGAGAACTTGTGAGAGGAGGGAAGGTTAGCTTGGGTGGGGGGGGGGGTAGATTAGGGAGGCTTAGGGTAGGGAGAGAAGGTGGGTTAGGTTAGGGAGAGAGGAAGGGTTAGGTTAAGGAGGGGAGGGCTACGTTAGGGGGAGATGGAGAGGAAAGGAGACGAAGAATAAGGAAATAAAGGCGGGGAAGAAGAATGGGTAAAAAACAAAAACAAATAAAGAGACAGGATAAGTGAGGAAGGTTAGGTTAGGTTAAGTGTGTGTGTGTGTGTGTGTGTGTGTGTGTGTGTGGCAACGACAGGTCGATAAGCCAGCCAGCCAACACCCAGTTGTACTGTACTCTATAATAGCTGTTGCTGTTCGGTGGTGATGGTGGTAGTAGTGGTGGTGATGATAGTGGTGGTAGTGGTGGTGATAGTGGTAGGTAGTGGTGGTGATAGTGGTAGGTAGTGGTGGTGATAGTGGTAGGTAGTGGTGGTGATAGTGGTAGGAGTGGTGGTGATGATAGTGGTAGTAGTGGTGGTGATGGTGGTAGGAGTGGTGGTGATGATAGTGGTAGTAGTGGTGGTGATGGTGGTAGGAGTGGTGGTGATGATAGTGGTAGTAGTGGTGGTGGTGATAGTGGTAGTAGTGGTGGTGATGATAGTGGTAGTAGTGGTGGTGATAGTGGTAGGAGTGGTGGTGGTGATAGTGGTAGTAGTGGTGGTGATGGTGGTAGTAGTGGTGGTGATGATAGTGGTGGTAGTGGTGGTGATAGTGGTAGGAGTGGTGGTGGTGATAGTGGTAGTAGTGGTGGTGATGGTGGTAGGAGTGGTGGTGATGATAGTGGTAGTAGTGGTGGTGGTGATAGTGGTAGTAGTGGTGGTGATGATAGTGGTAGTAGTGGTGGTGATGGTGGTAGGTAGTGGTGGTGATGATAGTGGTGGTAGTAGTGGTGGTGATAGTGGTAGGAATGGTGGTGGTGATAGTGGTAGGTAGTGGTGGTGGCGATGATAGTGGTAGTAGTGGTGGTGATGATAGTGGTAGTAGTGGTGGTGATAGTGGTAGGACTGGTGGTGGTGATAGTGGTAGTAGTGGTGGTGGTGATAGTGGTAGTAGTGGTGGTGATAGTGGTAGGAGTGGTGGTGGTGATGATAGTGGTAGTAGTGGTGGTGATAGTGGTGATGATAGTGGTGATGATAGTGGTAGTAGTGGTGGTGATAGTGGTAGTAGTGGTGGTGATGGTGGTAGGAGTGGTGGTGATGATAGTGGTAGTAGTGGTGGTGGTGATAGTGGTAGTAGTGGTGGTGATAGTGGTAGGAGTGGTGGTGGTGATGATAGTGGTAGTAGTGGTGATGATAGTGGTAGTAGTGGTGGTGATAGTGGTAGTAGTGGTGGTGATGATAGTGGTAGGAGTGGTGGTGATAGTGGTAGGAGTGGTGGTGGAGTGGTAACCAGATAGGAGGTACACTCCCTCCTCCGTGGTCAGCAACTCTTAATAAACTTCCCTAAAAGAGTTAACTCGGGCTATGTCAAGTAAGTTATAATTTTGAACAGTATCCTGGGTCCAGTAACAGGTGAGGTGCTGGCGACAACTCCCAGTAGTGTGTAAGGGGGAGAGGGGAGGGGAGGAGCAGGGGTGGAGGGGGGGAGAGGGGGGAGAGAAAGTATAGAAAGTAAAGAAAGTATACTGAGAAAGGGGAGAGAAAAATACGCCTGGTTATGAAATTGTTGCTAGGTTACTCCTCCTCCCTCCCCCCCTTAACACACACACACAAACTCTCTCTCTCATTTTCTTTCTCTGTCTGTCATAATTTATCTATATACAGTATTTTATTCTTTCATTTTCTTTCCTGCATAACTCTCTCTCTCTCTCTCTCTCTCTCTCTCTCTCTCTCTCTCTCTCTCTCTCTCTCTCTCATCACCAAGACGCTTCACCACTGGTTGTTAAAATGCTTCAGGCGTTTGCTGTGTTGTTTAGAACGAGGAAGACGCTCTGTTGCCGGATTCCTGAGATGGTTGTGGAGAACAGCGGGGTATCTGGCTCCACACATCTGGCTCTGGTATTATAAGGACGCACGAGTTACTAAGTATATCTGGCAGAATCGTTAAAACGTCTGGCTCCACACATCCGGCTATGATATAAAGAAGGAATAGTTCGAGAAGATCGGACAACTTGCTAACTACACTGGCTAACCATTACCCCGGAATACGATCCTTCGGAAATCGATTAACATCCTGGTTCCCAATTACTGCTGGGTAGAGAGTCAAATGGCGTAAAGAAACTTGCCCATAGTTTCACCCTGCCCGAGGATCGAACTCCGGTCCGCTCATTTGTGAGGCGAGGATGCTGGCCATTACACTACACACATACATAGGTCATAATTACACCGATTTTCATTTTCTTTTCAGCATTTTCGAGAAATTAACTAAGATTTTCGTGTAGTCTGGCGTGTGATGGAGGAGGAAGAGGAAGAGAGTTTTTTTTAGTTTAACAAATTTATTGACAAAGCTTGGAGTACAGTTTGCCTATTGGGAGTAATTCAGTCAGGTCTTCACACTGAGGGTGGTATCACTTCTCACGGCCACGCAGGACAGAGGTCCATACACAAAGAAATACATCATATTCAATAGCAGTATATATAGGTCAGAGTCATGTGGGTGATGTCACTGTTCGCTGCCATGCAAGACAGTGGTTCATATACATTGGACGTCAAATTCTAATTGAAGACTAATCAGTGTGGGCTAACAAATTTGGGATAAACAGCAAGAATGTCCTCAAGCACCCCCGATTCAATATAGTAATTACAAAGTTCATGATACAATACGCCAGGTGGCCTGAAGTCTTTGACAGTATCACATTCAATAATATAGTGTTCAAGTGTATGCTTTAAAGGTTTATCACAAAGTTTACATGCTGAGTGTTCCGGTATGGTACAGCGTTACTAACTTGCCAGATGTGTCTGTATCCTAGCCTAATTCTGGCCACGACTACATCACATTGTCTGGTTTAGGGACGGGGAGGGTGTAGCAAGAGGCGAGAGAAGGAAACAGGGAGGGAGGAAGAGGAAGGAGACGGGGAGAGAGGAAGGAGACGGGAGGGAGGAAGAGGAAGGAGACAGGGAGAGAGTGGGGAAGAGGAAGAGGAGGAGCAGCATAAATTGGAAGAAGACAGGTGATAATAGAGGGGGGGGAGGGTTGGGGGGGAAGAGGAGGGTTGAGCAGTTGGCGAGAGAAGAGGAGGAGGGAGGGTAAGTCAGGGGTCATGGAGAACGTGGTTTGGAAGGGAGTGGTGACGGGAGAGGGAGGAAGGAAGGGAGTGATTAGAGGTAGTGGGGGGAGGGGTAGTAGAAGTAGGGGGGGTGAGATGAGGGTTAATAGAGGAGGGTAGCCGGGAGGGTACTGAGAGAGAGAGAGAGACGGGGCCTATTTCTGATGCATCAAGAGGGCGTATCCAGGGGAGGGGGTAGGGGGGTGTGGGAGGAAGGGGGGGGTGTATGGACGGGAAGGGAGGAAGGGGGAATTGTGTGAATGGAGACAGTAGGTAATAGTTGAAGGAGGTGACAGTGAAGATGTCTGTCTACCACGAGAGTTGAGATCGTAGTGGGGGGGGGGGGGAGGGGACGGGAAGACATGCGGGGAGGGGGTTGAGGGGCAGAAGGGCGTTTCAGTCTCATATTGTAGTCTGTTGTTATTGTTATGTCCTGTGTGTGTGTGTGTGTGTGTGTGTGTGTGTGTGTGTGTGTTCTCATATGGACTAATATACACTAATCTAACTTAACTCAGACTAACCTAACCTACCTTAACCAGGAAACGTAAATATACTCCTAAATATTGACGTCCAAACACTCGTATTGGTTCAGGTCACATGTTAGGACCTGTTTAACCACCTCCAGGTCATCTGTTACCTAACGGACCATGTACCACACACACACATACTCACACACACACACACACACACCTACCTTGATGAAAACTGCATTCAATTTACACATAAACTTGTATGTCAGATTATTTTAACGTCTTTGAAATGGTAAATTAATAATAATAATAATAATAATAACAATAATAATAATAATAACAGAAGAATTATTCCTCATTACGGTCTAGTACTGTTCATTGCACCACTACTACCACTACTACTACTACCACCACCACCACTACTACCACTACTACCACCACCACCACCACCATATAGTATATATTTTAATGTCCTTCAATTTTCGTAAACAAAGTAATATTCTCCACCACTGCCTCCCACGACCAGACACTAACTTGGTGCAGTATTGGGAAGTTTTATTTTTATTTTTTCTTCAATATAAGTCCATGGGTGTGGTGTGTGGGGGAAGAAAGAGTTATTATAAAGAGCAGTAAGAACGTCGGCGACACATTCCTTGGATGCCTTAATATGAACCGTGTTAGACGCGCTCCTCATCATGTCCCCATAACCCTTACCAGTGTAAACATGAGGGTGGTCACAATCAGCTGTTATCTTGATTGGATGGAATGTTCCCCGAGAGGACTAGTTGAGGGTAAAGTACACGGTAAATATGAACATAATGGCTGCTGGTTGATAGCCTTTATCGTGTGTAGTAATTAATCAGTGGATATAACGAGCTTTTGGACAATTATCGTGGTATTATGTTATATTGTGAAAGAGAATCTTGTCTGAGTTGCTTTAACATTCGCCCCTATTGGTAATACGTCACATGAACGGTAACAAAAGAAACATGTTTAATGATGCAAATAACTACCTCAATATATCACAGAGGCAACGTCAAGGGGCAACATAACTGTTCACTCGACACAACACACCGGGCAAAACAACACTTCGGGGATCACCTCAAAGAACAACAGCTCACAGGGACGGACTGACACACTACAGGAACAACGGGAGAGTTCAACACATCCCTACGGTTATGAAGCGTTGATAAAGGTCACGTCTCAACACTTCAAGCAGACCACCAGAAGGTCAACCCCCCCCCCCCCCTACGGGAGGTCCGGAGCTAATGTGGAAGATTAACGCGCAGATAAAGCGTGAATCATGACCCCCCCCCCCCTCCCAGTACCCTCCTCTTTAAAGTAATCATGCTTAGTTGTTTCTCAAGGTCCCTGCTGGTGCCCACTTTGTTTACTTGCTTGTTCTTCTTTGACTAATTTCTAAATGGCTACAGCTCAAATGGGCCTCAGTCCTAGTGGGCCCCATTCTTAATAGCCCATATCTTAATAGACCCCAGTCTTAACGTGCAACAATCTTGACAGGCCTCAACGTAATCCAGCTTAACATAAACCATCAGCTTTGTTGCCAATTAAGATTGGCTGAAACTTATGCTACACCCTTAGTGAGTCGATCTTTGTGTGGTAGCATGAGTAACCCAGACAGATGCCTTCTCTCATCTCCATTCAGGGAAAATTTAAAGAGGTGCTTTTAAGAATTAAACTTTTTAAGCCATAGATTAAAATGTGCCAGTTAGATGCTGTCTCATCTCCAGTTAGACGTTTAAACTCGGAGACTTCGTGAATGGCGGCGTAGGTGTACAAGACGCTGCTGAGACAGAGACGGGAGGTATTTTAGACCAGTCAAGGTCATGGGGTTTAAATAGCTCCAAAAGGGGGCCTTGGTGTGGACGGAGGCGGGGCGGGGCAGGGCGGGGCGGGGCGGAGCGGCAACATGCTTGTGGGACCCTGAACATTGGCAGCATCCAACAGGTGTGTGTGTGTGTGTTTGTTTGAGAAAGAAAGAAAGAGGGCATGTGCATGTAGAGAGGGCATGTGCGTGTAGAGAAGGCCTGGGTGTGTAGAGAAGGTATAAGCGTGTACAAGGGCGCATTAGAGGCTGCGTATTCACCTCTCCCCCCTCCCACTCACCCCCCCCCCCCAGTTACCACCCATTTTTTTATCTGCCAGAGCGAGCGTTGCTGCGTCAGGTTTGTCCTCCACCTTGCAACAATATAAACTTGATCTTGTCTTTGTATAATAAAACTAGACCCACATTCTCCAACATTCGCAAAGGTCCAGGTTCACAAAGGACCCTAAGACCCGGATACATAAACATTCATAAAGATATAGATTCATAAACGTTCGCAAAACACTATCTGGGCTCATAAACGTTCGCAAAACACTATCTGGGCTCATAAACGTTCGCAAAACACTATCTGGGTTCATAAACGTTCGCAAAACACTATCTGGGTTTATAAACGTTCGCAAAACACTATCTGGGTTCATAAACGTTCGCAAAACACTATCTGGGCTCATAAACGTTCGCAAAACACTATCTGGGTTCATAAACGTTCGCAAAACACTATCTGGGTTCATAAACGTTCGCAAAACACTATCTAGGTTCATAAACGTTCGCAAAACACTATCTGGGCTCATATACTCTGGTAACCTCGTATACATATAGGTAAAAGTTTCAGTGCAAAATATCACAAGTAATTAAACTCTACCTTATTGTGTCAGACCTTAGGTGAACCAGGTAGATTCGCTCACATCTCCAATTAAGATACAATATTAGCGTGCGTGTGTGTGTGTGTGTGTGTGTGTGTGTGTGTGTGTGTGTGTGTGTGTGTGTGTGTGTGTGCGTGCGCGCCAGCTGAGGAGCGTTGATACGTAGTGAGTTCAAGGAAAACATTAGCATCTGTTTTCTTTCTTTCTTTCTTTCTTTCTCTCTTTCTTTTTTCTTTCTTTCTCATATTACCTCAAGTAAAATAGTAGTACCTCAAGACGTGTTTAGGTGAATCTGTACCATGGTGGAGGTTTGTTGTGTGTGGGATGAAACATGTCCACTCAGGCAAGGTCTGGTGGTGCTCTCTCTCTCTCTCTCTCTCCTATTCACCGATTCACCCTCCACCACTCACCACCACCAACATTCATCACCACTCACCACCACTCTCCACCACCACGAAGTCTTACAAAAAAACCCACAATTATGCCAAAAAACTGGTTTCAACATTTTAACTGATCCCTCCTGTTAGATTGAGAAGGTTGGGGGGGGGGGTAGGAGAGGGGGGAGAAGGAGTGAGAAGAGGAGGAGGGTTAGTGAAGAGAGAGAGAGAACAAGAGAGGTAGGAGAGGGGAGGAGGAGGAAGAGGAAAGAACCAGGACAGAAGGTTATAGGGTGTGAGGAGAGTCAGTAATAGTAATAATAATAATCAACAACAGACAATCTTTTAAACCATCCACAACAAAAGATTCTATTACAGTATTAAATCATCAATGACACAAAACGTATATATTTACCCACCATTTTATAAGATATTAATTTCCTCCCCCTCTTTTAACTCAGGGTTGTGTAGTGGTTTATGAGTCATTTCAGATACAGGTTACCAAAAAATAAATACCAATTCATTTATATTTCCACAAGGATAAGTACGTCATTATTTACGTCTAAACCTCTGTGACGTTTATTTTATTTGGCAGTGAACGTCAAGGTGGCGTCTTATCTTAGGGTAGACTGTACTCGTGTGTAAACAAGGGTGACCAAGATATTGTAGATCATCTTGAGATTAGACACAGCCAAGATTATTTTTATACCTGGCCTGGACTAGATTAGGTTGGGTTAAGTCGGGGTAGATTAGGTTGGGTTTAGGTTAGGTTAGGTAGGGTTGGGATAGGTTAGGTTAGGTTAGGTTAGGTTAGGTTAGGTTAGGTTAGATAGAGACATTCATGAAAAAAAATTGAAAGAAGAAAAGTAATTTACGTATTCATAAGCAAAAAACAAAATATCATTAACCCAGAATAGACATTTTATGGGTCATTCAGTGAGGGAAAAGTTTGGCCATTGAACCGACTGCCTGAGCCCAAACCTCGTTGTTTTGATCTAGAAATAAAATGGTGGAGGGAGGTTATTTTTTCGTTTAATGGGTGGTAACGGAGAGGTCAGCCATCTTGGGACACCCGGGAGGAGGAGGAGGCCATCTTGGGACACGTAGGAGGGGGCCATCTTGGAACACGTAGGAGGGGGCCATCTTGGAACACGTAGGAGGGGGCCATCTTGGAACACGTAGGAGGGGGCCATCTTGGAACACGTAGGAGAAGGCCATCTTGGAACACGTAGGAGGGGGCCATCTTGGAACACGTAGGAGAAGGCCATCTTTGAACACGTAGGAGAAGGCCATCTTGGAACACGTAGGAGGGGGCCATCTTGGAACACATAGGAGGGGGCCATCTTGGAACACGTAGGAGAAGGCCATCTTGGAACACGTAGGAGGGGGCCATCTTGGAACACATAGGAGGGGGCCATCTTGGAACACGTAGGAGGGGGCCATCTTGGTACACGTAGGAGGGGGCCATCTTGGAACACGTAGGAGGGGGCCATCTTGGTACGCCACAGGATGAAGCCATTTTAGGAGGGCCATCAGCAGGACGTCATAATAGGACACAGAAGGAGGAAACACTAAAAAGAGACGTCCTTGTGGAGGAATTAGGAGAGGGGGGGGGGAGTGGAATTAACTGGTGATTTAAAACAACTGTCGTCATTATGTGGCCTTCTGAACACTTTGTAGTACACACACACACACACACGGACGCATTCTGTCAACACCCATCCCTACAGCTACAACCTTGAGCCCTGACACACCCACGAGTTTGGACTCTACGTGCCGTCGACATAGGGATGGGTTGGGGTACCTCAAGGTCGTGGGTTGTCTCCTCGTGGTGTTGAGGTACATGATGCGGGCACAGAGGTGACGCGGCCGCCGCCCTGCCCCGCCCCGGCCCGCCCCGCCCCGCCCCGCCCCGCCCCAGTAAGCTTTTCATCGGGCATCAAAACGTTTTATAACATTATTTACTGAGTTTCCTCTTTAGTATAACATCTTAATATCTGAGATTTGTATTAAATATGTATTTTACGTATTAGTTCTATCTTGCTCATTATCTCTTTAAAAATCTTGAATGAAAACTAACGCCCCAGATTTGGTGTTTTGAGGTAAAAATTGGTATAAATTAAACGTCATTTTTATTAGACACCAATCCATATTTTCCCCACCAAACACACCCAGAGTTGTGATCTATTAACACTGAAGACTTCCAATATTATTTTGTTTCTCTTTTTTTATCACCTAAGATTAACCTCTCTGACTCTACCTGAAGGTGTGGGTAAAGTTAGATTAACTTAATATAAGCTATGTTAAGTTAGTTTAGATAACGTTAGGTTAGGTTGGTTAGTTAAGGAGGTTAATCCTAAGGGAAAAGAAGGTGAGGCTGACGTGAAGATGATCATTTTTATATTAAATATTGATCATCCAGCAGTACACTGAACACTGCAGGTGGTCGACACTCTCCCAGAACCACACATGTCGCAGATGGTCGACCTAACCTAACCAGTAAATGATGTTGCAGGTGGTTCCTCATTTAAAACTAGCCAATCACACTGCAGATGGTTTATCCGCTTCGAAACAGCCAATAACATTATAAAGTGTCACCCATTGAGAACCAATCAATCACCTTGTTGATGCTGATTTTCTTAGTACCGACCAATCACGTGGATGGATTACCTCCTAGAACCAATGACGGTACAGATGGCCACTCTCCATGACTCAGTTAAGGGACTTGATGAAATTTTACCCTGAGTTGTGGTATAATCCTTCACAGGTGTCCAGGCCTCTTGTCCCACAGTGGGTCTAGTGCCAAGTCCTGTCCTTCTGATAGAGTTATGGCTTTAATTCATCCCAAGTCAGATTTGATACAATGGGATGACTGACTGACTGACTGACTGACTGACTGACTGACCACCACTACCACTACATCCACTACCACCATCACCACCACTACCATTGTGTTGTAGTGTACTGTCTGACCCCTACACACACACACACACACACACACACACACACACACACACACATATTCCTTCCTTTCCTCTCACCTCCTTCCTTTCTTTTACTTTCGTTATTGTTATAGAGAGAGAGAAAGAGAACGAGGAAGATAACGAGAGTGAAAGGGAAGGATAGAAATATAAAAAGACATAAAGCGAGAAATAGGAAAAGAAAGAAAGAGAATGAGAAAGAAGAAAAACAAGGGAGAGAGAGAGAGAGAGAGAGAATAGTATAATTCTTCTTCTTCTTCTCCTCCTCCTCCTCCTCTTATATACAAGGATGGTGGGTGAGAAAGTGAAGGAAGTAGTTGGTTATGAAATTGGACAGCGGCGCGGCGCTCTCCCAGGGCCAGCAGGGAGAGGGGGTGGTGGCTGGGAGAGGGGAAGGGGGTGGTGGCTGGGAGAGGGGAAGGGGGTGGTGGCTGGGAGAGGGGAAGGGGGTGGTGGCTGGGGAGGGGGTGGTGGCTGGGAGAGGGGGTGGTGGAAGGGGAGGGGAAAGGGGTGGTGGCTGGGAGAGGGGGTGGTGGCTGGGAGGGGAAGGGGGTGGTGGCTGGGGAGGGGAAGGGGGTGGTGGCTGGGAGAGGGGAAGGGGGTGGTGGCTGGGAGAGGGGAAGGGGGTGGTGGCTGGGAGAGGGGAAGGGGGTGGTGGCTGGGAGAGGGGAAGGGGGTGGTGGCTGGGGAGGGGGTGGTGGCTGGGAGAGGGGAAGGGGATGGTGGAGGATGATGGATGCCTTAATATAACTCAACACGGAACTGTCTTCAAGATGGATGACCTCTTAAAACTCCCAAGGTAAACACAACCTTTACATATACAGTAAACACTATGGACATTAACAACCGGTTAGGCATTTAAACATAAATAAACAATACCTGACATACTAACATCAGTCTATAATCAACTACGTCATAAACATCAACCACGAACAAATAAACAAACAAATAAACAAACACACTATCAAACAAACAAACACACAAACCACTCAACAAACACACAAACCACTCAACAAACACACAAACCACTCAACAAACACACAAACCACTCAACAAACACACAAACCACTCAACAAACACACAAACCACTCAACAAACACACAAACACACTCAACAAACACACAAACCACTCAACAAACACACAAACCACTCAACAAACACACAAACCACTCAACAAACACACAAACCACTCAACAAACACACAAACACACTCAACAAACACACAAACCACTCAACAAACACACAAACCACTCAACAAACACACAAACCACTCAACAAACACACAAACACACTCAACAAACACACAAACCACTCAACAAACACACAAACCACTCAACAAACACACAAACACACTCAACAAACACACAAACACACTCAACAAACACACAAACCATTCAACAAACACACAAACCACTCAACAAACACACAAACCACTCAACAAACACACAAACCACTCAACAAACACACAAACCACTCAACAAACACACAAACCACTCAACAAACACACAAACCACTCAACAAACACACAAACACACTCAACAAACACACAAACCACTCAACAAACACACAAACCACTCAACAAACACACAAACCACTCAACAAACACACAAACCACTCAACAAACACACAAACACACTCAACAAACACACAAACCACTCAACAAACACACAAACCACTCAACAAACACACAAACCACTCAACAAACACACAAACACACTCAACAAACACACAAACCACTCAACAAACACACAAACCACTCAACAAACACACAAACACACTCAACAAACACACAAACACACTCAACAAACACACAAACCATTCAACAAACACACAAACACACTCAACAAACACACAAACCACTCAACAAACACACAAACCATTCAACAAACACACAAACCACTCAACAAACACACAAACCACTCAACAAACACACAAACACACTCAACAAACACACAAACCACTCAACAAACACACAAACCACTCAACAAACACACAAACCACTCAACAAACACACAAACACACTCAACAAACACACAAACACACTCAACAAACACACAAACACACTCAACAAACACACAAACACACTCAACAAACACACAAACCACTCAACAAACACACAAACCATTCAACAAACACACAAACCACTCAACAAACACACAAACCACTCAACAAACACACAAACCACTCAACAAACACACAAACCACTCAACAAACACACAAACCATTCAACAAACACACAAACCATTCAACAAACACACAAACCACTCAACAAACACACAAACACACTCAACAAACACACAAACACATTCAACAAACACACAAACCACTCAACAAACACACAAACACACTCAACAAACACACAAACCACTCAACAAACACACAAACCATTCAACAAACACACAAACACACTCAACAAACACACAAACCATTCAACAAACACACAAACACACTCAACAAACACACAAACCACTCAACAAACACACAAACACACTCAACAAACACACAAACCACTCAACAAACACACAAACCACTCAACAAACACACAAACCATTCAACAAACACACAAACACACTCAACAAACACACAAACCACTCAACAAACACACAAACCATTCAACAAACACACAAACACACTCAACAAACACACAAACCACTCAACAAACACACAAACCACTCAACCCGAGGCATTTTAAAGTTGACCAAGACGGGAGAAACTATGTACCAATACAGCCTTACCCTTAGGAGGAAACTTTTAAACAACACCAAACTATTTTCTTCTCTCGAGATTTTTTCCAGAGTAAAACAAACAACAACAACAAAGAAAATATTACCCTTTTTTTGCAATTTTTTTTTTTTTGCCCTTCTAAGACAAAATATCGTAGAACAAGAAGTAATTATTTGTTTTATCTTTGTTTATTCTTTATTTATTGTATTTGTGTTTACTTGTTTATTGTTATTGATGTAATGAGATCACGTGAAGATTAGCCTCCTCCCCCCCCCCTCCCTCCATCTCCCTATTTACCACACCTTCCCCTCTTCCTACTCCATCTGCCTATTCCCCTCCCCCCTCTTCAATAGCTCATATATTTAGCTCAACAGACAACACTTCCTTCCTCGGGCTCCTTGGTACTGCACCATCACGACTAAAAAAATTTTCTTTCAATATTACGCTAAGGAATTTTTACCTACAAGAGGAAGTTTGTTATACTTCTTGCTCTCATAATGTGTGTGTGTGTGTGTGTGTGTGTGTGTGTGTGTGTGTGTGTGTGTGTGTGTGTGTGTGTGTACTATCAAATATTAATATGTCGAAGTCCTGCGTCTAAGTGGGAGTTTTACTTACAGGTTTTAAGTTTGAGGAAAATATATTAGTTGTTCCTGTGTTTTTTTGTCTTTATTCTGTTTTCCTGTTTTTTTTTTTGTGTTTTTATAGTTGCGAGTCAAACGAATTTAATTTTCATATTTAGAGCAGAACGAAAATATTATATTTTTGTTGATATTTTCAATACCATTAAAAATATTATAATTTATATATAATATTTTAATACGTCGAAAAAGTATTAAAATTCTTCATTTATTTTTTATTTGAGATTTTAACAGATCAAAGAGAGTTATTTTTTTTATTTTAGAGAGAGAGAGAGAGAGCAAATTATTCTCCAAGTTGTTCAGTCTGTGTACTCATTCACGAGCTATTCATCCGTGACTCAAGATTATGAAGAAATGAGGAAAATATTCAGTAACTTTTAGATTTATGGAAGGACTGGGGAAAGACAAGTGGGTTGGGGGTGGGTTGAGGTGGGTCTCTTGGTGGGGTGGAGTTGGGGGGGTGGGGTGAGGTGGGTCTCTTGGTGGGGTGGAGTTGGGGGCAGAGGGAGGAGGAGGGAGGGGGGAGAGGAGGGGGGGTGGTCCACACTTGTATGTATATTATTATTAAATTCCCAGATTCATCACAGTTTTCCTCAATTCCCATTTTCTCTCTCTCGTTTCTCCCCATTATCTTCCCTTCTTACGAGCGCTCTCCTTCTGTTTCTTCTCCTTTCTCTTTTCTTTCATTCTCCTCCCCATCATATCTCCTGTATTCCTCCCTCCTCCCCACCTTCCCTCCCCCATTCGTCTGCACCCACCCCACTCTTCCTCCCTCCCTCCCAACCCCTCTCCCTTCCTCCCTCCCACCCCACTCTCCCTCTCATCTTCCCTCCCCTCCCTCCCTCCCTCTCTCCTTCTCTCCCTCTCTCCTTCTCTCCCTCCCTCCAGTCATGAGGTCAGCAGTTGGCAGGTGAACGTGGCTTAAATACACTCCCCGACATGCCACAGAAATTCCATTATCATTTCAGAGGAAGACTTGGTACGTGTGTGTGTGTGTGTGTGTGTGTGTGTGTGTGTGTGTGTGGCCTCCTTCAGTTACAGGTGTAGAGTTACTGTAATTTAGACATATACGTGAAACGACGATGAATAAAGGGGTGATGACAATAATAATAATAAGATGTAAAAACGACCTTGATACTATCGTTCAGAGTTTTACACCAACAACCTCAGCAACGACATAGCCAGCGCTCGTGGTTATACAATATAATAGATGTATGATAGATGTATAATAGATGTATAATAGATATATAATTGATGTATATATTTCAAAGGGTTATTTATCACTTTTAACTGAATCGTAAGCTGGAATCCTCGGTAATAAATTCTGATAGATTTGTTAAAATATTAGTGTACAGTTCCATCATCAGTAGGTAAAGTATTTTGTTATATTAAAGACAACGTAACATAAACAGATGATATATTTGTTATGTGTCTCTTGTGTATTGCAAGTTAAGCTAGGTTAGGTTAAGCTATGCTAGGTTAGGCCAAACATCAGAAGGTCAGGTTAGTTTAGGTTAGGATAAGTTAAGCTGGGTTAGATTAGCTTAGGTTAGGTTAAGCTAAGCTAGGTTAGGCCAAACAGAGCAGAAGGTCAGGGTCTTCATCAGTTATAAACGTCTTAATTGAAGCCCTAAAGGTCACATATATAAAATTCTTATCACCCTCCATGGCCACGGGACATATACGGGTGTTTTCATTCTGTTGCTTTTTGTCAGTCGTGTACATACAGTGACCAGACGGTGTTGTGTTTTAGAAGTACCGTTTACTCATTAGCAGGGGTAGCCAATCATCTCTTGGGTAGCCAATCATCTCTTCACACACAAGCAGGAGTAGCCAATCATCTCTTCACACACAAGCAGGGGTAGCCAATCATCTCTTTGTATACAAGCAGGGGTAGCCAATCATCTCTTCACACACAAGCAGGGGTAGCCAATCATCTCTTTGTATACAAGCAGGGGTAGCCAATCATCTCTTCACACACAATCAGGGGTAGCCAATCATCTCTTTGTACACAAGCAGGGGTAGCCAATCATCTCTTCACACACAAGCAGGGGTAGCCAATCATCTCTTTGTATACAAGCAGGGGTAGCCAATCATCTCTTCACACACAATCAGGGGTAGCCAATCATCTCTTCACACACAAGCAGGAGTAGCCAATCATCTCTTCACACACAAGCAGGGGTAGCCAATCATCTCTTTGTATACAAGCAGGGGTAGCCAATCATCTCTTCACACACAATCAGGGGTAGCCAATCATCTCTTCACACACAAGCAGGAGTAGCCAATCATCTCTTCACACACAAGCAGGGGTAGCCAATCATCTCTTTGTATACAAGCAGGGGTAGCCAATCATCTCTTCACACACAAGCAGGGGTAGCCAATCATCTCTTCACACACAATCAGGGGTAGCCAATCATCTCTTCACACACAAGCAGGGGTAGCCAATCATCTCTTTGTATACAAGCAGGGGTAGCCAATCATCTCTTCACACACAAGCAGGGGTAGCCAATCATCTCTTCACACACAAGCAGGGGTAGCCAATCATCTCTTCACACACAAGCAGGGGTAGCCAATCATCTCTTCACACACAAGCAGGGGTAGCCAATCATCTCTTCACACACAATCAGGGGTAGCCAATCATCTCTTCACACACAATCAGGGGTAGCCAATCATCTCTTCACACACAAGCAGGGGTAGCCAATCATCTCTTCACACACAAGCAGGGGTAGCCAATCATCTCTTCACACACAAGCAGGGGTAGCCAATCATCTCTTCACACACAATCAGGGGTAGCCAATCATCTCTTCACACACAAGCAGGGGTAGCCAATCATCTCTTCACACACAATCAGGGGTAGCCAATCATCTCTTCACACACAAGCAGGGGTAGCCAATCATCTCTTCACACACAATCAGGGGTAGCCAATCATCTCTTCACACACAAGCAGGGGTAGCCAATCATCTCTTCACACACAATCAGGGGTAGCCAATCATCTCTTCACACACAATCAGGGGTAGCCAATCATCTCTTCACACACAAGCAGGGGTAGCCAATCACAAACATATTCTTGGTTCTGTCTCCTCCAATCAACGTCGCAGTGTTTTTATCTACTCTGTTATCCACTCTGGTTCTGCATAATTCCAATGTTTTCGTATTTTTTTTGTCAGTTTGTTTATTTTTCGTTATATTTTTTTTACCAGGGGGGGGGGAGGGGGGGGGGGGAAGTGTCTAGTTAGGGCCTTGAAAAACAAAACAAAAACAAACGTAGTGCAGTAATTTTTGGTGTAGTGAACGTGTTTTACAGTCTAGTTTATCCAGTAGTGTGTGTGTGTGTGTGTTATAACCTACATATTTCATAAACATTAAGACAACGACCTTCACTTCTTCTCGTTATCCTTCATTAACCTGTTTTGTTGGGGGGTAGGAAGATGGTACAGTAGTTGGTGAGGTGCAGAGGGAGGAGGGAGGTAGACGGACTTGTTAAACTTGTGTATTGTTGCAGTGCTTGTGAGGCTACTTGGCTGCTTGCCTCCCTGGGTCTGCTGCCTCACTCACCCACCCTTGACAACACCACAAACATACAGGGTGTCATAAAAATTTATCTACACACACTGGCTAAATTTTATATAGATCGTGTGAATACTTGTATTATAACAGTAACATTGCCCTCACTTGTTGACACGTGAGGACAATGTTGATGTTGTAATACGAACTCTCTTCCAGTCTCCACGGAAATATGTAGATACACTCTGTATATTTTTCTTCTTCTGACACACGCTGTAGTTTTACATATTATCAAATCTAATGAATCCTGGTGTAAGTCTTCTAGTGGCTGGTGACGTCATAGTTTGTTATGACAACAGGATATGAAGATGATTTAAGTCATGAATTATGTAAATACAGTCGGTGTCATGTGAAAATATTATTAAAAACGACGAGTATATATCCAGTAACAGTTGGCAGCCACCAGAGCCGCACGTATGACCAACACAACATTGTTTATCATGGTACCAGTTCATCTTCCTTTATGTTGATATTCACAGAGAATTACACTTAAGAGGAGTATTATACCGCGTCTTGACCAAATATAGACCGTAAAAAAAAAGTGGTGGTGCTGGAGCCGAGTTGTGTGACGGTTGGGGAACTTAAACATAATCATTCTATTGAGACGAGTGTGATCCTGTCAGCAGTGAATTATATCAAAGACGAGGCACACAAAAAACCCACACATAGAAACGTTATAAAGATTGGACGGCCCCAGACTGTGTTGGCAACCCTCACTCCGTTAACCCAAGCATGGCGTTGACCTCACTCGGTAGAGGGACGATATCGGGACGTTAATCATATAAACAACAAAACACCATTAAAAAAATGATGTGTGGAAAAGGGGGGGGGGAGCCATATTGAGGAAGAGTGTCAGAATCTTGCAATAATCGCTACACTGATTGAGACAAGCACACACAATGCATTCAACGAAATATATGTTAGCAATATTCAGCTAAATCAACACAAACACACAAAATATGAGATTGAAAAAAGAAAGTGCTGTAGAGGCAGGCTAATATTTGGTAGGAGTGCATCAATTTAGCAACTGTCGCTACACTGGATACGACAAGTTAGCTGTTAGCGAGCGACTTAAGCAAGAGCTACCCAAGCACCCCCGTCTGCCTGCCTGCCTGCCTGTTGCCACCTGCTATTTTGGTTATTTGTTAATACGCAGAGCAAAGTGTCGTCTGCACAGTGACCACCTCAGGACACATAATTATGCCTCGTGGGGACTGATGCTGTAAGAACACACTGGTGGACTTCTACCCCACAAAACCTCAACCTATTTTTTCACCTTAATTTGACAACTTCACTTAGCACAAGACAACCATGACGTGAACCTTGTCCTTGAACTGATGATGTTGAGCTAAAGATGTCGTGATAATTTTAACACTACTGTGGGACGATATTTTTTCACAGTTAGTCAGTTGGTTTATGTGTCACCGACCCCTGAGAAACCAATCCCCGGGCTCAGACAGGCCATCACGTCTACCTGTCAAGATAAAAGAACTTAGATTGATCTCGTTCTCCTCTGGGGTAATAAATATACTGTGTGTGTGTGTGTGTGCGTTTATCATTTGACATATGTGAGAATAGATTCATACCAATGTCAGCTCTCTTACCCTGCCTCTGGTGTTGTCAACTGAGAGCCTGTGTTATGTACGGGTTGTGCTCTCGAGGATAAACATTATTATTATTTTGGTTATTATTATTATTATCATTTTTATTGTTATTTTTATTGTTTTATTATTGTATTATTGTTGCTGCTATTATTATTATTATTATTATTAGTAGTAGTAGTAGTAGTAGTAGTAGTAGTAGTAGTAGTAGTAGTAGTAGTAATAATAATAGTAGTATTGCTTTACACCTTGGCATACAGTATACTGTATAGTTAAGAGGATTATTAATGTATTTTTTGCTGAATAATTTAACGAAGAAAAATTTAGATATCCAAAATAAAGTAACTACTGTAAGTCTGGCATATTCAGGAATATTTAATGCTGAGATTAATTAAGAAATATGATAGCTTCAATCTGATCAAGCAATGTTAACAAGCATAATACTTTCGTCGCCAGCTGGTCTGATTTGAGTGACTCGAGGGAGGAAAGGGGGGGGGGGGGACGCTGTACAGTAATCCCTTGTCGGAGTGTTTTCCCCAGTTTGACACACACACACACACACACACACACACACGAAATATTGAATAATGATCCCGCAGCGCCAGCCAGTGATGTGTGTCAGGTGTGACGAGGTGAGACAGGTGTATTTATTAATTAGCAACCCAGGTAATACAAGCATGGTTCCTGATGTGGCATAGGACTCTCTCTCTCTCTCTCTCTCTCTCTCTCTCTCTCTCTCTCTCTCTCTCTCTCAGATATAATGAATGACAATAATTATGAACCCATTTAATTAATAAGGTCATGGACTCTCTTCTCACTCATTATCTCTCACACTGTCTCTCACTTTCTCTTACACTGTCTCTCACTTTCACACTGTCATTCTCGCTGTCTTTCACACTTTCTCCTACTCTCTCACAATTAGTGTCATCTGTCTTGTACTGTTAAACCATCGTCCTCAAAGGGTTAAGCCATCGTCCTCAAAGAGTTAAACCATCGCTTTTAAAAAGTTAAACCAGCGTCCTCAGAGTATTAAACCATCGACCTCAAAGGGTTAAGCCATGGTCTTCAAAGGGTTATATTATAGTTTTCGAAAGGTTAAACCATCGACCTCAAAGGGTTAAGCCATAGTCTTCAAAGGGTTTTATTGTAGTTTTCGAAAGGTTAAACCATCGACCTCAAAGGGTTAAGCCATAGTCTTCAAAGGGTTTTATTGTAGTTTTCGAAAGGTTAAACCATCGTTATCAAAGGGTTAAACCATAGTCCTCAAAGGGTTAAAACATCGTCCCCTAAGGGTTAAACCATCGTCCTCAAAGGCTTAACTGAACCGTCGTCATCAAAGGGTTCTTCAATATAACCTAAACGCCTAGAGAAGTTTTGTTCGTCCTCTCCAAATATTTGCCCAAGTCTACCAGGCTATAGAAGACGGGGACTTGGCGCTCCTATACCTGTGATATAAAACTGAATGCCAGATTGTCTCTCCAGCCATGAAAACTCTACCATGTTATTGAAGGGAGACTCCATCTTGTAGAGCAGACAGATGGACAGACGGACGGAGGGAAACGCCATCTTGTAGAGCAGACAGATAGACAGAGAGACGGAAGGACGGGTATAAGTTCGTATTCAAGGAGAGGTTTATATTATCATCAGGGCGCTGCGTCAGTGGTGAAGGGTTGAAGGGACGATCTCGGGGTGCACTATAGCGGTCGTGGGGTGAGTGAGTCGGAGGCGAGGAGGAATTTTTCCCCTTAGTTTGTTAATGATGAAATAGAAGCCAAGAACTGAATAATGCAACTTCAATGTATGTAGGGAAGGGTGGGGGGGGGGGGAGAGGAGGGACAAAGAGTGGAGTGCCCTTAGGTCTTCCTGTTGATGAAGCTTTATCATCACAGGGCCAGCCCGGGGCCACCACCAACCACTTCCGACCCTTTCTACCACCCCTACTGTACCTGTCCCACCACACCATATCACCTCCACCCCCACTGTACTTCGCCACACCTAGTACACTGGCAACCCTGAGCCTGGCCGCACTGTTTGTAAACTTTGGGGTCAACCCGACTCTCACACCCTCTCTCACATGAGTCATAAAGGCAAGCATGAACTCCGCATGCTTCACTGATGGGCGCTGTAAACGCTTCTGCGCTTCACCTTGCTCAGGATGTAAGGGGGTGCCCAATAAACTAGCTCCTTCGGGGGCAATCTAAAAAAATCTCAAATCTACTACCCTACTACTTGATGGTGGTAGTGGTGGTAAAGGTGTTGGTATTGTAATGTAAGAGATAGTGATGGTGGTGGTAATAGTTGTAATAGTCATAGTATAAACAATAATAGTAGTAGTAGAGGCAATGTTCGTCTCAGTCTTGCTCTTTTTACCCAGAGTTTTACCACCTTTTTTTACTTCCACTTTCCGTACAATTTCTCATTCTCACCTCCTCGCCCCACCGCCCTCCTCATGAACCGCGGGGTCTCGGGAGAAAACGTAAGCTTATGTTCACAGAAAACGAGTAAAAAGATTGACAAAATTACTCCCACAGTGTCGCAAAAATTGGGATATATTGACTGATTCCGAGGGAGATTGTGGGAAAGTGACGAAGAATGGGAGTGAGGGAGAGTAGGTGGGAAAGGAAGGGAGGAGAGAGTAGGGAGGGTAGGGAGGAATGAAGTGACAGGGGCGTTCACCTCTTAAAGTGAGTGAGAGGAGTCAGGTTTAGGAGAAATGGTAATAGTAGTAGTGACCGATGTGCGATTTGTTGACATATAACAGCTGATGGTCATGACGTCACTGTTTAGTATTGATGAACGATTTGTTGACATAACAGCTGATGGTCATGACGTCACTGTTTAGTATTAAGATTACAACCAACCCCAAGACACATGAGTCACGAGACACTCTTGTTATAAACAGATGTATGTGTGGGGGTGTAAGCTTAGAACCAGGAGGTATGTAAACAAACCACGAGGGCAAGTATGAAACGGTAACACACACACACACACACACACACACACACAGTAAACTGAAAAATACGAGAATCAGCCGAGAAGTAAAGTGTTTACCAAACCTGTAGAGGCATGTTATGGTTATCACAGATGGTGGCCGGGTGTGTACTGTGTGGGGGAGGGAGGGAAGGAAGAATATAGGAAGGGAAGGAAAGAAGTAGGCGGGGAGGAGTGAAGGAAGGAAGGATGGAAGGATGTTAATAATAACTTAATAATATTAATATTACACACACACACACACACACACACACACACACACACACACCACCACACCCCACCCCACCCAACCCACCCCAACCCACCCACCCCAACCCACCCTACCCTACAACCACCCCACCCCAACCCACCCTACCCCACCCCAACCCACCCTACCCCACCCCAACCCACACCAACCCAACCAACCCACCCCACCCCACCTCAACCCACAACCACCTCAACCCACACCACCCCAACCCACACCACCCCAACCCACACCACCCCCAATATGTAAATTAATAAGATCCTCAAGATAATCAGGCACCTTTAATCACGTGTTTCGATCCCTTGATAATCCTCTTAACCGGTTCAGATAAAGTGTTCGAATCTTTTATACACTGTTTTTATTTTACCACTCGGAGCTTTGGGGGATCGAACCCTTTTAATAGTGGATTCAATGACACTCTTTTGGTCGAATGTTGTATAAGTGGAGTAAAAAACCAAAGAAGGGGATTTAAGTAAGGGTTTAAGGTTTTAAGTAATTGCTTTGGGGTTTTAAATAAGGGTTTTGGTTTTTAAGTAAACGTTTGGAGGTTTTAAGTAAGATTTGAGGTTTTAAGTAAGGGTTTGGGGTTTTAAGTGAAAGTTGGGCTGTTTAAGTGAAAGTTGGGCGGTTTAAGTGAAAGTTGGGCGGTTTAAGTGGAAGTTAACTGGTCTTAAGTGAATGCAATGGATTATAAGTGAAGATAAAGGAATTAACATACAGTTTAAGGGGGTGAATTTGGATGAAAGAAAAGGAAGAATGAAAAATGAAGGAAAAAAATCAACCAGTGAAGGAAGCTCACCATGTTATCAATCAGGATGAATGACTCGTTCTGATTGGCTTCCAGATACCGGGGCAAGAAGATGCTATACCCAAGAGTTTTGTTGGCGAGTGCTTGCCTTTAGGACGAGTGAGAGTAGATGAGAGAGAGAGAGAGAGAGAGAGAGAGAGAGAGAGAGAGAGAGAGCATAGAATAGGTGAAAGACTAGCATAGATGTAAAAGAAAGAAAGATAGAAAGAAAGAAAGATAGAAAGAAAAAGAAAGCATATGAAAACAAATTGGAATATAGCCTATCGTAAATTGCTAAAACTTTTCCGAATGTTATCTTGACAAATAATAGATCACCATTAATGATAACTAAAATAATAATCAAGTCGACGTGTTAAATAAAATGAGTAAGTGAACGAACAGATCGGTACGAAATGGAATGAATGAGTTACTCTCTATGACGAGACATCAACACGCATCAGCTGTTCTCATCATAACAAATAACAGCTGATTATGGTGTAAATATAAACAACGATAAGCTGTGTCTGGGTGGTGTGGCGTGAAGCGTTTATTATATATCGTTTATACTGTTGATATAACCCTCTCACACACACACACACACACACACACACACACACACACACACACACACCACCTGACTTATGCCATCCAAGTCAACACAACACCTGAATCCTCCAACCACATATCCACCATGTACTCTGAGGGAAGAAGATGCATTAATTTCAACAGGAAACTGACCCCAACGAGCTAAGTGGTACAGCTCTGTGTTGACGCCGCCTTCAACTTTACTCTCTCGTTGTATGCAAATTGATGTTATCTGTATAAACGTTAATTATGTGTCTTGTTAGCGTCCACCTGTCGTGTCCTCACTCAGGTATGACTGCAATTAGATTAAATGGGACCCTTAACAGTCATCGATATAGGTATAGTGAGTTACAGGTGGGTACAGGTGAAGAGACGGTCACCTGGAGACAGCATGACGGTATAGTGAGTTACAGGTGGGTACAGGTGAAGAGACGGTCACCTGGAGACAGCATGACGGTATCAACAATTAATTTTATTTCTCTTTTCTTTCCAGCAAATGGAAGTGGTAGCCGCCAGTGGCAGAACCTTCACTGTCCACGTTCAGGTAAGTCATTAATCACTGCCACTACCTGTGTTTAATGTCCACAGCCTCTCTCTCTCTCTCTCTCTCTCTCTCTCTCTCTCTCTCTCTCTCTCTCTCTCTCTCTCTCTCTCTCTCT
>CAUDMG010000459.1:1075000-1135117 GCA_958450375.1 Homarus gammarus
TTTCTTTTATACTTAGGGTCCCTTGTACAGCTTAAGGCAGCCCAGCATAAGGGATACTATGCTTTATTATTATTATTGTTATTATTATTTGAATAGTATCATTATTATTATACTTCAATCTTTTCTATATGGAAATTAGTATTATTGATTATATTTATATATCGAGTTACTGACTGACTGGTGGACTGAGAGACACTTCCACCATATCTGACCTGGAGACTCATTCAGTTGGTCAGTTGTATCTCGCCACCAGCAGGAGAGGCTGTCAACAGGGTGTCACTGGTGGGGCATTGAGTCAATATCTAGGTCACTGGGGTATTATGGTTACCCTGTCGCTGGATGTCAAAGGTCAGAGGTCAACAACAAGGGAAATAATACATTATAGAGTAAGCGAAATATGGATGGTAAAATGCGTAGACTTTGATGTATAGAAATGGATTGATTTTATGATGACTTTAGATGGGTAATAATAAGAGACATTTATTATTATTATTATTATCATTATTATTATTATTATTATTATTATTATTATTATTGTTATTATTATTATTATTATTATTGTTGTTGTTGTTGTGTTGTTGTTGTTGTTGTTGTTGTTTTATTTACAAGGCTTCTGAAAGTCAAACCCCATTATAGTGACATGTTTGAGGGATATAGGTAAGCTTTATCTCATTAAGGTGTTAAGCCAGGTAAGATAAAGGATACACAAATGGCCTTAACCACTTACTGGGTAAAGGCTCACCAGAGGTCAAAGTTCACTGCAGGGTATATGGTAGGTGTTTCTCTTACCATTACCTACACCAATTACCACTATCACCACTACTACCACCATTACCACTACTACCACCATTACCACTACTACCACCATTACCACTACTACCACCATTACCACTACCACCACCACCATTACCACTACTACCACCACCATTACCGCTACTACCACCACTACTACCACACCACACCACGTCCTCCACCTGAGAGACTCAACAATCTTCAATACCTCGAGTAACACCACTCAAAGCTCTGCCACCCACCCTCCCTCCCTCCCTCTCTGTTGACTCCAAGTATTACCAACTAGACTTTGAAGTGCTGGATTTAGAAAGGAGTTTTAAGACCATGGGCGGGGGCTGGGTGTGAGGCGGGGGATGGTGTGGGTGGGTAGAGGGTGGCAGGATTTAGGTCAACAGGATATTAAAGCATGAAGCCAAGTAGAGACCACACACACTTAAGGTCGGGTTATATATTCCTCTGGTGGCACAATGGAACACACAGCGTCAGTTTGTGGACGATTGTGTTTACATGAGAGATCTTTTGCTCCCTTATGCCAAGTGACTTTTGGGGGGTCGTGGAGGAGCAACTTGTCGAGTATCTTCTTCTTCTCCTTCTTCTTCTTCTTCTTCTCCTTCTTCTTCTTCTTCTTCTTCTTCTTTGTCTGTGTTTTGTTCATATAGGCGCCATTTCGTAATTCTTCTCTCTCTCTCTCTCTCTCTCTCTCTCTCTCTCTCTCTCTCTCTCTCTCTCTCTCTCTCTCTCTCTCTCTCTCTCTCTCTCATTCTCTGTTTCTCTTTTTCCTCATTCTCTTTCTTCTTCGTTCAGTGACTTAACACACCGAATGAAGCCCAATATAGAAGGATTCGAACACTTATAAAGGAGGATCCGAACACTTATAAAAGACGATCCGAACACTCATAAAGAAGGATCCGAACACTTATAAAAGACGATCCGAACACTCATAAAGAAGGATCCGAACACTTATAAAAGACGATCCGAACACCAGAGGCTTAAAGAATGAGGCGCCAGTGAGTTAGGTGTTGACCAGAGAGTTATACCTGTCTAAATTACCTTCTTATCCAGGGGCTTAACGAGACTGGTTCACACACACACACACACGTCACGTTTAGGTTCAAATTGACCTTTATCGATCATCTCTTTAAGTATAGTGGTATCTCCATATAACGGATCCTGGATATAACGGACTTTTATTTCAATATAGTTCGTTAGATGTAGGTTTCATATTTAACGGACTTTCATTTTAATATAATCCGTTAGATAAAGGTTTCATATATAACGGACACTCAATATACCGGATTTTCACCTTCATATAGATTTAAGTTTAATTAAATAAAAAAATTAAACGCTTATGTTGATACTGTAAATGTGTTTTATATAATTCATTAATAAAATGTAAATAATAAGCTTAAATAAATATAGGAAGATAATATTGAGAGTTATTTATGAATTTGGCGACCGAATTAAGAGTTCTTAGACCTTGGTGAATATAATCAATGGTGCCAGACGATAACGACCCCTTGTTGCCTAGCCGAGATCACCTGCTGTGTGTGTGTGTGAGACGAGCTTTAAGAGGCCGTTTATGTCGTATTTTTTATATTAGGAGAGAGAGAGAGAGAGAGAGAGAGAGAGAGAGCTCCTCCCCATGGTTCACTGAAGAGCCGTAAACCCTGGACTGGTAGCGGCCGACCACCCAATATAGTGTACACCTGTTGAATAATTTACAGGTGACATTTGATAAGGTTACACACACACACACTGCCAGTCTCTCTCTCTCTCTCTCTCTCTCTCTCTCTCTCTCTCTCTCTCTCTCTCTCTTTTCTGGGGTCATTACAGTGCTATTATTAAATGTATCAGTTAACTAATAAGGTTGATGTTCATGTTCATAATTAAGGAGTTATTGGATCTTAATGATCACTTATTGATTATAGGTGATTTACCGTAATGAGTCACCTTCTCCGTGGGTGAGAGAGAGAGAGAGAGAGAGAGAGAGAGAGAGACCTTCCTCCCCATTACTCATTATTCCCATAGTTTCTTACGATAATTTTATCTCCCTTAATTGTACCTGGAAAAATGCATCTATTTACGGTTTACAGTTTTTGACTAGGTGAGGATAGATAGATGGTTGGATTGATGGATAGATAGATGGTTGGATAGATGGATAGATAGATGGTTGGATAGATGGATAGATAGATATATACTTTTTTGTTTACACTCCTGACTAGCAGTGGTTAGAGGGTGTGGGGAGAAGAGGGTGTGGGGAGAAGAGGGTGTGGTATGTGGGCTCTGTCGACCTTAACAACTCTCTCTCTCTCTCTCTCTCTCTCTCTCTCTCTCTCTCTCTCTCTCTCTCTCTCAGATTGTATCTTTTCTCGGGATGTTTTTCGTATCTGTTATTAGTTGTAGTTTATATTAGTTTCTTTTATTTTGTTATTATAGAATTTGTGTTACCTGGAGTACTTGGTATGTGTGTACTGTATGTATGTTTGTATGTATGTATGTATGTATGTATGTATGTATGTATGTGACAACCCCGACAATGTCTCGCCAGGAGCCTTGTGGTTCTCTGACAGGTGGATGGTGTTGTTAGAGGCTGGTGTTGTCAGAGGAGGGTGTTGTCAGAGGCTGGGGTTGTCAGAGGAGGGTGTTGTCAGAGGAGGGTGTTGTCAGAGGAGGGTGTTGTCGGGGGAGGGTGTTGTCAGAGGAGGGTGTTGTCAGAGGAGGGTGTTGTCAGAGGAGGGTGTTGTCAGAGGCTGGTGTTGTCAGAGGAGGGTGTTGTCGGGGAGGGTGTTGTCGGGGGAGGGTGTTGTCAGAGGAGGGTGTTGTCGGGGAGGGTGTTGTCAGAGGAGGGTGTTGTCAGAGGAGGGTGTTGTCAGAGGAGGGTGTTGTCAGAGGCTGGTGTTGTCAGAGGAGGGTGTTGTCGGGGAGGGTGTTGTCAGAGGAGGGTGTTGTCAGAGGAGGGTGTTGTCAGAGGAGGGTGTTGTCAGAGGAGGGTGTTGTCAGAGGAGGGTGTTGTCAGAAGAGGGTGTTGTCAGAGGAGGGTGTTGTCAGAGGAGGGTGTTGTCAGAGGAGGGTGTTGTCAGCCCCTCTTCCCTGAGTCTGGGGTGTGAATGCTGCTTTCAGACTCTCAGTGATGACAAGTTTTAAAAAAGACGTCAATGTGTCGCTGAGAGAGAGAGAGAGAGAGAGAGAGAGAGAGAGAGAGAGAGAGAGAGACATCGTGTTGCTTTCTTCTTTCAGGTGGAAGGTAAGGTGACACACACACGTCTGCTGTCCTTTGTAGTGGCGACACACACACACACACACACACACACACACACACACACACACACACACACACACACACACACACTACCTCCCCCCTTCCTCCTCCCATCCCTCCCTCTTTCCTCACCCCCCCCCCCCCCAACAGCCACACCCTACCCCCTTCCCTCACACCTCCTCTTACCCTGGATGTTGCTCTCTCTCCAGGCAGGTAAAAAAAGACAGACAGGTAGACAGACAGACAGACAGACCAGGCAGGTAAAAAAAGACAGACAGGTAGACACACAGACAGACAGGTAGACAGACAGACAGACCAGGATCGAGGTAGGATAAGCTGATAAGTTAGTGTGGTTGTATTGACACTTTGAACACTCATCATGAACACTTTGTGGTAAACCTTTGAATTAGAGAGAGAGAGAGAGGGAGAGAGAGAGAGAGAGAGAGGGGAGAGTAGGGGATATTAATTATCCTCATAGAATCGAAGACCACACGACACAGTTGCCCCTCCCTCCCTCTCTCCCTCTCTCCCTCTCTCTCGCTCCATCACTGCCTCCACTACTACCCCTTCCCTCGTCCACTCACTCCTTCACCTCCCCTCCCAGGAATAGACGCCAGACGTACGGCGGGTATATAAACCTGTAGAAGAAGGAGAAGAAGAAGAAGAAGAAGAAGAAGAAGAAGAAGAAGAACGGAGCAAGATATTATCCCTCGAATTCCTCTTGTTTGTTTGTCTGTCTCCTTCAACATCCACGAAAAACAATTCCCAAAAAAGAAGTGAAAAGAGAAAACACGTAAATTATCTACAAATGTTAACATGGTCGCTCTGGCTCCCTCTTGGTCTAGGTGTTACACAAGATTTTCGACCTTGCTGGCAGGTATTGCAGAGGAGTAAAAATGGCACTTTCTTCCCCCCCCCCCCCCCAAAAAAAAAAAAAACTTGCAGCTTTAAGAAATTATTCACGGTAATTCTAACATAACAGTGAAATTTAAGATTCAGTGTGTTCCTTCTGAAAGGCTCTTAGGGTGAATTTTCCTCGTAACTGGAGGTATAGCCTAACAACAGACACTAAAGCCATTCTACAAAAATTAAGTTAAAATGGCTTCAGAATTACTCCTTGAGTTTATCAACTTAATTCATATGGAGTTCAGGTAATTATTCTGCATAAGAGAAAGAGTTTACTTACGTTCTTACAGGAATCCGCATTTAAAGTCTAGATTCCCAAAGATTCGCACGTTATGTATTTTTTGTACGATATTCGCCTCTTATTGTTATTTTAATTAACAAAACTTGGAGGTACGAGAACTCATTTTGATACAGTATTAAGAGTCTCAGTGAAATTTCGAAACCATTTTAGCCACCGTGTTTATTTGTTAACGTGAAGTGAGAGAGACACGCCCTCACACTTCCTGCCTGGTGGTGGAGGGGTAACTTTTAACTGTAACTAGTCAAATGTGTGGCCCTAATAACCCATCCCTACTTGGCCCCGAGATAACATAACTTATCCATTTGGACCTGGGCCCAATCTTAATGGCCCCGGTTTTGATGATTATGAATATATTAGGGGAGGCCTGCAACTAACTTGCGGAGATGTGAGAATCCAGTTTGTGTAGTAGAATACTCCTCGCGGTGGCTGATGTAGTATCCATTCTCTTAAAAGTTACGCTTAAGATATATATTTATTTAATGTCTTTATAATTTTAAATATTTAAAGCTTGATAGCTGTTCGGGCGATTGGTCAGTTCTTTGTTACTTTGTCATCACCATTATTCTGTAGTGTTCGTGAGTTCTGGTCACCGAGAAAGGCTCCATCTGCCTGGGACGTGATGCACTAAACCAACACATATCAAATCCACCTACTGCAAGATGCGATACAGCGCTCAAAAAATAATCTCCATACACGTACGACCTCCTCTAGCTCCAGAGGAATGTTTCCCACTTTTAAATCTTGCATCGACTTTTCAAACATGCTCTCACTCACTCACTCTTTCAAAGATATGCCCCTCCCTCTTGAAACACTGCGGCAACCCAACACACAAACAGTATACCAGCCACCCACAGTAAGAGACATCCTCACGCCCTGCAGAAATAATGATCTAACCAGTCTTTAAAATATGTTCCTTTAGGATGACACCTGAGAAGTACATTTTCTTAATATGGGCAGAGTTGGCATCGATTGGCCAGGCGAGAGAGGAGAGCGGGAAGGAAGGTTGGGAGGGGCCAAGCCGGACCACCTACCCTCCCTGCTCGTCGTTACCAGCTTAAAGGCGTCGGATCCTTTTGTCGGACCCCGCCCGCTCCTGTGTGATGTTGGGGGTGAGGGATGTGGTCGGCCCGTTCCTGTATGATGTTGGGAGTGAGGGATGTGGTCGGCCCGCCCATGTGTAGTAGGTAGTAAGCAGCTACCAAACAGGGAGGTACTACCGCCTGGGAAGATATTGGAAGCATAATGTGTTGTCTAATGGTAGACCCTGCTGCCATATGGCATCACGAAAATTGTGACCAAGTCCCAGGTTGCTGATCTGACTTTCTGCCTCATGTACACACATTTGCAGGGTCTCAATTGTTTCTCTTACTATTGACTACACAACATACATATATTGTTTCTCACTTTTTATTTATTTTTTGCATTTCTTTATGGTTCTTTATTATTATTATTATTATTATTATTATTATTATTATTATTATTATCATTGTTATTATTACATTTTCGCCCCCCGGGTACCGATGTGGGTCAGTGACAGTGACCTGTGCCCGGGTGGGCTTATCCCCGTAAAAAAAAAATGTGTGGTGTTGGGGGTGTGATGAATGTGGTCCCTGCATATTGTTGGGGAGGTGAGGGATGTGGCTGGCCCGCCCTGGCAGAAAGGTGAGGGGATTGTGGCCATCCTGCTCTTTTATGCGTGAAGGAGTAGGAGAAGGAGGCCCATTTTGCACCCCTATGGATGAGGTCTATAGTCCTCTCGCTTTTTTATGGAAATATGGAGACGTGTGACGAGGGATGTGTCTCATATGGGTGGCCAGGCTGCTTTTTCTCCGGTGACTGCCTGGGGTCAAGGGAAGGATATGAAGGACGTGTTGATGCCCTCCGCCGCCTCCTCCTCCTCGCCCCACTGAAGAAAAATGAAGCCAAAGGTGGGGAGCCAGGTGTAAGCTGAGCCAAGTAGAGGTTAAGGGAAGCGAAGAGGAACGTCGACCTTTCAAGGAGATTCAAAATGAAGAGCCAACCTTGAGAGGGATGGTCTTGGAGAGTGAGGGAGGGCAAGCAGGAGGCTGGTCATGGAGGGGGAGGGAAGGATGGAGGCAATCTGGAGGGTGAGGGAGGGAAGGAGGGAGGCTGGTCCTGGAGGGGGAGGGAAGGATGGAGGCAATGTGGAGGGAAGGAGGGAGGCTGTTCCTGGAGGGGGAGGGAAGGATGGAGGCAATCTGGAGGGAAGGAGGGAGGCTGTTCCTGGAGGGGGAGGGAAGGATGGAGGCTGGTCCTGGAGGGGGAGGGAAGGAGGGAGGCTGGTCCTGGAGGGGGAGGGAAGGAGGGAGGCTGGTTCTGGAGGGGGCTGAAGGTAAGTAGGGAGGGAGATTGGTCCTGGAAGGTGAGGGAGGGAGGGAACTGGTCCAGGAAGTGTTCAAGTAATTCATTTATAAAGTCTGGAAAGTGAGGGCTGCGCCAGAGAGGATGGTCACTGGGCTTGGTGAGGGATATACGAAAATAGATATAATCTGAGATATAAAGGTTATCATATTGATGGTGGGGGGGGGGCGCCTCGCTGGTAGTGGTAGGCGAAGGGGGAGAATTCACCTTGGAGGCTCTAATGTAATAAGGACTTGTAGCCATAACAACTTCTGTTTTGGTCTTTTTTGTGTGTGTTTTATTGGCTTTACCTGCCAAGATTATTAAGTCCCGTTCACTAAGTTTTAGTTTAAGGTGCTTCAACTGCGAGGGTTATCCACCATGGATCTCTTGTATGTAATTTTCTTTTTTACAACAGGTCAATTTTAGAATATCAATTTGAACTCCTGTTTCTGTCTGTATGCACTTGAATACTCCAAGAGCGCTAAATCGGGTTAAAATAATAACCTCATACTGATAAATCAAGCGGGAAAAACTTATTTCATCCCTCGTGCGTCATTGGTTGAAATAGCTTTCAATAAACCCGAGAGGTAAAATAAGCTTTGGTATCATAGGATTTTCGTGAAAAGGATATGAGAGGAAAGGGTATTTAATGGTCTAGCGGATTTATTTGTAGACAAGAGGTGTATGAGGGCGGCGTGAGGTGGAAGGGAGGACGGGGTATAAATCCGAGTAAATGGTGATGGAGAGAAGAAAGATAAGTAAATCGGGAAGAAGACCTGGAACAAGTGAGTTAAGGTTGAGAAATGAATGTCAAATTTAGTTTGTGATCATGTTAACTCTCTCTTTCTCTCTCCATGTATTTTACTTTTCTCCAGTCCTCTCACATGTACAGATACTGTACAGTAATTGAAAGGCTAAAGGTGACCTGACTCAGCATTAAACGTTACCTTAGTTGCACTTGTGCTGTGATCTGACAGTACACTAAGGGGAATTTATACTGTGTAATAACTCTGAATGGTGTGACGATCTAATGAAGGCGTCACAAGCAACAGTAACACTTTTGGACCAGAATTAGTGAAAGAAGCAGCCTTAATGTTTGTTTGTTTTTTTTAACATCCACCAACACTTCAAATACCCTGTATATACTCTTGCCCCCATTTACCCGTTAACATTTGTAGGTAAATTTGCATTTTCAATCAATAAGGCTCTCGAGTTGAGCAATATATTTTCCGATGGTTTACACAGTTGTAAGACACTTCATCTGTGACGTTTCCCTCGCAAATGAATTTAATATCCAGGGGGTAGAGCCCCCGATTAGGAGGTTAGGGTAGGTAATTTTAGGTCTTTTGCGAGGGAAACGTCATAAAAGAAGTGTCTTACAACTGTGTAAACCATCGGAAAATATATTGCTCAACTCGAGAGCCTTATTGGTTGAAAATGCAAATTTACTCATTTGTATTCCATGAACTAGATCTGCTCACTTATACTGTATATTTATCATGACTCGTACATATGTCTCTGAATTACTACCTGCCTCGTGTTTGAGGCTCAGTCATTAATGGCAGTTTGAGAGGCAAGTTATTATGAATGAATCCTCGTCACCTAATATAGGTAATGTATTACAATTAGGTGCTTATGAAAATTATTTTTGGACTAATTAACTTGAAAGCTACTGAATGATATTTGATAGAAGCAGGTTCATGAAATGTGTTTAACCTTCCTATTTTATGTTGGGTACCTGACTGCTCTAGAGGGGGACCTCAACATAGTAGCTTCCAGACCACTCTATCACTACTTATCAATAAAACCCTTTTTATTCACCTTATCCCTTCTTCACTCTCTTCATTATGTGCTGTTCCTCCTTACATTCCTTCAGTGTGGGGAGTCACCCTTTATCCAACAAACCTGCCTCACTGCCTCTGGACTCCCCCTTCACCCTCCTGTTCTCTGGTGATCTCCTCACACGTTCATAACACCATAGACGACTTCTATTTACACTTCCCGCCACTGCTATTCAAATTCTCTCAGCCTTTCCAAATCTTTTCCCTTGAACTTCCCTCTTTCATGCCCCCATCTATTCTATTCACCTGAGATAGAGCTTTCAGGTAAGCTAACTCATTTCAGTAGCTTGAATTTTTGATCATTCTGCTTCAAGTCCATGTTTCACTTCTGTATGTTCACTTAAGTACAAGCTGTACAGGTATTATACTATCCCACATTTCCTTTATTCATTTCCATTTCCTTTAATGATACCTGTACTTTCTGACTCCCTAAGTAGTCTCCTCTCATCAATTTTCCCATATTTCACTCACTGCTGTACTGTACCATGTATTCGTTGTTTTATTAACAGATATTATAATTCTTTAATCTCCTCCAGTATTTCATGCCTCAACCTAATTTGGTAAATGTTGAATGGTCAGTTAAGCTCTGTCACTGTACCAAAAATTTTTACAGTATTCTTTACTTTCGCCAGAAAATCTCTCCCTATGGTTAAATGGTCAACAGTTAAAGAGAATAATTAAATTCTTTCATACACAGCTGTTACTGTTGTGGCCTCTCAGACCTCTTGACTGTCTTAATATTTTACAAATTTACTTATTTTTATCCCCCTGACAGGAGTGAGTTATAAAGCAATCATATTGTCTATGTGTGTCAGTGGACATTTTCTATTACTTTACAAATAACAGATATACAGTACAGTAAGTCCCCAAGTTACGTACATAATGGGGACCAAAAGGTTGTACGTAACTCGAAAATCCCCCAACCCTATAATGTTATCTGGTGGTAATTAATACAACTTATCAAATGCAAACATATTTTATTTAACATAAATGCGGCATAAGTAGCCGCGCGGTGAACTATGTAAACACACTCGCGGCAACACCAGTCATTGCACACAGAGTAAAGTGTACAAAATAGGGCAGAAATTCACAGGAGAAGTATGCACAATGACCACACGTGTTCGCACAATGACCACACGTGTTGCTTTGGTGCGTCTAGCGTGTCGTCTGCATGGTCAGTGATAGTGGCGGCGCGGTGCGGCTGGCACGCAAACTATACGCTCGCCCGCCAAATTTAAAAATTGCTCGCCCTTTTAAGACAATATTTTTGCAATTAAAGACTTCAGAAACGATGTACGTATCGGCCGTTTGTACGTAAGTCGGATGTACGTAACTCGGGGACGAACTGTACAGGTATAATTTTTTTCTCATTGGTTCATTAATTTCAAACCATTGCCTTAGGGTTCAGAACTTAATGAACTCCCCATGTGGGAATTATCCCCTTATAAATTTTGGAAAAATTAATGTAAAAATTATCTTTTTCATTGTGGGGGTCAACATTTGTTTCAAGTACAATGCTCTCACTTATCTAATTACCGTTACCCTAAGACTGCATGTCTTTTTCAGCTTTGTGTTCCCGACCATGCAGATGATTGCCGAGGATTTGATTGCCGTGGTGGACCACCTCAAAGTGAAGTTGGTCATCGGTCTAGGTGAGGGCGCCGGGGCCAACATTTTGGCTCGCTTTGGCATGGCCTATCCAGACCGCTGTATGGGTCTTGTGCTCATCCACTGCACTTCCACTACTGCTGGTGTTATGGAGCATTTTAAGGACAAGGTAATACTAAAGTTCATAATATTTAAGTACAGTACTGTATATTAGAAAATAATGATGCAAAAAGAGTTACTTTTAAGAAAGACAAAGATAACTGTGGCAGCTAAGAGGGCAATTGGAAATCCTACATGTAATGCTCAGTTCCTACACTGTAAAAGTTAGTCGGCAATAGGTAAGACATCCAACTGCAAAGCTTTCTCCAAATTTACCTGATGGCAACTGGGACACCATGGATACCATAGGATTAATCCTAAAGTCTTGAAAGAGCTCACACTCGGTGCCCTCACAACATTCTCTGGCAGATTGTTCCAAGAGTTCACAATTTTCACTGTGAAGAAGTTTGCTCTCACAGTTTTCTGGACTTGTGGCTTCTTCAACCTTGAGTTGTAACCCTTTGTGAGGTGGGCATCCGTCAGCTCCAGGTATGGACACTCGACTGAGTAGTGCCCTCTGATATGATTATACACCTCAATTATATCACTCCCTTGCCAATCTGTAGTATAAGCTAGGCAGTTGCAGGCGCTCTAATCTTTCTGGATAACTGAGGTGCCATAGTTCAGGCACTAGTCTGGTGGCCCTCCTTTGGAGATTTTCAATCAACTGACAGTCCCTAGCATATCTCGGGAACCAGGCGGGGTAACCGTACTCCAGATGGGGGAAGCACCTCACTCTTGAAGATCGTTACGAGGGACGACCCGTCTAGATATCTGAACGATCTGACAAGACCTAATAGTTTAGTTGCTTGATTTATCTTCTTCTCACAATGGTCCAAGAACTTCAATTCATTGTCAACATACATACCCAGATACTTTTCACATTGCATCTCTATTAATGCAGTTTTTCATCCCGTTGGGACATGTTTTACACCTCCGTACCATTAGTATGACCCAGGTGCATCGTCTTACACTTCATGACATTGAATCTTAGCAGCTATATATGTAGGAAAATGTCGATAATTTTGATAGCCGTGATATGAAAAAATCGTTATATAATGTCGCTATATATCCCGACCCTACTACACTGCCCTGTGGCACTCCACTTGTCACAGGTACACATGACGATTTCGTACCATTCATCACCACTCATTGCTTGCGATCATGCAGAAAGTCTGATTCATGCAAGGACACTTTCTCGAATCCTATACCCTTCCAGTTTAATTCTGAACCTCTCATGGGGTACGGTTCAAGAGCCTTGGCAAAATCTAAGTATAAATTGTCGATATTACCATCCTGTTCCAGAATTTGAGTCCAAACATCCAGTTTTTTGAGTAATTGTGTCAAGGAGGAGCATCCCGGCAAAACACCATGCTGGCAATCCCTTGTGCTGGGGGTTCCTGGGGATCCGGTCCCCCCTCCCTTTTCATCAAAAAATTCTAATACTTTTCTTCAATGCAATATCGCACTCAGACATTTTTGTATTGTAAAATGTAATTACTATTGACCTTAAAATATCTCCTAATATCAAGTGCACACAGTCTCAAAATGGCATCAAAATGCCCTTGAAATAGATTAAATTAAAAAAAAAAAAGGGGTACTTACAGTGCTTCCCCAAACCCCAAGCTGCATGAGCTCACTGTGCTCGCCATGTTCTCCCACCCGTAACTGCTTGGACCCCCCTTATAATATTCCTTGACCCACCCCAATTACAAGGTTGTTTCATAGTACAGTAGATGTTCCATCATGGCCTCTCATATAATGCTCTCTAGTACTTTACACATTATGCTGGTCAGGCTCGCCAGTCTACAATTATCTGTGGAGTGACAATTGCCCTTCTTGGATATAGGACTAACATAGCCATTTCCCAATAACTGGGGACCTTTTGCTCATCCAGGCATTTACAGAGCAGGATCTTACGGGGCTCAACAAGCTCATTGCACAACTCTCTTAACACTCTGGGAAGCAGAATCTAAATAACATGAAGTTGTCTGAACCTGTAATAGGAGGAGGCAAATTTAGATTGTTCAAGATTACATTAACTACTGTGGGATGAACAAATTAATTTCTCATTGCACTAATGAAAAAAATCCATGTTATATTTTTACTTAATTTTGTTTTTTAATGGGATATGAGACAAAATTTTTTTCTTCTTTTCTTTGTTAAGTGTCTTCATAAGCAAGATAAAGTATAACCAACTTTAAAGCAGTGAAGCGTTTTAAAAAGATAAAACTAGAGTTACCGGTATGCAATACTTAGGCTGAAATGTCTTGCTTCCAGGGCCATCTTACTGTACATAGTTTCTTGACTTGAATACAGTACCTGTGTAGTACTTTCTGAAGGCAGATGGTTTACTGTACTATAGAAGTATTTTCTGTGAGCAAAACTTAGAAAATGCTATACTTAAGCAATGTCTTCCTTAAGACTATCTATTCTTTTAATTTAGACATTGTAATGTAGACTTCTGGTGTTGTATGCATTCTGCTGTATCCCAATAATACTTGTGTTTTCATCAATCAACTTGTTACAGATCATCTCATGGAAGCTAAACAACGTGGGCATGCACCCCACCGCTGAGCAGTACCTCATCTTCCATAAATTTGGACACGTAAGTTTTAAATAAATCTACGGTTTTATTTACATGTTTAAATTATTGAAAGTCTTAACTGTAATTTAATAGTTGTGTCTTTTCATTAATTTACAGTACAGCATTGTCTATGTAGGTTGTTGCCCTTCAAGTACAGTACCGCCACAATTAGTTTCATAAAATTTATACTGTATTGTTATGTGAAAACCTAGAGTATTTTATTCCAACAACTTTACTTCACAGAATCTATTACTAAAGTAAGATATGTCCTCGGAAGTGGTTTATTCTTACATTCTTATGTGAATTTCTGATATCTACCGGAGGTTGGGCCAAAGGTGACCACTGTTTCTTTGTAACATTTAAAGCAACAATTTTTGTTGCATTGCTTTCATGTTTTACGCAGGCAAACACAAGGTAAAAATGCAAGTCAATTTTGTTTTGGATACAAATGCATTTCTTTTTTTATTATTTATGAAATTTTACCCTTTACCAATTGCCTCTTAGTAAGTGGTATATTTTTATGAATATTGATAAAATACCATTAGGTAAAATAATATTATCCACAGGAGAAAACTTGTATTCTGTAACTATTATGTCATCTGATGGTGGAGGAGCCCTCCATATTGACATACAGTAGATGGTATCTAAAGGGCAAATAATGTTATTGGTGGTGATCAGGATAATAATCTGTAATAAATATCCAGGAGAATAATAGTAATCATAGGTATCTTCTCAGACAATGTTAGCTTGTCTTGATTGGCCAGAAATAGCCAAGACGAGGTAGAAAAGACTTTGTTATGAGTAAAACTGTAGTAACCAGGATCATGCTGGATTTGATACGGGAGTTGTATTTTGAAACTTTTATTGTATAATTTTCACCATTTCAAAATTACAGTACAGTACTGTACTGTAATACAGTATAGTAAAATGAGTGATCATAATACAAAACATGTACACTGATTTTTTTTTGTGTGCGTGTGTGTGTGTAAAAAATTGCTTCGAAATGTCTCTTAAGCGCTGTCCAGTATTGTACCTTTTCTGTCTGTTACCAGGTAATATATCTAACACCTAGGGTTTTTTCCTTAATTTGTAGAGAAAATACATAAATCAGATATCTATTGGTCTTAACATTTTATCTTAGAAAAAGATATTTTCAAGAATAATATTTGTCAACAACCGGGAAAGAACTTGGGAAGGAGAAATAGATAAATGGGCTGTATATTTGTGTGTTCGCATTTACTTATTACCATAATTGAACCATTTACATATTGGTATTATGGAGAAAAACAACTGTAATGTGTTGTCCCCATTTTTTATTTAGTTTGAGAATTTTATGATGAAAAGATACCCATTGGATCCCTCTGTAGAATGAGACAAGGTTGGCAAAGTTCTTAAATTACTTTCACATTTCCATGACTCTCTTTCTGTAGGCCCGTTGACTTTACAGTTTGGTTAGAAGTTAATTTCAACAGTTAGCAACTTTCTTTAACCTCTCACTCTTTCTCTCTCTCTCTCTCGCTCTCTTTCACTCTTTTATTCAATTACATACATCTGAACTGCTAATGCCAGAATTAGGGCTTTTAAAATCATAAACCATTACCATTTTTCTCTAACTACATTATAGCAAATCTGTTTAAATCGTAGCTAAAAGGTGGGATGCACTCAAAAGATTTCCTGTATGAACAAGTTGGAAAGTTTTAGTGTTGCAGGAATTAAGCTGGATAAAAATGCTGATGTTAATTATGTAAATGAGAAGTGTAAGAGCATTTTGAATGGTATGTAGAACTGTAAGGAAAAATCAAATGTTGGGGAATGGTAAAATAGTGATGAAAGATTGCCATGTTAAGTGAGTGTTAGAGGAGTGTTATAACAGTGTGTTCATGTGTGTCGAAGGTATGTGCCACTATTTTGACTTAAAATTACATGGATAACAACAGCAATAGGAATTTATTTTTAGTACTGGTATTTGGGATAAGACAGCAAATACGGTTTACAGTGCCTAATTCACAGTGCTGCTGTCCGAGTTCAAGTACAGTACTGTACTGTAGTGCAAAGCCCAACTGCAGTTTGACTTGAAGAACTTATTGTATAGCGTACGTTAACTCTAAGTGTTTGAATCTGATTTGTATTTAATCTTATTTGGTGAGAGAATGACTCTGAGTACCGGTATTATTTTGGGTATACTGTATCATCATAAAGTAAACTTATCATACTTAGCTTAAACATTAAATATCATTTATTAATTTTTCAGTGATATTCAGATTAGGGAAATGACTGATACATACTTGGATTGCATTACCATTAACTGTGTGTTTTTCCTTGCTGTGTGACCAAATCAGTGAAATGTTTTCATTACACACTAACTTCAAGTACTGTATTTTATAATTAGGGAATATAGGTTTTCTATTCAATTTATTATATCATGTAAAAAACAAATTTGATGTTTCTTTAGCTGCTGAAATGACAGGTATGAACAGAAAATACTTACAGATTTATGTTTGGATTCACAGTAACAAAATATATACTTTCTCATTCAAATTTACATTAAAAGGAAGAGACAGCACTTCTATTAAAGCAATAATTTATAGCTTTCATATCTACTGGTATTCCCTTCAGTTTTAATTTTTATATTTTTTACTTTTATTCTCTCTACCACTGATTGGTTTGTTAGCCGCTTGGGTGGTCGGTCACATCTCTGTTACACACACTGGCTCCAGAATGTATCTGTACTTGTGCCAGCATTGGTCAAGTCTGGTCTTGAAAGAGCTCACACTTGGTGCCAACACACTGTTGTTCTATTAAAAGTTTATTTCTTTTAAGGTGGATTTGATTCCTAAGTTTATGTTGTCATATTTAAATACACTTTGATTATTTGAGTCTAGTTGTTGCAGCACATTATCTAAATGTTTATACTTTCATCTCTTTCAGAAGCTGCATTATTAATAAAAGTTCATAATACTTTTAAGGAGATTTAGTCCCCATACACAGATTGCTTGCCAGATTGTGCATTGATTACCATAATTACTGTAGCATCAACTTGTCTGTCTTCCATACTAAGTGTTTGGTTAGAATCAGATATATTTTGAGTGTAAGATGTTTAATATTAGTGTTAAAGTGATGTGCTTACTCAGTACAGTGCCATATAATGTTGAGTGTTCTATTGATGGTATGGAAGTGTTAGTCTAAAGATGTGTGGTGATGCCGTGTCTCACTTCTGTTCCAGATGCTCTCTCAGGTACTCCGTCAGCTGCTGCAGTTGTCAGTCTTTCTCAGTCTGTATATGTTGTGAATAATCGGTGTGACTCACATTAAATGTTTATTTCACAGGCTATTGCATGTTTGATTCTCGGAAATTATTTTAGGAAGCAACTTCAGAGGCCTTGTTGGGGGATTCACTTTGATGTGTTAAACATGAGAGGAAGAATCTTGAAGTACTGTACCCGGTACTTTACTGTCTTGTTCTTTCTCAAAAAAAATTTCCACTTCAACCAGGTGTTAACAAAGTACAGTACTGTACTTGTATTGTAGTATGCTCTTTTCAAAGCTGAAGAGCATTTATGGTTAGGTCTTCAGCAGGACATTACTACAGATAACAGACCATTTAAAAATTGAAAATACACTTGTACTATACACTTGTACTGAGTTCCTTACTGCTGTTCTTAAACACTAATGTCCAGTTTAATGTGAATGTAACTCTTCATTACTTATGTCATTTCATTCTGTAAATACTGTAATAATTTTATGAGAGGGAAATATCAAGGTGCTTCTGAAATTCTCAAATCAGTTATTCTGAGGATCTTGCTTCATTGGTGTGCTGACTGGTGTAACTCATATAATTTCAGTGGCTCGATTAATGTTGTGCAGTGACGACCTTTACTGAAGTACTCATGTATCCTAGTTTGCTCAGCCCAGTAGCTTATGAACACTTCATATTATACATACCTGATGCATGAGTAGATAGTGATGTAAATTTACACAAAACAAAAGAGCACAAAATGTCATGAATTAGACTTCTTCATTCATCAGATATGTAAAGTATGATGTGTGTAGTACTGTATTATAGCTTTCATGTGGCAAGACCAACACCTGTGAGTATCTATGCCATGCCAGGATTAATTTCTGTGGTGCCAGATTTCTTTGGTGCTAATAAGTTTGTGACTTACAGCTCATGTCTTCCCTCTATTAGTGTAGTGTTGTGTGAATACTCACCAACTCTAATTTCGAAATATTCTCTCTTTAATTCCAAACTTGTGGTGTCTCTGTACACAACTGTACTTGGCGTCTTCCAGCGCTTGATTGAGGTACTGTGTAGTGTTGTGTTATGAGGTGTCTAATATGTACTTATACCTACCACTCAATACAAGTTTGTCTATGATACTTACCACAACAGATGTAATTATCACCATTAAAGATGGCTGTGTTTTTTGTTCTTTTTAGTCCTTCAAGGATTTTAAGTCAGAAATATAAGCCTTAAACTTATAAATGAATATGAGAACTGAAGAATTATCATAGACAGACATTTTACAACTAACCATTGGGATTTGGGATGACAATTTAACAATGACACATAGCTCATGAAGTCTTAACCAAACTGCCATCTCCAGGTCTAAATGTGTCGGTAACACTCAATTTAGACATATTAGTACAGTATGCAATAGTTAGTACTTTGCATGCATTATTTTATTAATTGCTATTGTTTTTGTTTTTTGTTTTATAATGTACAGTATAAGGATTTCATGTCATAATTAACTAGGTGTATGTCTGCTTTATATTTGTTTTCAGTTACTTATTTTGTTATTTATAGATATTGTACAGTACAGTATATGCCATGTGTTATTTCGTTCATGCATATTTGCTCTGTAGGTGATAAAGCACATCCTGTCATAATGTTGTAGTACTGTACTGTGTTACTGTCATGCCAGCAGATACACAAGGACGGCTATTCTGATGGTACCAGTAGCTAGTATTTTGTCCACCAATACCAAGGCTGAACACTTTAATTTAATTACCAACTCAAAAATGGATTTTATGACTGGTACACATTCTGGTGCACTTAATTTACTCACAAACTCAAAAAGATATTATGACTCTGGTACTACGGTATACACATTCTGGTGCACTAAATTTACTCACAAACTCAAAAGGATTTTATGACTCTGGTACACATTCTGGTGCACTAAATTTACTCACAAACTCAAAAAGATATTATGACTCTGGTACTATACACATTCTGGTGCACTAAATTTACTCACAAACTCAAAAAGATACTATGACTCTGGTGACCATATCATATGCACCATATATACACAGTATGTTTATGTTATGTCTCATCTTTTTTATTTTATATTATTAATCCAACACTGTTGTTAAAATTACATGACACTAACTCACTCTTCATTCTTTCATTAAGCCAAGTCATGATTATAGTACTGTATTAGGATTACTGTACAAGACATTAACTCACAAGTACCGGTATATAATCTTTAAATTAACAATACGTCTTATAACTAAAATTAAATGTTTAATGCTTTATGACTAAAACTCTTGGAACGCCTTTATCAAATTCTGCAAAAAAAAAAAAATTCTGTAACATGAAAACAATGACAACAATGAATTACCCAACAGAACTGTAAACAGTCAACATTGTAATTATAGCAAACAAATCAATATTCAGTACAGTAATTTATATAATTTAACAAAAATGAATATCATTCACATAAATGATAAAATAATAATGTGTGCATACTGTATATAAAATACATATTTTGTATTGTCAGTAACATACCCTAGACAAGTTTTACAACATAGATGAATAACATCATATATTCATATGATACTAGTAGTAATATCAAGAGTACAATTTGATGTAACAACTAGTAATAACATCAATATCCCTCCCACAGCAACTGGACTCAGCAGAGAATAAGGAGCGCCTGATCAAGGAATATCAGGATCGTCTCCAGAGCAAGATCAACCCCAAGAATCTTCGCAAATATGTGGAGGCTTTCCTCAAGTGAGTCTATCTGCTCAGTACTTATTCGTTTATGTAGACTCTAAAGAAAGATGACAATGAGACAACAGGGTGTGATCATATTCAAGATATCTGAGAGTGTTAATATGAAAGGTATTTGAGGTACTGTTTTAGTAAGGTGTTTATACACTCCCCCATAGTTGAGATCATAAGTGTGGCAGACATTTGATTATGTTTGATAATGCTCGTTGAATTGAGGTTGGGAAGGCTGTAGAAATAACAACTTGTTTAATCTTATGTAATGAACACTGGTATATTATAGTTCAAAAGGAATTTGTGTTAGAACCGATGTTGACAAATGGATTAGTAGGGTAACCACATCAATATTACATTCATTTATATTACCAGTATAGCTACTAAAGCACAGTAATACAGTACAGTACAGTATGTTAAATTTTTACTTTGCAGGCGGTCTGATCTCTCTGGTAAGCTCGAATCAAAGTTGAGTGTAGAGACTTTACTGGTGACTGGAGCTAAGGCTTCTCATGTCCACACAGTCCACACTATGCACCAGAGCTGCAACAAGCAGAAGGCTTCACTCCTCAAGATTGATGATGTTGGGGATGTCCTTGCTGAATGTGTAAGTTTAGTCTATGTTTGGTTAAAACAAAAAATCATATTTCTTCTTGAATTGTCTAATGTTATCATATTCATCTACTGTACATTACATTTACTACTTCTGTAATAATAAGTTGCCTACCCTTTACAGCCTGAGAAGTTTGCTCAGTCTTTGCAGTTGTTCAGTAAGGGTCTTGGTGTGTTGACCTCACTGCCTCTCAGTGGTGTGGATCGCCAGCGAACTTTCAGTGGCTCATCAACTGACGAAGAGGCCCGTCCTCGTCGCCAGCGAACAATGAGCATGGAAGAATATGATACGCCTAACCTCCGACGCTTCTCCTTCTCCAACACCCAAGCAGCCGCCAACTAAGTTTCACTTCACCATCAGACCATGCAGCAGATATAGCTAGTCTATTGTTGCATTCAACACTTGTGTACAGATGGTCATGGCTAAATATTCATGAATTTATATTGATTGAAGTTATGATCTTGCAGCTCTGTGTATATAAAACATCTCATCCAGTTATCAAAAAAATCACCAAACATCTGAAATCTCAAGGCTCAAATGTTACACTGTGAAACACCATCTTGTTTTGAGAATACAGCGAGGCCTTTTATTTACCACCACAAATGGTCAACCCAAGCACCCATATTTCCTCTTTCACTGCTGCATTAAAGTTTTTTTCATTTATCACCCAATTGTTGCTTTTTTCTTTTGAACTTGAAAAGTGCTGGGATGACCATCAGAGTGGAGGTGTATGTTTTGCTTGGTGTGTCACAACAGGGGCCCATGGAGGAAGACACGGTTTTCATACTGTTCACTTTGGGTTTTAGAATGGCCAATGGTGATGAATCCAAATGATATACTGTATATGCTGCCAGTACCACTTCCCAGGGATCACCATGGCTGGGGTAGTGTATTGTCTTGTTTTTATTAGTAGTGAGAGATGTACAAGTTATCCAAATCAGCTTGTTGCAGTCAATTAGTTACTCAGTGTTTTGCACTCTGCTTTACATACAGTATAAGAACATGAGCTTCTAGAGAAAGTGTTAATGATGAACCTCTAAAGCTCAATTAGGCTCTGATGGTTATTGTGTGTACAGTATATAAAATTATGATGGTAATATTATTATGGATGCATTTGGTATCAAGAAAGAGCACATACATCACTTGTTTGAAGAATTGGTTTTAATGCCTTTCACTCCTGCTGGTGATGGAAGGTGCTGAAGGTGATGATTATATCATCTGTTGTTCTCATCGCTTCATTGTCACTCGCCATTTTAACTAATGTTTGCTATGAATGTGATAATGCCAGCAGGAGTAAACTTGGTAGTTCATAAATGTGTTGCTCATAGCTCAAGTGAATGCAATATATATATATATATATATATATATATATATATATTATAAATATATATTTAAAATGGTGGTCAGATATTAATCAAAAGGGACAGTGAAGTAATATTCCCTCTGTAAATCATTGATTTGATACTGTACATTGTTTAGGGTTTGTGTTGCAAATCTACAGCCCTTTATAAATCATAGTACAATAGAGGCACCCAGCAACATGAGGATACAGTGTTTGTTTAGATACAATAGTCTGATAATGTGCAGGTCAATTTTAATTTTTTTTACTACACATATTTCTAGATAGCACATTATAATGTAACTTCAGGATTACCGTACATGTTTTGCCTTTTGATTGCATTAGCAGATGGTTTGCACCTGCTGGTATTGTCACTTAAGAGTATTTCAGAAAGCTGATTGAGGCAGTGCAAGACCAATACAACTGCCAACCTGTTGATACATTTATGATTGTTATTGAGTACTTGCTAGTGTGTTGACTGTATGACACTCATTGGTATTGTTGTTGATAATATTCACAATATGACACTGTCACATATTGTGGTAAACATTAATCCTTTGGAGAATATAAATTAAAGATCTGATGTGTGTCAGCAGGTGTCTTATCAACTGGCTTCTGATGTGGGATAGACGCAGTAGAGAATATTTGCTCATCTGTTTATTTGGAAACCGTGCAGAGATTAATGATTTATTCCAGAAGTTATTAAATTTTTGTCTAAAAACAAAACAAAAAGACTTTCCTTTGTTTTGCTTGTTTAATAAAGTGCAACTCTGTTATTTCTCAGTTTCTACATGGACAGAATGCTGTATATTAGTAACAAGACAAAAAAAATAGCTGTTTTAGATTTGGTTTCACACGTGCAGTATAAACACTTCTACACTTAACACTATGTGAATCTCAGGTTTAACAACTGGTTTGCCTAAGCTTGAAGATTCAGAAAGTCTACCTATGATTTAATGTTGCATATCAGTCATTTTTTCTCTGAGACAACTTGATCATCAGGTCAAAACTGACATTCATCAGAAAACAGAAATTTGCTTCTTTACTGTGGTTATGGATTCTTTTAGTTTTTGTTAAGTTGTTTTGTTTACTGGACAAGTCATTATTATGAAGGGAATGATACAGTGATATTTACCGTAATGTGTTTTGAAAGAAAATGTACAATAATCACGTGTAATACATATTAATACAGTATTTTTATTAAAGTTTACTTTTCGATTTTTATTTTACCTTATCTATGTTCATCATAAGATCCTCAGAGATGCCGGTACAGAAAACATACTGATATGTACTTTGTTGTTTATTAAATAAAAAAATAAAATAAAATGGGAAATTACACAAATAATGTATGCTGTATAAAGGTAGTCAATATATACCGCATTTGCCGGCATACAAGACGCATTTTCATTTTATTATTATTATTATTATTATTATAAATAACCCCGCATCTCATGCACCCGTATTACAGATGGGAGGCCGAGCGCCTACACAGAGGTGCCTAGCTAGGGAGTCTGGGACGAGCAATAGTCCACTAAACATAAAAATTGTGTTATTAATAATATTAATAATAAAATACTGAAAAACAAGCCTTAATATCACAAACTTACGGCAAATTTGCCGAAGATGTAGATAATGGCTTACATTGGCTTAAGGGCAGAGGGAAGCTCACAACATTTCACTGTACCTCCTTCCCCAGCAGACATAACCCACACCAGATACATGTCTTACATTATTTAATGATAATAGTAATGCAATCTTTTAGTTCCATCGATTTATTATCCATGAAGATTGTAGTAAGTATAAGTTGCGTAAATCTTGAGGAGTGCGTATAACTTTATTGGCCTCGTCATGATCAATCGTGTACTGTTCAAAGTCTTTCTCTGCCGTCTCCAAAAATCGCTCCTCTCACTCTGAACAGGATGTGACCACCTTTACTTACTGAGCACACAGCCTGAGGCGAAATGAGACCCTATTTTTGAAGGACTTTCAACCATATTTCTAGTCTACCTAAAGGGTTACAATCAACGCCAACATGTGGAGGAAGGGTGAAAATAGTGATATCCATAAAAAAACGCATTTTGCCCGGGGTGGCGCTTTACCCCCCTTGTAATGCTGAGCGCCTCATATCACCAAGGATGAAAAAGAAGTAATAAAATACAGCAGTAAAAACTCCAAAGTAGATTGGATAGAATAGATGAGTGTGCATATATCCTGGTAAATAATGAGACAAACAAGAGAAAGGCAGAATTGAGAAAGTTTTGGGGTCAGTTGAAATAATGTATCCCCCCCCCCCCCCAAGACTAAATGACAGTATTGTTTTGGGCGGGAGAGGAGGTAGTGAATCAAGCAACTAAACTAACTAGTAGGTTTTATAAGAAGGTCGTTCATATATTTAGACAGTCTGTCCCTCATAACGCTCTTCAAAAGTGAGGTGCTTCTTCCTCTGGAGTACTGTCACCCCGTCTGGTCCCCGAGATAGGCTAGAGCAGTGGTTCTCAACCTTTTTTGCCCCATAAACCCCTTTCACCATATGTCAGAATGTCATTCCCCCTCCTTTCCAAGATTGTCTGCCTCAAAAAGTGCATTCCAAATAATATGCATATAATACTGAAAATCCTTTATTTTTTCCATATTAGTATCAGTTTTCCCCCCCCCTGAAAACCCGAGGGGGGGGAAATTCCCCCCCGGTTGAGAACCCCTGGGCTAGAGACTGTCAGTTGATTGAAAATATCCAAAGGAGAGCCACCAGACCGGTGCCTGCCCTACCAGCATCACAGCGACACAGAGATAAGAATGCCTGCAACTGCCTAACTTATATTACAGACGGGCATGGGGTGACCAAATTGAAGTTTATATACATTTCAGAGGGCACTACTCGGTCGAGTGTCCATACCTGGAGCTGGGTGCACGCCCCACAAGGGGTCACACCTCAAGGTTATTGTAGTACCTGAGCCGGTCAGTAGTGAAGAGAATAAAAGTAAAGTAAAAGTAACTGGTACAAAAACAGCAGGCTGGAGAACCGAATGTAGCTAATAGGTCAAACCAACTATTACATTTCATTAAAGGGATCACTTGATGAATCTCCATCCCAGCTTATTTCACTTAAAGATTAGCCACCCTAAAAATATTTGGGGAATGAGGTTAGATTAGCATTAGGATGGTTAATCTTAAGGTGGAATAAGTTAGGGTAGAGATTATTCAAATGATCCTATTAAAAATATATACAGTATATAAACACTGTATTTTACTTTTACTTTTATCATCTTCACCATTGATCGGCTCGTTAGCCACTTGGGCGATCGGTCACGTCTCTGTTACGCACTGTTGGCAAATAATGGGCATGCACCGGCTGCTGAATGTATCTGAACCTGCTCTAGTGTTGGTCAAGTCTGGTCTTGAAACAGCTCACACTCGGTGCTATCGCAACATACTCTGGCAGATTATTCCAAGAGTTCACAATTCTCACTCTGAAAAAGCTTGCCCTCACAGTTTTCTGGACTTGTGGCTTAATCAACCTTGAGCTGCTACCCCTTGTGGGGAGGGCGTCTGCTAGCTCCAAGTATGGACACTCGACTGAGTAGTGCCCTCTGAGATGTTTAAACACCTCGATTAGGTTACACCTTGCTCGTCTGTAGTATACTGTACTGTAAGCTAGGCAGATGCAGGCGCTCTAATCTCTCTGGATAGCTGAGGTGCTGTAGTGCAGGCACCAGTCTGGTGGCCCTCCTTTGGACATTTTCAATCAACTGACAGTCCCTAGCACATCTCGGGGACCAGATAGGGTGACAGTAGTTCAGACGGGGAAGCACTTCACTCTTGAAGATTGTTACGAGGGACGGACCGTTTTAATATCTGAACGACCTTCTTATAAGACCTACTAGATTAGTTACTTTATTCACCTACAGCTAACTGTAGTGTGTTGGGTGCGTATGTCAGTAGTGGTCGTATGAGTGCTCCCCTTCCACGCTGAAATATTTACAAGGACGGCTGCGAGACACACGATTAATTTATAATTTTCCACCACTTATCAGCTTATTAAACGTCCAGTTGGTCGTTCTTTTGTTTGTTGCAATCGTTAATATCTAGTGCTAATATAGGAAGAAATCGAGGTACCCAAAGAAAATCTGCGATATTTGTTAAGGTTACATCAGGAATTTCTCACATCTAAGGATTTGAACCAGCAACCACAGTAGTGCGAGGCGAGCACCACCTCATTATTAACTTTTTTTTTTCATTTATTCTTTAAGCTGTCTACACGAACCAACTATTAATAACAAATAAATGAAAAGTACCGGTAATACATTAATTCTAAGTTATGTTTAGTTGGTATGTTTTGCCTGAAAATTTTATATAGTGCTGGGCCCGTCCGTGGTAAGGGCGACGAGTGCACGGCTCTTAAGGCGCTCGACTAGCCAGTTTGAAGGTTGTGGCCGTGACAGTAGGTTGTATACTCATTTGCTCCTCCACCACTTCTCTTGAGTAAGTGTTACTCTGTATTTTCATGCTATTTTTTTTTATATAATTTCCACATTAATTTAATTGTTGTAATGTATTTTTGGCGATGCAAAGAGTTGTGTTTTATTTGGCTACTGTTTTCAGTATAGTGTAGATCGTAGTCAATCATAAAAATGACTGGATATAATTCCCTTCGTCTAATACTGAAATTTATATATTTTATTTCATTGGTGCACTTTACCTTCAGATTGCAATTGTTATTAGAGATTACTAAATGAACTGAACGACAGCTGCTTAACCCCTTCAGTACGGGAACGCCACGTTTATTATTTTATTTGGGTAACGCCAGTCGATTTTATTCAGCACAGAGAGACCCTCGTACACAAGGGGTTAAGATATGCAGTTGAATCTTGTTTATGTTTAGGACGCTTTAACTGCCACGGTTACTCCGTCCACAAGACAATTCTTAAACTGAAAAGTTGGTCTTGTAAAAAAAAAAAAATCATTTTACTCTTCTACTGAGTCTGTCGCTCTCAAGGTGTAATGAATTAAAAGAAAACCCAGAAAGTCGACTGGGGACAGCCTCGGGCCACGGTGGATTAATTAAAGGATTTCTTAGTAAGATTCACGTCATGTGGGTCTTCACATATGACTTATGCAGTCTTTTGTGCACATTACAGTAAGACTTAATAACATTCACTAAAATTTCTGGTAGGTGAATTCCTTGAAATTGTTTCGTGTGAACTCGGTCCAAAAACTATGACACAACGGACGAAGGATTTTGACAACTCTAACAAGAGTCATCGGTCTCCACCCCCCCCCCACCCCCATAAAGATACTTTTTGGAGCGAGTATCTCGCCTAGTTTATAACAAGGCAAACATTAACACAGACGTGTTAGGATAGACCAAACTTCTATTATGTCCACATGCTGTGTTATAGAAACTAATAACCCCGACTCATTATGAGCCAAATGAAAAAATCATGACAAGTCGCCTGAAACACCTTATCCGCGGAGGGGGGGGGGGGGGGGTCAGGGGCCCTGTCAGCGTGAAGTGGAGTGTGATGATAAGGCTGGGCCGTCGAGAGGTTCTCCTGCCAGGTGCCTAAGGCCTAGGCTGCTGGGGATCTCATTTCTCTCATGGTCTAGTAGACCTGAAGCTTGAGGAATGACAAATGACAGGGGGGGGGGGGGGTGTTGTTATTAAAAATTTAAGCTGTTAATTAAAACTTTTCTCTGGTTTTTCCCCCGAGGGGAAGGAAGGGAGGCATGGTAATCCCCACTCTTATAAGACCACACCATGCCAGGGAGGGTGAAAACTTTACCTTAAAACTCCCTTCCCCACTTCCCCAACCCCCCTACACCTTCTGGTAAGCAGCCGTTGTTGCTCTTGATGCTCTGACAAGTAAGCTTAACAGGAATAAAACGAGAAAGCAGGTTTAGGTAAACCATGTTACAGGTAAACCATGTTAAGAGTCTGCCGTTGTCTTCATCCTCTGCCCGGGGTCTTGTTATCTCCCAGATTTATTGTAATAGATTTTCATTTTCTAATTTGAGATTGAAAAAAGGAACACACAACCAGATGCAGAACCAATGACAATAAAATAATTACTTGACCTTACTTTTTTACCTTAGCGATGGAATAATCTTTGTAGCTCATAATTATCAGCTAGTTGACTTTATTAGCGTATGATATGTATTAATATGGTTGCACTAAACTCAGTACATACTGTATATTGAACAATGGAAAAATATACCAAGACTATTGTTAAGGAAGTCTATGTTATCAGGGTTAAGAAAACCATCTTCGTTTTCCTGAACAAGCTGGGAAACTTCCCTAAAATAATTTTATGTTTGCCAGGAAGATGTCAGGGTTCGTGATTCCATGGATGATGTGTGAAATAGATTGTCATTATGCTGGCTTGTTTACTTACCATTTGTTTTTCTCTCCGTGTTGGTCAGGAAGATGTCTGTCAAGAAGGTGTTGTTGAACTCAGGCCACCGGATGCCTCTGCTGGGCCTCGGTTGCTGGCAGGTGAGTCGCGCTAGTCTCCTCCAACATCCATGTGATGATGAAAAACAAATTATAGACCATTTTATATTATATATATACAAAAATAGAGCAGCTTTTTCATTATTATTATCACATGAAAACAACAGAAAAGTTGCTACATCTTCATATAATTTACCATTGTGTATCATATCTTCGTCAAAACTCAATTTACCTCTCACACATCTAATTCAATTTTAACCGAATTTGTAGGTTGATTCCCCTCTAAAGTAATTTTTTTCGAGACCGGAAAGTCATATCGTTAATTTTCAATTAATATCGCCAGGAAGACCGTGTGTATGGTTAGCGGAAGGTCCGAGTGTGGTGGTTTGACTACTGAGATTCGCTTTTGCTGGTATAGTCATATTTAACAACTGTCACGAGATGCTGATGTTTAGTTTACCATGAAAAGTGCGAGATACGTACAGTATATATGTTACGGGCAGGGTGAAAATCAGTCATTGTATGAAATGCCTAGGCATTCTATACATTGCCTAGAAACTTTTAGGCAAAGTATGAAATAAGCTTTTACTTTGATCTTTTGTAATTTACCTAAGGATTCTATGCAGTTCCCAAGGATTATATAAAATGCGTAAATGTACTTAGGCAAAGCATTAATAGGATAAATGTTCGTACGCATTGTTGTTTATTGGCAAAATCAACAATGTGTGAAAAGAGGGCTATTTATATATGTTTTTCTCGTAACTTAACCTAATATAACCTTAGGTTATTCTAGAGTCTAGAATATAGACAGTGTATAGAATGCTAGGCGTTTCATACTATGCCTGATTTTCACACTTTGCCGGTAACATATAGACTATAATATTCCATCCTCCGCCTCAGAGACTTGTCAGGAAGGTCTGTAATCTGTACTCTAACGCGAGGCGAGGCTATTATCACGTTTGTGTTGTGTCATTCTTCGTCCGTTTCCTACCTCACTCTCACAGGCTTCGTGTTTGGAAACAATTTGGTCGCCGTTTTTTGCTGTTTTAATCTTCACATAGTTATATTTATATACACAAATTTTAGGATACATACTGCGGTTTGTTTATAATCATCTCGGCCTTCTAACTGCAGTACTTCATTCTCGACGTTGTGTTGGAACGTTAGAAAACATTCATGACCACAAGTAGCTAAGTCATAGAATAAAGCTCTTAAGAAAACTCTGTGGCATACAACAATGAGCCACAGTGGTGCTCATCCTATACAAACAGGCAGGAGAGTTGACCACATCCAAATATGACGGACCTTAACTCTTCCAAGGATAAATTTAACATCATTGTTCCAGCCAGCGCTCACCACCACTAGCTATTAATTTAATATTTAACCACCTTGTTTAAGGTGAAGCGCAGAAGCGTTTACAGCGCCCAACAGGGAAGCATGCTAAGTTCATGCTTGCCTTTGTCTCATGAGTTAAGGGCGTAGAAGCCTGAAGAGTCAATGGTTTTATGTCATCAAGTTATTGGAAGCTCCAACAACTTTCCCTGAATACGAATTCGCAACCTTCGACTTACAACAGGTACCTACTTTACTGCTAGGTGAACAGGGACTAATGGGGGCTAGGAAGTATGTCCAAACAACTTCCACCGGCCCGGGAATCAAACCCGTGACATCTTGCTTGCGAGGCAAGAGCGATACCCCTTCTACCACTGGCCCCCCACTTGCATGGTTAATTAGGGTGCGCCAAGTCCGTAGACTTGCACCGTTTTCCATCGTAAATAAAATGGTTAATTAATGCCTTCCTAAAGAAGCCATCGACATGGGACCAGGTTTGTTCCACTCCACGATTTTTTTGCGATTTTTCCACCAAGTTTGATGAAATACGATTGTGCCGTTTCGGCTGCCCAGAACAGACAGACAGACAGACAGACAGACAGACACACGGCTAGTCCTATAGTATATTAGATTCTGAGTTGTAAACAGTTTCTTCACTTAACATGTGGCCAGCGCACACAATTGTGCGAGGCGATAACACTGTGATTACCGCGCCTAGAATGTCATGCTGAATTTACCACTTATATTATTATTGTACATCATGTAAATATTGTTGTATTATTTATTTATTTTTGTAGGTACAATAGTTAGTGTATTTCTAGTTTTCTTTGTGTGTCTGTAGGTTAGGGGATCAGGATGGGGTACATGACGCCTCATCAAGGGGGTACGTCAGATACATTTTGAGGAACCAAAGGTATACAGTATTTTGCATATACCGAATACGGTATGCCATATTTATCTTCTGATGATACACAGAGTTGATTAAAGAAACAGAAATGACTGAGTCATTATTGAGAGGGGTTATATGACATCTCACACACTGACCAAAATAGGTTTAAAACCACAGGCAGGGGCTGATCCACGAATCTCAAAAGGGGGATCCAAGAAGTTGTGGGTGGGGGAATATGGCGAGCACAACGAGCCCACCCATCTGTTTTTTAATTCCGGAGGGGGGGGGGGGGTCCAGAATTTGTTTTTTAAATCTGACCAATATCATGGGCATTTTGAGGCCATGTGCGCTTGATATTAGGAGATATTCTGAGGTCAATAGTAATTACTTTTTATTCTACACAAACGTCTGAGTAGAATACTGCAATAAAGAAAAAGTATTGCTAATTTCTGATGTAAAGTGGGTCAGGACCCCCAGGACCCCCCTGGATCCGCCCCTGACAGCTTTAGAAAAATAATTAGCCAGATGTGTGTACTATCATTAATATAATTAGTTCGCATTTTATCATTTCACCACTTACTAGCATACTAGCTATTCGGGTGGTTGGTCAGTTCTGTTTCATTGTAATGATTAAATTAGTTTTATCAGTTAAATAATTTCATAATTTACCGCTTATAAAATTATTGTACAGGGGTACATATAGATATTATTGAGACTTATTGTTATGGGCATTGATAACATATTTTTAGTTTCTTTTGCTTGTTCAGTGTTCCTTCTTCTCCGTATTTGCCCGTCTTCAAGTAGGTTATCAGTATATTTGTTTTATCTCTGAATTGTTTGAAGCTTTCATCTCTCACATTCTCTTTATAAATACAGCAATAACTCTTTCTGATACAGTCACCAGCAGGGGAGGTGGAGGCGGCGGTGGAAACAGCACTCGATGCAGGGTACCGCCACATCGACACTGCCTTTGTGTACCTAAACGAGGAGGCGGTAGGAGTGGGGCTCCACCAATGGCTGAACAAGACAGGCAACAAGAGGAGTGAAGTCTTTGTCGTCACCAAGGTAGGCTACTGATGCTCTTTTTGATCTTGATTAGTTTTTGCTCTCTCTCTCTCTCTCTCTCTCTCTCTCTCTCTCTCTCTCTCTCTCTCTCTCTCTCTCTCTCTCTCTCTTCAGTTTAGTTTTCAGTAACCTCGTGTTCATTGTCTTCGGTTCTCGACTGGGGTGGAGGATGGGGTTCATCACTCTGTACACTACCCCAGAGTCTAATTATACTAAGTTAGACCCACTTCGAGTCGAAAATTCGTCCTTTGCCGCACATGACGTCCTGATTACATGAGAAGTTTAAGTGGCTAACTGAAAGATAGTGTGCTAGCGGATGAAAAAATCAAGAAATATGGAAAGAATATCTTCTAATACAGTGGGGTGGTCTCACTGAGGATATTATATGAGTCCTCCCTTTCTACCGTTTCCTTCCACTATGGGCCAATGATGTCACATAATTAGCTCCGCCTCCTGCCCATGGGTTGACTTGGTTTAATTAGACTTTGCACTATCCCTTGTGTGCTCACAAATTGTTGTGATGACACCAACTTGATTTGACCAACACTGGTGCATGTATAGCTACATTGAGGAGCCAGTGCATGCCCAGTACTTGCCAATAGTGCATAACAGATGTGACCAACCTCCCAAACGGTTAACAGGCCGATTAGTGGCGAAGAGGATAAACTAAAGTAAAGTATTAAGTAGATACTGTACACTATCGGGAGTTCTTACCGATAGTGGAAAGCCCCTCGGTGGAGCAGCATCCTGCCAAGGGGTACCGTGGAGTTACCCATTAACTACTCAATACTAAGAATAACATGAGCAGCTCTCCAGTCACTCTGTACATAGTGTTTTAGTTACGGGATAACGAATACTATTTTTTTTTTAGTTACATCATCTTACATGACAATTGAAAAATATTCTGATGTTTTCACAAGGTTTCACGAGAGACCAATGGGTGCAACATAACATATATTAATTGTCTTTCATTTTTTATATAACCCGACAATAGTAACTGTAATCTAAGAAATCTTTTTATTTTTTTAAACTGTTTTTAGAGATCTTTTTATCTCGACGTGACTGCATAAAGGTGTGATTCATATTTCCTTCACAGTTACCCCCACACGGGATGTCAGCAGAAGGGGTACACAAGTTTCTGCAGAAATCCCTAAAGGCGCTCAAGCTGGACTACGTTGACCTCTACCTCGTCCACCTCCCGGTTGGCCTGAAGGTAGGGGTACACACTCACACACACATACACGTTGCTGAGTGACTGTTTTTTGTAGATAATTATATATTCAGTAAAATCATTATAGAGGTTTACAATTGGTTCACTCTGTACAGTATATGACAGTGCAGGTATACATTTGAACGTGCACATAGACAAGGCAGGTATATATGCAGCGTAGGTATACAATTACTAATATTACCTATGCAATGCAGGTCAAGATGTTATGTAGAAGTGAAGTATTGATTTATATATTTCTTATAATATTCAAAGTATTATTCCTTGACTGATTGGCCCTGATTGATTTTTCGACTGACTGACTGACTGACTGACTCCCTGATTAATTGACTCACCCTAATTAACTAACTCCCTGCTTGCCTGACTCTCCCTGATTAACTAACCCTCCCTAATTGACTAACTGACGTCCTGACTCTCCCTAATTGGCTGACTGACCCTCCCTGACTGACTGACTCTCCCTGACTGACTGACTGACCCTCCCTAACTGACTGACTGACTGGCTGATTGACTCCCCGTGATTAACTGACCCTCCCTAATTGACTAACTGAATCCCCGACTCTCTCTAATTGACTGACTGACCCTCCCTGATTGACTGACTGACTCTTCCTGACTGACTGACTGACTGACTGACTCTACAAAATATCATTAATTCACCCATTACATGTTTCCTTCAGAGTAAACATGACTTAGATATTTTGGCGAAGAGGGACGATGGCCAGTTTGATATAGACGAAGGAACTGATCTCATAGCTATCTGGAAGGTGAGTTCATTACATGTAGTCTACAGGTGAGTATAGTCATTAACCGGTCATACCTCTTGTTACCTGCTGGATCTCATGGGTCATACTGTTTGTTCTTGATGGGTTTCATGGGTCATACCGTTTGTTCCTGTTGGGTTCATGGGTCATACTGTTCCTGTTTAGACCACTATGTTGCGCAAGGACATCATGTTAATTTAAACCATATTTTTATCAAGTTAATTTTAAGATCAGATAATAGGTTACTGTTAAAATTCCTATTACATTACACCATGTTAAAAGTTCCTATCACGTTAATATCCTGTTAAGTTTCAAACCAATATTAGGTTTTTTATCATTTAACCTTTTTGGTTAATCATGTTAAATTCAAATCATATTTATATTAAAAGTTTAATAACAATTTCATCATGTTAAATTATAAGTTAATATCAAGTTAAATTAAGAGTTACATTATATTTAACCTTCACATTATATCAGATTTAAAACACATTAGGACCAATTATATCACGATATCTTTAAATTAACATATTTTGTGAATTTATAAACCTATTTCTCAACACACCCATAGGAGATGGAGAAATTGGTGGACATGGGGCTGACCAAATCGATAGGCGTGTCCAATTATAGCAACAAACAGATACGGAAGACATGTGCTATATCCAAAATAAAACCAGCCGTTAATCAGGTGGGTGAAAGTGAGATTAGAAACGTTAAAATTATCTTCCTTCATTTGTTTTGTATTATGTAAAATTTGTTTACGTTTAATAATTGCATTATTATCGTATTATATAGTCTAAACATCCATCCCATGTACTGTACCTTATGATGTACAAAAAACAAAAACAAATATATACTCAAACATACACAAAAACAACCCCCCAAAATGTACTAACTTCCTTCCTTTAAATGTACTATAACCACAAACTTGTAATCAGACCTTCCCCTTACCTATAAAAAAAACAACTCCCCAAAATGTACTAAAGTCCTTCCTTTAAATGTACTAAAACCACAAATATGTACTCTGGTCATCCTTACATATACGAAAAAAACTCCCAGAATGTACTAAAAATCTCCTTTAAATGTACTGTACTAAATAACCCCCCCATCATTTTAAATGTACTTCAACTCCCTTTAAAATACAAAAAAGGAGCCCCCATCCCTATCAGCCTCCCTCTCTATCAGCCCCCTCCCTCTGTATCAGCCTCCCCCTCTATCAGCCCCCCTCCCTCCCTAACAGCCCCTCACCTGCATTAACACACTGCCATTCGTTCACAGGTGGAGTTGCATGTATACTTCCAACAGCGTCAGATGCAGGAGTTCTGTAAGACCCACAACATCTTCCTGACGGCGTATGGCCCCCTGGGGTCACCTAACCGCTCAAACCTGTACGTATCCTCCTCCTTGAAGGGTTATGAGTCAGTATGTGTCCTCCTTGAAGGGTTATGAGTCGGTATGTGTCCTCCATGAAGGAATATGACTCAGTATGTGTCCATGGAGGAATATGACTCAGTATGTGTCCTCCATGAAGGGATATGAATTCACTATGTGTCCTCCTTGAAGTGATATGAGTCAGTACGTGTCTTCCCTGTCTACTGAACTACAATATAATCACTAAATTAATGTCAGAAGAGAATAAAAAACTCTGCAATTGGATTAACTTTTTTTTCTGTAATGACAGGTTTTTGAAAAGGATGGACATACGACAAAGAGACAGATAGACAGAGAAATTAACAGACAAATAGACAGTCAACGGGGTATACTATTGTATATCTCAGTCATCATCATCATCATCATCATCATCAAAATAGAGGTCTTTGTGGTGAAGTTAGTATCCATAAGTGACAGACAGACAGACAGAGGAATAGATAGACACACAATCATATACACACGTATATACAGACAGACAGACAGACAGCCAAATAAGGTACTACTGACTCTCTCAATACCACCCAGAACCCTGCCATCACCCCGCTTGTTGGAAGACCCAGTGGTGAGGTTGGTAGCAGAGCGTCATGGGATCACCACTGCTCAGGTCCTACTCAGATTCCTGGTACAACAAAACATCATCGTCATCCCTAAGTCTGTGAACCCCGAGCGTATCAAAACGAATGGAGATGTGAGTTATGTTGAACTTACTATATTGTACAAGTTTATTTTTCTCAAGTTATGTATTTAAGTTATTTTCTAAGCTATAAGAAGTATTGTAAGTTGTATTTAAAGCTACAATACGTATTTTCAGTTATTTTCTAAGCTATGAGAAGTATTGTAAGTTATATTTAAAGCTACAATACGTATTTTAAGTTATTTTCTAAGTTACGATACGACACGCTCCGTAATTATTTCCTTACACTTATAGCGTTTGTCGGTCACCTCCTAATTGCCCTCAGGTGTAGAGAAGCACCACATTCACACACCTGTAACCCTAACCAATCATACCTCTAATACCACTCCCAGTTACTTTCAGGTGTAGGGTGACCAACTTATACACATCTGCTCATACCTGTAACTCTTTCTAATCATTTCCCAATCACTTCACACACCTGCAACTCTTTCCAATCACATCACACACCTGTAACTCTTTCCAATCACTGTACACACCTGTAACTTACTTCAATCATCTACCAATCACTTCACACACCTGTAAATTTCTCTAATCGTCAACCAATCACTTCACACACCTGTAAATTCCTCCAATCATCTACCAATCAATGTACACACCTGTAATTTCCTCCAATCATCTACCAATCACTTCACACACCTATAAGTCAGTCACCTTTAATTTTCTCTGTCAGTTGTGGAGCTTCAGTTTGTCGGAGCTGGAGATGGAAGCTCTGACGACATTAGACAAAGGAGAATCTGGTCGGAGCTTTGTTTTCGTTGGTTCAGGGTGAGTTGAATTCTTCGGTTCTGGTTTCTTCTAGTTTTCACGTTCGTTTTCTATCTGTCTGTTTCTGTCTGTTTTTCTCTCACTTTTTATCTTTCTGTTTATCTACATACACTATATGTCTTGCTGTCTCTTTTATTCTGTCTATCCATATTATTCTCGCTATCTGTCTATTGATCTGTTTATGATAAGACTGCCTTTAGAGACGACCACCTAAAGACAGGTTAGGTTACGTTAGGTGGTTCCGATTGGGTTATTAGACAGTTAAAGGTGTGAATTAATGTTTACTTGTTTGTTTGTTTATCGTCAGGTAAGTTAGGTGTTTTTGTTTTTTTTGTTTTTTTATTTTTCTCTCTCTGTTGCAGAATGACAGACCACCCGGAATATCCTCTGTAAGGTGGTTGACAACACTAATACCAGGGCTACCAACACTATCACCAGGGCTACCAGCACTAATACCAGCGCTACCAACACTATCACCAGGGCTACCAACACTAATACCAGGATTACCAACACTAATACCAGGGTTACCAACTCTAATACCAGGGTTACCAACTCTAATACCAGGGCTACCAACACTAATACCAGGGCTATCATCACTATTATCAGGGCTACCAACACTACCACCAGGACTATCAACACTATTATCAGGGCTAACACTATTACCATGGCTACCAACTTATCAGGACTACCAACACTAATACCAGGACTATCATCACTATTATCAGGGCTACCAACACTAATACCAGGACTACCAACACTAATACCAGGACTATCATCACATTCATCACTATTATCAGGGCTACCAACACTACCACCAGGACTATCATCACTATTATCAGGGCTAACAATACTACCACCAGGGCTACCAACACTGTGACCAGGACCACCACCACAACCACTGCAGCTAACCACTATCAGCACCTGAGCCACTGTCGTCTTTACTCACCGCTACCACAACCACCACCACTACAACATCCACCACTACCACAACCACCACCACTACCACAACAACCACCACTACCACAACCACCACCACTACAACATTCACCACTACCACAACAGCCACCACTACCACAACAACCACCACTACCAGTAACAGTAATATCCCAGGTGGTGATAGAACAGTGGAGAGTTCGTGTCACACACACATAAGCACACCTGAAACTATCTCCTAAGTAACATCTATTCTTCATCTTTGAGGTCTACTTCACGTGAGCATAGAGTCGTAATTCTCAAGGATTATTATTAATTCACTGGTTGAGTGCAAAAAGGGCCAGAAAAAATGCCAATTTAGACATAGGCCCATAAAACCTGGGATTCAAGGGCCAAAGTCTAAATTGGCATATGTTGACATTGGCCGTTTTTGCTCTTAGCCAGAGAATTAGTCTGACTGTTAATAATAATAATAATAATAATAATAATAATAATAATAATATTAATAATAATAATAATATTAATAATAATAATATTAATACTAATATGAACTAGTGTTAATTGCCTTTATTCAACTTATCTCTAAATGCCACATGACTTTTTAAATTAATGTAAATATACAAGATATATAATTAGATCAAAACAACCGATATTATTAAATGATTTCTTTCCCGTCCGAGAATGTCAACAACACGACATAGGTGAATGACTGAGGTACAACAACGGACGGTTTGTAATTATTGAGAGTGTAGTCTTAAATTCTATATTTTTACATTCACCAAAGAAATCCACGAAGGAACTTTCATTTTGGGAAGTAAATATCGTTATGTGGTGTGTGATATTGTATTGTTTAATGTGTACAATAATAAGGTTAGTGAAGTACGATCGACTGGTGTAAGAGCTCGATTATGGCTTTTCACTAGGGATAAAAAAATTATTAAGGCTTTTAACTTAACAGAAGAGCACCATTATGTCTTTTAACTTAGATAAAAATACGATTATAACTTTTCTCAAGGAGTGAGCTCGATGAGACCAGCGAGGGAGGGGGTGTACCCAGCATTGTAATCAATGGCCACCTCGTTGTGTACGTAGTCCTCACGGTCGTCCACGAAGTTTCCGTCCTGTAGGAGATGGTCGTAATAATAATAATACAAAGAGATCGAAATGGTGACGAGACTGCTGTAAATAGCTACGTTCTCCTTGTCTCCAGTTATGGTGGAAAAAATCAATACAGTATACGAGGAATTGAGGAGTAGGAAGGTGAATGTTTTGTCTCACCTTGTCCGGTCCACCAGCCAGCGCTCCCCATACAGTCTGGGGGTTAGGTCCTGGCTGCTTCATCGCCCAGTCAGGGTCACACACCTCTGGCAGGTCGGGGCACGATCTGAGGAAATCCAAACATCGATCCACCTCAGGTATGTTTACTAAAAGAAATCCTGATGCATAACTTTCCATTGTACTTTGGTCGCTTGGATCATTTGAAGATTAGGCACCCCACCTAATCTAACCTAGCCTAAACTAACGTAACATGATGTAACTGAGCCAAACCTAACCTACCCCCCCTACCCCTCCCTCAGGTAACGTTGGGGTGTTTAAGTCATCGGATGAAGTAAACTGGAGTTTCTAAAAATCTTCAGGTGATCCTAAACAATTAGTATTATCACCCAAGACGACGCTAGACTCACGCGGCGGCATGGTGGACACGTTCAGGTGCCTCTGGGCCGTAACCCACGACGAAGGAGCGACCGGTGGAGCCCAACATGTAGTCGATCTGGCTGGCCGCCCACTCTCGGTTGGCGTCTGCGTCTATGCCCAACTTGGACGCCTAGGTGAGAGGAGGAGAAGGGAGATTGTGAGAGACAGGAGAGAGTATGAATAGACAGCTAAGAATGTGAGAGACAGGGCAGAGAATAAAAAAGAGAGAGGGGTGTAAGAGAGACAAGGATGGGAGAAGGGTGTGAGAGACATGAATACAAAGATGGAGACAGAGAGGGAGTCTTCTATATATGGATGACATACGAGACATAATCTAAGGTTTATCCCCTACAATATACATGACTGTCTCGGCATAACAAACATGAACTAAAGTGGTGCAATAAAGCCCACATTACACATTACCACGAGAGCAACATAAGCGACGTTGGCAGCGTGTCTGTTGGACCCCCAGAACTGGATGAAGTCAAGACCTCCGGGGGTATAAGGGAAGTCTTTCTGGAAGTGGTTAAGGGCCTCGACCAGGGTGTCCTTATAGACTGGGTCCTCGTCCAGCATAGTGAAGAGCGCCTGCAAGAGAGAGGGAGAGAGTGAGGAGGGGTAAGGGAAGGAGGTGGTATAGGAGGGAAGGCGTGAGGAAAGAGGGAAGGAGGTGGCGGAGGAGGGTAGGGGATTGTGCAAGAGGGAAGGAAGGAGATATGGAATGGGGAGATAGAGGGAAGGAGGAAAGTGTCGTAGAGGGAACACATATAGACCTTCCATTATACTCATCAAACCTCTAATTACCGTAACGGGAATTATTCAACTCTTATTGCGATAAAGACACACAAACACTCATGCTCAAGTGACTCACATAGACACCAAGCATCTTGTAGTCCCAAGAGAACTCTCGAGGCATCTCCTCGAGGTTGAACTCCACCCAGTGATCCTTAGCTCTTTCCAGATAGAACTCGTCATTGGTAGCACGATACAGCCAGAGGGCACCCCAGGCTAGCTCGTCCCCGTACCCACTCCATGACCTGGGGAGGGGAATGGGTGTTAGTGACCTGGGGTGTAGGGGTAGGCGATAGTGTTAGTGACCTGGGGTGTAGGGGTAGGTGATAGTGTAAGTGACCTGGGGTGTAGGGGTAGGTGATAGTGTAAGTGACCTGGGGTGTAGGGGTAGTGACATGGGCCACATTACTCACTTATAAAAGTCGAGGACCTCTGGTATAGAGTTGTGGTAGTAATCTCGTCTCTCGTCACCGAAGTTGTACAGTTCCTTGGCCGCCGCTAACACCTCCTCTGAGTACGCTGGGTCATCTTCCTGCAGGAGAGAGACTAGTGCCATGAAAACACGAGCGCCTGGGGTTCCCTTCCATCCCGCCATGATACGCCTAGTAGAAATCGCAGGAGAGTGATTCATAACACCTAGTCTTCCTCCCCATCCCAGTGTTCGCCTCTTTACCTTAACAACTTAAATTTCCTTGAAATATAAATTATGATTGCATAGTTTACCTTGAAGACTATAGAAGCGGCAGCGAGGGCAGCGGCAGCCTCACCAGCCAGCTCAGTACCTGGAAGGAAGAATAGTCTCGGGTTAACTCGAGAAACAACTAAAGTAAAAAAAGCTTTCTTTATTTAACCTGGGTCACATTTAGTCCGTGTGGGTGTAAAAATCTAGTATATTTATCAGAATAAGCTTAGGACAGTGACTTGATTCTGTCAGATAACAGGTATCAAACAACTTAAAGCTGTGACCTGGTGACCCCCACTCACCTGGGTGGTCGTAGTCGATCTTAAAGGAAGGTCTCTCCATAGTCATCTCCTCAGGGCGACCCCAGAACTTGTGATCGATGTGGCCGTCACCAACCTGAGGGGGGAATAATCAATGATAAAAAAAATAATTCACATGTAACTTTTAAACATAAACACTGCACGACACTTCGATATCTCGCAAAAAAAAAGGGAGAAAGGAATTTGAATCCTACCTGACCATAGAATTCATATGGTCCTGTGTGGCACTTAAGGAGGAAGTCTGTAACCCACTTCAGTGTTTTTCGACCGTACTCACTCTGGCCTGTGAAGAGAGGCGATGTGTGAGCGCAAGTGTTTCTGAGCTTTGATGGCTCAGACATTTCATTCATATATTGTTGATGATGATGATAACATTGAAGACTTGCCGCTAAAACTTATATAGTCACACAAAGTCCTACAAACTACTACAAACTACCTCTACTGCTATTTTTATTCTTTAGATATGCGTGGTGTTGGAATATTTATTAACAAGGAATACTACAATATGTCTAAGTTATAGCTAGATTTATCTATTTTTATCGTTTTTTCTCCATTTCAGTTTCCATTTTCTATATAAAGGCGACAACTATAACCATTACACCGACACTGAGGAGGATTTTTCGATAAGTAATAAAATCTGGTTAGTTTATAGGGATCCATTAATGTTCCAAGAATAAAATTAAGAGGAAGAGCCAGGAAATGTCTTAGCCCGCGTCAGTGAACTGCGCAAGTCTCATTTGAACTGTTTGTTTTCATTGTTTACTCGTTTAGTCTGGGTCAAGCGATTGTGGAAGGTGGAAGTACTTCCCACTCGTCTTGGCTTTGTGTTAAAATCAGAGAAACAAAAGACGGCAGTTTTTGTTGGCGTGGCTAATAAAAACACCAACAGATAATCCAACGCTTGAAAACAAAATGAAAATTTATATACTCCCACCAAAATCACCATCGCCTGCCTACCTGCAGCTTCGTGGCCCTGGGGGAAGTCAACTAGACCCCAAGCGATCATGGTAGCCGTGAAGCCTTGAGGAAGCAGGAACTTGACAAAGTCGCCAGCTGAAATGGGAAAATGGTGTTGTTAATTAAATCATGGAGGAAGACTGTTTGTAGCTGGTCATAATAATAATAATGATAATAATAATAATAATAATAATAATAATAATAATAATAATAATAATAATACGAAGAAGATGAAGTCAAGACGAGTATCCCATCTCTCTCTCACCGTCAAAGTATCCTCCGGTAAGGTCGAGGCCCACGTCAGACCCGTCGCCCAGGGCAGAATCGCCTCTCCAGGTGAGTCGTTGGTCCTCAGGCAGCTTACCTGAGCGTTGAGCCTCGTAGAACACATACGCCATACACAGTGTCTGTAGGAGGGGAGGACAGGGGTAGACTACAGGTGTGAGAGCAGAGGACAGGTGTTAACTACAGGCGTAGAGGAGGACAGGTGTAGACTACAGGTGCAGGGGGTGAGGACAAGTGTGAACTAATGGTATAGGTGAGGACAGGTGTGAACTACAGGTGTAGAAGGGGAGGACAAGTGTGAACTACAGGTGTTGGATGGGAGGACAGGTGAAGGGGGGAGGGGCAGATGTAGGAGGTGAGGACAAGTGTTAACTATACTGTAAGTGTAGGATGGGAAAACAGGTGTAGCATACAGGTGTAGGAGGTGAGGACAGGTGTAGGAGGTGAAAACACGTGTGTACTATAGGTGTAGGGTGGAAGGACAGGTGTAGGAGGGGAGGACATGCGTGTGAACGACAGGTGGAGGAGGTTCAATTGTAGAAGGGGAGGACAGGTGTAGACGACAGGTGTAAGATAGACACAGCACCTGTGGGAGAGAGGCTGAAACACCTGAACTAAACAACGATACTCAAAGGTTCCCTAAAAGTGTCAAATTTCCCTCGTTACTGGAGACGTAAGGACTGGCTGCTTGAGGCTCAAACACACACACAAAAGTTACATCCCAAAAGTCATAATATACACAACGAGACACTGTATTGACTAGTGTTCTCTTGACCACCGTTAGAGTCGCTTGAAGCATATAATCTTTATGAATCCTGACCTTTCCCGAAACTGGGGCATAAAGGGCACAACAAACTAACTAACTAAAGAAGTGACATGGAATCGAAAACACACCTAGACTCTATTAATCAACTAGATATCTTTTACTCTAGCCAGGTACGGTAAAATATTGATTTACGAACATCTCATAAATTATGGATATCTTACCTGTTTGTAGTCGTAGGGAGCCATACCTGTTGACTCACAAGGGTTGGGTACGTCCCTCAGGTCAACCACACGTCCTCCTTCACCTGTAGTAGACCATAAAGGTGTACATAACGAGGGAGATAACAGAAGGAAGCATCCATGTGTTCTGTGTGTGTATGTGTGGAGTAACAAGTATGACAAATAGCTCACACGTATAGTAGTCTCAGTATAAGCAACGTGTATACACTACCACTGTATATATTTTTGCAAGTGTATTTTATGTATTATGTATGATGTATATTGTGCTGTATGTATGTTGTATAATGGTGCATGACGTATGGTAATAATGGCAGGATTTTACATGTGTTTAAAATGTGTCACTTATTTTCCGCTCATCCTCTCTTTACGGGAGTGTACTGTACTGTATGTGAACTAACATTACGCTCACGTCAACACCAGGTACAAGAGGTGGTGGTGGATGAGTGAGTACCTGCATGGAGGAGGGCGAGTGTGGCCGCCCCTAGTAGGAAGGTCTTCACTAGCATTCCGGCCATAACTGCAGCAGGAGACACAGGTGAGCGATGACTCTGTTGCTTCAAGATATATACAGTAAACTCTTATCTCCTGGCGCCTGTATACTGTATGTGTGTTGGTGCTGATAATGTTGCAACATCAGTGACGTCATGGGACCTGTGACATAGGTTGGACCGAGGACATCAGTGGACACCAACTGCTGACGTAATTACGACCCCTGATATAAGTAGAACCCTTGACATAAGTACGACCCCTGACATAAGTACGACCACTGACATAAGTACGACCCCTGACATAAGTACGACCCCTGACATAAGTACGACCACTGACATAAGTACGACCACTGACATAAGTACGACCCCTGACATAAGTACGACCACTGACATAAGTACGACCACTGACAAAAATATAGTACGCAGTCTGCTTACCTATCTATCTATCTATCGATCGATCTATATATCTATTCTATGATTATTATTATTTTTTTGTTGAGAGGTAAGGGGGCATGATGATGATGATGATGATGATGGTGGTGGTGGTGGTGATGATGATGATGATGATGGTGGTGATGATGATGATGGTGGTGATGATGGTGGTGATGATGATGATGGTGGTGATGATGGTGGTGATGATGATGATGATGATGGTGGTGGTGATGATGATGATGGTGATGATGATGATGATGATGATGATGGTGGTGGTGGTGATGATGATGATGATGATGGTGGTGATGATGATGGTGGTGGTGATGATGGTGGTGATGATGATGATGATGATGGTGGTGGTGATGATGATGATGGTGATGATGATGATGATGATGGTGATGATGATGATGATGATGATGATGATGGTGGTGGTGATGATGATGATGGTGGTGATGATGATGGTGGTGATGATGATGATGATGGTGATGATGATGGTGATGATGATGATGATGGTGGTGATGGTGATGATGATGATGATGATGATGGTGGTGGTGATGATGATGATAATGGTGATGATGATGGTGATGATGATGGTGGTGGTGATGATGATGATGATGGTGATGATGATGATGATGATGATGGTGATGATGATGATGATGGTGGTGGTGATGATGATGATGATGATGATGATGATGATGGTGGTGGTGGTGGTGATGATGATGGTGGTGGTATAATGAAGATAATGAGCGTAGTCATGATCACACTGGGAAGAAGTTTATTTATAAAGAAGTTTTAAGAAAGTAAGACAATTCGGAAAACTAATTTTTCATCGTTATTTTGTTAATAATATATAACATAAAGACGGATACATAGATATTGTCGAAGGGAATTTTGTCCGTAAGTTTAGCAACGACGTTTTGTATATTTGTACCGTATTATACTATTGACTCCATAATCTTAAATATTTGATAAAAGGCGAGTATTCTGCCTCTGTAATACAATGCAGTTTTCAATTACGTGCGCGTTTTCCCTTCCCCCACACGAAACAGAGTCCCAAAGCATGACCACACTTCAGGGACAGTTTGGATACAGCACACTTTACTTTTCACTAGCCTTCAGTGCACACAAGGAGACTGCCTTCACTTCTCTAATTGGGAATGAACCAGTTCTTCTCGGGGAAATTAAAACACATATGATTTATATTTGAAGACAACCCGAAAATCCTGAACGGCAGCTGACAACTGTACGAGACCTTCACTTTCTCGTGTCCCCATGATGTAAGTCGGGGCGCCGGTGGTAGAACGGTACCGCTCTTGCCTCGCAAGCTAGATGTCACGGGTTCGATTCCCCCTTGGTCCCTGTTCCAATAACTTGCTGACAAAAAAACCTATGACTCCTCAGGCTTCTACGCCCTTGACAAAAAAACCTATGACCCTTCAGGCTTCTATGCCCTTAACTCATGAGACATAAAGGCAAGCATGAACTTAGCATGCTTCCCAGATGGGCGTTGTAAGCGCTTCTGCGCTTCACCTTACACAGGATGTAGGGGGGTGCCCAATAAACTTAAAAAAACAAAAAATTATGTAAGTCCACACACACATAGGTAAATAGGTAAAACTGGAATCCTGAACTAAAATCGTTTTATTCCCACGAACTCTGACGTCAACCGAGGATGACATTTTTCTTGCTGGGTACGTAAAAGTAAAAACACCTGCTTGTCCTCAGCAACAGGCGCGGGAGATAACGTGAATTGAAGTGATTACGTGGGAACACACTTGAGGGGGTCGGGGTATTACTGTATAACAATTGGGTTCATTTTTTGTATGCACGTTCAACCAATCACAGTTGAGGGTTCATGTAGCCTTGTAAAAGACGACCAAGCAGTAAAAATACACGAAAAACAGCTGATCGGTGTAAACACATTGTCCTATTCTCTCTATCTTTCAGTAATTACAACTTTTAATTATTATTACTGTAGTAAATGTATTGTAATAATAAATATTACATAATATAAATAAATTATACTTAATTATAATGCTTAATTATTGAATAAATGCCACTTATTGGTAATATATTTATGTTAAACTAAACTTAAGTCGTGGCCACAGAATCAAATATTCGACAGCATTTACAATTCCACCAAAATAAATTAAATAACAACATATTTTTCCTTTGGTTATTTAAAGTCTATTTACTAATAATTTATTAATATTCTAATACTATAATAAGTTATAATGACATAATAAACCCGGTATATTAACTATATAATAAAATATTAAGATTAATAGAATTTATTACTCCCAAACTAAACAATTATTGAACAATAATTATTAAAAAATTATTAAATATAACACATAAACTTAATAATGATTAAATACTAATTATCTTATAAATATTTAATCGCTCTTGAATGATGAGTACCTCTCACTATCATGTCCTGTTGGCCTGAGACACACATGAGAAGAGTGTTTGAGTACCTCTCACTATTATGTCCTGTTGGCCTGAGACACACATGAGAAGAGTGTTTGAGTACCTCTCACTATCATGTCCTGTTGGCCTGAGACACACATGAGAAGAGTGTTTGAGTACCTTTCACTATCATGTCCTGTTTGCCTGAGACACACATGAGAAGAGTGTTTGAGTACCTCTCACTATCATGTCCTGTTGGCCTGAGACACACATGAGAAGAGTGTTAAGAACATAAGAACATAAGAATGGAGGAAACTGCAGCGGGCCTATTGGCCCATACTGGGCAGTCCCGTTTACACCCAACCCCTATTGCTCATATAAGCATCCAACCTATGTTTGAAGCAATTCAGCGTATTGGAGTTAATGATGATATTTGGTAACTTGTTCCATTCATCCACTACTCTGTTTCCAAACCAGTGTTTACCTATTTCACGCCTAAATCTAAATTTGTCTAATTTAAAACCATTGTTACGAGTTCACTCCTGGTTGGATAGTTTGAGTACCTTTGTAATGTCCCCTTTGTTTAGCCCTGACTTCCACTTATACCCCTCTATCAGGTCGCCCCTCGCTCTACGTCTCTCAAGGGAGTGCAAATTAAGATGCTTTAACCTGTCTCTATACTCAAGGTTCCTAATGCCCGGGATAAGTCTTGTCATTCTCCTCTGAATTCTTTCCAAGGATTCTATATCCATTCTGTAATGCGGTGACCAGAACTGAACTGCGTAATCCAGGTGTGGTCTTACAAGAGCAAGATACAGTTTTAGGATGACCTCGCTAGTCTTGTAACTAACACTCCTTTGTATGAACCCAAGTACTTTATTAGCCTTGTTACGAGCAAAAACACATTGTTTACTTGGCTTAAGGTTCCTACTTATCACTACTCCTAAATCTCTCTCGCAGTCGGATTTCTCTATGGCATCGTTGTTCATCTGGTATCTGGTTTCCCTGTTTACATCTCCTATACTGAGTACTTTACATTTGTCGACGTTGAATTTCATCTGCCATTTTTCAGACCATTCGAAAAATTTGTTTAGATCTTCCTGTAGTTTTGCCGAGTCCTCGTCAGATTTGATAACACGTCCTATTTTAGTGTCATCAGCAAATTTACTTATGTTGCTGTCAATGCCGTTATCTATGTCGTTTATGTATATTCTATGTTTGAGTACCTCTGACTATCATGTCCTGTTGGCCTGAGACACACATGAGAAGAGTGTTTGAGTACCTCTCACTATCATGTCCTGTTGGCCTGAGACACACATGAGAAGAGTGTTTGAGTACCTCTCACTATCATGTCCTGTTGACCTGAGACACACATGAGAAGAGTGTCTGAGTACCTCTCACTATCATGTCCTGTTGGCCTGATACACACATGAGAAGAGTGTTTGAGTACCTCTTACTAGCATGTCCTGTTGGCCTGAGACACACATGAGAAGAGTGTTTGAGTACCTTTCACTATCATGTCCTGTTGGCCTGAGACACACATGAGAAGAGTGTTTGAGTACCTCTCACTATCATGTCCTGTTGACCTGAGACACACATGAGAAGAGTGTCTGAGTACCTCTCACTATCATGTCCTGTTGGCCTGATACACACATGAGAAGAGTGTTTGAGTACCTCTCACTAGCATGTCCTGTTGGCCTGAGACACACATGAGAAGAGTGTTTGAGTATCTCACCATTACGTCACATGAACTTTAAACCTAACCTAACCTAACCTAACCTAACCTAAGGCCTTAGAATCAGATAGTTAAAGTCTTGAAAGTAATGCAAGGTCAATTGAGTGTGACGTCATTCGTTAAGTGACGTGTACTCAATAAATTACTTAGAATGCATACCTTTGACGGATGTAATGTAGTTAGTTATCTTAGCGTGTCAAGGAGATGTGTGTGTGTCATATCCGTGGCTGTGTGTGTGGGTGTGTGGGTGGGTGTGTGTGTGTGTGTGTGTGTGTATGTGTGTGTGTATGCTGCATTCGTAAACAACAACAACCACTGACCTCTTATGAACCTTCCATTCATGCAGGGTCGAGGGAGGTCAGCTTTCCCTAACCCAAGGAACGCGATAATTAAGATGACTCGTCGCTGGCCAAACGGTGTCATTCCCTACGTTATTTCATCCTCCTACAGTAAGGCAGCATCGATACTCATGTTCATCTAAGTACCACGAAAACCAACCCTACCTAAAACAAGAATAAATAAACTTAAAAAACTGGAAATAAATTAATCAGTATTATAAAAGAAATAGAATAATTAATATATATATATTTTTTTTAGACATTTAGGACTCAAAATTCCCCCAAATTCACAGGTACTGAGATATGTTTATTTATTTTTTTACAGATTCACATGAACGAGGGACCATCGCCCTGGCTATCAAGAAATACCACGACACTACATGCATACGTCTAGTGCCCAGGACAATTGAAAGAGACTATATTCATATATTAAAGGGGGATGGGTAAGGAGAGAGAGAGAGAGAGAGAGAGAGAGAGAGAGAGAGAGAGAGAGAGTTATCCTATCATATCATATAAATTCACGTCCTAACACTACTTCTCAATCCTTTATCATTCCCATCTAATCACACACTAATCCAATCACTAATCGACCTAATCACACACTAATCCGATGACTAATCCGGTCACTTTTTCACAGGTGTTCTAGCTCAGTTGGTCGTATAGGTGGCGCTCAAGTTGTCTCCCTTGGCCCTGGTTGTCTGTACGTGGGTATTGTCATGCACGAACTGATGCACGCCGCTGGCTTCTGGCACGAACAGTCACGTGCAGACCGGGACAACTTTATCACGGTGAACAAGATGAATGTTCAGTCTGGGATGTGGTATAACTTTGAGAAATATCCCTGGGACCGTATTCAGAGCCTTGGAGTCGAATATGATTTGGGTAAGACGATTTGGCACTGATTTTGGGGGATTAACAATAAGTATAGATGCCAGAATAAAACTATAGACGATATAAAGTGATGCTGGGTGTCAATGTAAACAAACCATGAGTTATAAATACCAGAATAAAACAATAAATGATGTAAAAGGTGATGCTCTTTTGTCCCACACACAGGATCGGTGATGCATTATGGGCCCTATGCTTTCGCCAGAGACCGAACTAGACCGACTATTATACCCAGAAAGACCGGAGTGGAGATCGGTCAACGGCGGGGCTACTCTGAGGTGAGAGAGAGAGAGAGAGAGAGAGAGAGATCCTAATATGCTGTTCTCTCTTCCCTACACAGAATGATATTCAAAAACTGCAAAAATTATACAACTGTGCGAACAATGCGACCGAGACAGTAGTAACGACAGATGCGCCTCTAACAACCTTAGCCCCAGGTGTGTTGCTAATTAGTTATACCTGTACCTTACCTGTGCTAACCAAATCTAACCTAAACCTAACCAAACTTAAACCTAACCCAATAAAATAAATAAAAACATTAAAATACCTCTTAAAAAAAATCCAAATAATAATGATTTTGTGTTTTTCTTTAGCTATTTGTGAAGATAATAATGATCACTGTAACGCGTGGGTTGATCTTGGTGAATGTGAGAAGAACCCTATATGGATGAATGTTAACTGTCGAAAGGCCTGCAAACAATGTGGTAAGTAGTTGTGGTAGTTAGTGATAGTGGTTGTAGGTAGGGGTGGATAGTAGTAGTGGTTAATTGTGGTTGTTTGTGATAGTAATAGTGGTTAGACCCTACTTAACCTCTTGTAACTAGCCTACCTGTACCTTAATTAACTAGCCTACCTAACACCCTGTAACTAGCCTACCTGTACCTTAATTAACTAGCCTACCTAGCAACCTGTAACTAGCCTACCTGTGCCTTAATTAACTAGCCTACCTAACACCTTGTAACTAGCCTACCTGTACCTTAATTAACTACCTTACCTGGGCACTAATTAGCACGGCATCACAGGTAAGAAGTGTCGCGACAACAGCCCTTACTGTAGCTTTTGGGCTCAAGCTGGTGAGTGTACCTGTGATGACGCAGGTAAGCTTTTTTGTAAGCTTTGTGTTAAGCTGAGGGGTGTGTTTTAAGTTCGGGAATGTTTGTGTTTTTTTTTTTTTTTGGTTAAGTTGGGGGTGTTTTTGTAAAGCTGGGGGTGTTTATGTTAAGCTGAGGTGTGTTTTTGTTAAGCTGAGTGTGTTTTTGCTAAGCTGAGAGGGTGTTTTGGTTATGATGAGGCTGTTTTAAGCTTAATTTATATATGTTTTCAGCTTAATCACACGCACCAAAGAAAATGTGACTAATTTTCGTTTTCTATGATAAATTTAAGGACTAACTCTTTCATTTTCCTTTCAGTTGTCACCGAAACGTGTGAGGATAAACACAAGTACTGTCTCGCTTGGTCTGAGTCTGGCCAATGCCGTACAAACCCAAATTACATGTTACTGTACTGTAAACAGGTTTGTAAACAATGTGTAAGCAATTTTGAGGTGGTGTAAACATTGTAAACAAAGAATAACACGAGTTTAATGGCTATTTCTTGATTCAATTGATTGTTTGATATTGTTTGTATACCTGTACTGTCTAGGTATATTGTTTGTATACCTGTACTGTCTAGGTATAATATTAAGCAATGTAAATTTGTATGGTAATTTTCCTGAATAAATAACTATTAAACAAGATACAAAGATAATGATTTGACTAAAATTCCCTCATTACGTCACTCGCCTCACCCCCTATTATGACCCGTCTATTATGTGGGTTGTTAATATGTATGTATTATGTAACCACACACACATACAGACACACAGACAAACACACATACACCCACATTAACCTAATCTAATAGCTGTAATTTTAAACTAGTAAAATAATAGAAGACCAAACGTGATAAAATATACTTACCAATTAGCTAAAGTAATGACTATAAATTTAATTAATAAGTAAATTTCACTTATATATGTAATTCTTATAAGTAGAAAAATACCTAAAACTAATACTTTTTGGGGGGTATAATTATAGGTATTATAATTATCGTTAATAGATAATTATTTCATATATAATAGCTATATAAAGGAAGATGAAAGGTAATATTATGAATTTGGGGTAAATATAGGAATTCGAGATCACCCCTAAGAGGAAAACCAAACAAGAATTCAATTTATCTAAGTTTTTCCTCATAAACACAAGTTGTCACGCTGGCAAGACTGTAGAGCATTTAACGCCACTATTAACTACCAATAGCAGTGAGAGATAGATAGAGAGAGAGAGAGTGAGATAATGGAGATACGTAAGAATCGTCTGGGATTGAGAAAGTTATCATTACGGGTGTTTGTGATCTGTTCGGTTCTCCTGATGAGTTGTGTTATCTTGTCTCAGGTGATGTGAAGTGTCTTGTTTAATGAGATATATATTGTTTCTAATCTATTCTAACCAAATCTAACCTAACCCTAACCTATTCTAACCAAATCTAACCTAACCCTAAACTATTCTAACCAAATCTAACCTAACCCTAAACTATTCTAACCAAATCTAACCTAACCCTAAACTATTCTAACCAAATCTAACCTAACCCTAAACTATTCTAACCAAATCTAACCTATCCTAACCTAACTTAATGCTATCTTAACATAATCTAACCTAATATAACGTAATCTAACATAATGTAACACAAACTTAACATAATGTAATGCTACGCTATTATTATTATTATTATTATTATTATTATTATTATTATTATTATTATTTTTATTATTATTATCATTATAACTGTTATTATTACGTTTTGTTGAGTCATTTTCCTTATATTCTAGGAAAAATAATTTAGCCCAGTTAATGTTTTAGCTCAGCGGTAACTAATGTAAATATTTTTGACCGACAGAGAGGAAACGAGTCTACCCAAATGACAATGAACGAAGCTCGCTGGCGTGTCAAAGGCCCTCTCTCCCAAAATGACTCAAGAGTTCTATCCATTTTAAGACAATACCATCTATCCCCACCATCCATCTATCCTTATAACCTATCCACCGATCCATTATACACTAAGATGAGATATTATGGTGGATGGAAGTTTATATATAACCAGATTGAACAGATATTTGGCGATTATCATGGAGGCTTTTTTGTCGAAGCGGGCGCGTTGGATGGTGAGAAGCTGTCTAATACGCTTTGGTTAGAACAAAAACTTAATTGGACAGGACTATTAATAGAACCGAGTCCGGAGAATTACGCTAAGCTGGTTAATAAGCGGAGGAAAGCTTGGATATCACATACATGCTTATCCACAGCTAAATATCCAGAAGAACAAGTGATGGTGACTTTACTGCGAAGATATCTAAACGAAGATCAAGTCACCCGCGTAGTCAATGACCACCGGGGGTCTTCCTATCTCCTGGGAACATCATTGGAAACAAATATTTATGATAAATTATTCCAAAACTCTGATAAATCGTATTCTCTTGTTCAATGTTTCCCTTTAGCGTCTTATCTCATGGCTTTGAATATAACTACGGTTGATTTCTTATCATTAGACATCCAAGGAGCTGAAAAAGATGTCTTGAGATATATTCCCTGGGACAGTGTCAATATACGGGTCATGGCTATAGAGGTTGTGCATTACGAGACGATGGACCGCCATTTTGTTGACGTCATCACGAGTAAGGGCTACGAACTCATTTATTTCAGAGCTGAAGATTATATATTTATTAGAAAAGGTGATCCATTAATACTCAAACACAATATATCTATGATTTATGTTTAATTATTGTGGTTATTTGTAGTTAATTTAACCCCTTTTAATACAGTGACGCCATTTAATTAGATATTCACCTCAGAAGTAACACCGTACACAAGGGATTAAATTAATTTCAAAATTATACATAAAACGAGTTATGTATAATTCATGTATTCATTCTATGTATAAATTGTGTCCATTTTCATGTGATGTATATATGTGTGTTACCTTCAGTGTATACAATAAGGTGAATATTAATACATAGTTCATAAGTAGTCTGTGGCTGGTACGTGTATGTGTGTCTGTAATTTTAACGTTATTGAACAAATTTAGCTATTAGTATTGTCTGAAATCTGAGAGCTTGTATGCTGTGTCAATCTGAGCTGCAATGTTCACTTTACCCAGCAACGATAAATTAATCATGTTATTCATATGTTTGGCTGACTGCTCATGTTTCACTATTTTCTGTGGCAAATGCCTCAAGTCAGTCACACCAAACAATAAGCAGAATAAAGTATTTGCCTCGTCACAACCACAGAGCCATAAACACTCATGTTAAACTGGCGTGTATATTCTTTGTTCCTGCTTGTACTGTTCTGTTCAATGGATAAAACTGGTGTAGGTCTTCCTCTTGCTTTGATTTCAGTCTTTTCATTTAATGTCAGCTGGGAAAAGTTGATGTTTTGCAAATACTTCACTCTATTTTCCATGGTCAAAGGGTAATTAAAGAAAGCACGATTAAACCACACCGTCCACACGTTGGACGAGACTGAGCTGCTTCAAGTGCAGCAGCGGCGGCGCATGAATCGTACAGCATTGACACCAACTTTGAAAGTAACTTAAATTTTGGTCTGATTTTAATGAAAATTCACTTAGCAACGTATTGAAAATAATTAAATAACATATAAAATGATATATTTGTTGGTAGTGTATTATTGAGCTGTCTCTCTAAAGGAACCATACGCCTGGCAGTGAGTGTCTGGGGGGACTGCAGCCCTATGCACGAGCCGCCACTGGTCACAACTCACCGCCTCAACATAATATATTAGACAACACAATATTGTTGTTTTCATTAAAAAAAATACACTGATTATACAAGTACGTAGACAGTGTAGGTATATAGACAGCATAAATAAACAGTAATGTCTATGTACATTGTTTATATACGTACCTCGTCTATGTACATTGTTTATATACCTACACTCACCATGTAGATGCTGAGCCAATGTGAACATATATTGTAACGACCACGGTCGTACACGTCAGTTAACGCCAAAATCAAATGATTCATATTACGCTCCATAGCCCACAAAACATGTACCTCTGCTTTACTTTTGAGTCCTCCATCTGAGGAGTCCGTTTTCTCGTCACTTCAAGACGCCTCAGTCCTCCGTTATCCCATTTTCTCTGACTTACTGAAACCAACCTCTCTATATAATGTATTTGAATGTGAGAGAGAACACCCTGGTTTTGAGTCAGCTTAGATATGTCTGTTTACAGGTGAAACATTCAAGATCCATTGTGAGTGGTGTTGAACGCTTCAACTGTCCTTATTGTTAATAAGACGGTCAAGTAAGTGAGTGTTGAGTCTGCCAGGACCAACGATACCCATCGGTTTCGTTCCCGAAGAATATCCATGAGTTTCTGATCGCGCCTGAAGTTAGATCATTTTGTCGCCCCGACATCAGAGAATCTGATGTTTATAGTTTAATTAGTGTCAGTTATCTATTTAAGAAAGTCATTAATTTCCTGAACTATTCTGTGAACTGGTATAATCTCCAAGATCTGACGTCTCCCTGTGAATAGCTCGTTGTCTGCCTCCAGGCCTGAGCTGGCAGAATTGATGTTATCAACGTGTATATTCCACCTTTTCCTGGCAAGCTCAACCTCTGATTAGATTGTATGAATAGACATAGGAAATTACCCTGATCAGGAATACCGGAGTTCATAATTAAGTATACGGTGATCCAAAATGGTAGAGAAGTTTTGTTGTTGGTGAGATTGACCTTTCTGGCATGAATATGGAGGCCCAAGCTGCCAGCAGGTGCACGTATATACCTCTACACGAGGGAGAATCACGCATTCGTGACTCTTCTTCCACGTCTACAGGTATGTTCACGTGTGTTCCACGCCGCCATATTAACTCAGTTTAACTTAGTCATTTTTGCGAATATCAGTGTTCATGTTTCAACATAGTACCTTCAGTGCCAATTAAGTCAAGTAAAGTAGAGCTCTAGCTATCGTCTGAACCGGTGCCAGATGTATGTTTTGTATAGTGAAGTTAAATATTCACGCATTCGTGACTCTTCTTCCACGTCTACAGACGCGGATGTGTTAGCCACTCTCCTGAAGGTCGATAGCTACCTATGGGCACCATGGTTCTTAGAGACTGTCTCTAAGAGGGCGCATTTAGAACCCCAGGACACGATTCCCCCGGGAAGCGCCCTCACCACTCTGCCAGTGTGTAACGAGTCAACCTCCCTGAGTCCACCTAGCGAGCGAGCCTTCAGCTGGGCGGCCGCTGTAAACAACTGTGCCCGCTGACTCCACCTGGAGATTGTGCTTCATCTATGGCATGGAGCTGTGTCCGCCCATGTTTGGAGGGATAACTAGCAGAAATATAGTATCCCGGGTTAAGTATTGAACCCCTGAATGAGAGTTCAAGGTACCAGGTGGTTCCTTGTGAAGTGATAAGAATTATGGTATGTTACTAATTGTGGAATTTCCCAGAGTGATATGTATTCATCTGTAATACCCATGAAATAATAACCTGAGAGTATGAGGTTCTAACCACGAATTGAGAAGGTAATTTGTTCCTTGTTAAAGTAAGACCTGCGGGTCCAGGGTTATTGACAGTGTGTGTAAGCATTTCTAAATCTTACTTGTCACAGAAATACTACAACAATGTCCAATAAAGTAATGAGTATTTGGAGGTATTTAATGAGGTAATAAGTTCTTGAAGTGTTTGATGACTTAAGAAACAAATTGCAGTTGCTTTGTCTGAGTGAATCTAAGATGTATCTTCTCCACTCACTGTATTAATAAATATTGAGTTGGTAATCTGAGTATCACCACTCTACTCCTTCTAAACATTGGTTCCCAGAAAATAATACTTACTCACGTGCCTATACATCTACTACACTACCCAAAACCCTTCCATGAGTTCTGTTATATAATGAAAAGTCTGGGTGGTGGCAGCTACCCTTTGTAAGTATAAAAAGTGTTGTACTAAGAATAACATGGTTCCCCAGACTAACCCATGTATAAGAATAGACATAAAACAAAGTATACTTCAGAAAGGTAAGAACATTGAAACTGAGAATACAATCTATATGAAAGGAAATGAAAAGAAAGATCATTGACTTGGAAAACAGTAAAGAAGCATAAGAGTTACTTATATAAGAATATAAGGTATAGAGATAAAGAACATATAAGAATATAAGTAAGAATATATAAGAATAAATATATATATGTAAAGAATGGAAGAAGAATAAGTATATAAAACAGGGTACTCATTGGAAGAATGCTACATAGAACAAATAAGTATATGAGTAAATAGAATACTAACAGAAAAGAATAGCTGGATGGTAAATTATTGAAAAGAGGAAACTCGGCCCGTTACAATATAACTATTACAGCAGTACACTAGAGCCTCTCGTTGCCTCCCACCGACAGCTGTGTGTGTGGTGATCCCAGAAGACGACCATGACTAAAAACTCCAACGTTTCTCCAATTTACTCAAGACAGGATATTGATGCTCGAGCGGCCATGGAGGTCTGTAAGAACCTGAAGGGAGTGAAGTGTTGGAGGGTGAGGTGTGTGGGTGTCTCCCTCCCTTACCTGCCATGTTGGAGGGTGAGGTGTGTGGGCGTCCCTCCCTCACCTGTTATACTGGAGAACAACCTAACCTAACCTAACGACAGTAGGATGATTTAACCCAGATTAGGATTTTTTAGTATCATCTGCCCATAATAATAATAATAATAGAGCTGGCCGTGGTATTCTTCCAACACTGTTAATAATCAATCAATTTTGTACGCCTGTCATGGTGGTCTTGATGTCTGATTGGTTAATAATACCTTCCCTAGTTAATCCACAGATTTGATTGGTTAATAACATCTCACTTAGTTAATCCACGGTTCTGATTAGTTAATAACATCTCGCTTAGTTAATCCACAGTTCTGATTGGGTAATATAGCCTCCCTGACCGTCACACGTGGGTTGAGTGTGGACAAGTTGATGTTTATACATAAATACACAGTTCAGCCTTGTCACCTAGTATACATAGTTGAGCCTTGTCACCTAGTATGCATAGTTGAGCCTTGTCACCTAGTATACATAGTTCAGCCTTGTCACCGAGTATACATAGTTCAGCCTTGTCGCCTAGTATACATAGTTCAGCCTTGTCACCGAGTATACATAGTTCAGCCTTGTCACCTAGTATACATAGTTCAGCCTTGTCACCGAGTATACATAGTTCAGCCTTGTCACCTAGTATACATAGTTGAGCCTTGTCACCTAGTATACATAGTTCAGCCTTGTCACCTAGTATACATAGTGTTGGTCAAGTCTTGTGCACTTGTAAGTATACTAACAAAAATAAACGATAAAATTAATATGTTTTTGGCTTTAATATATAATTGTAGACATCATATTCTACCCAGAGTTTGTTTAGTTGTCCCTGGAAAGTCAATATTAAGCGTATGACCAAATATTTAGTTTTAGATGAGTGACACATCAACTCACGCCAAGGTACTGAGAGAAAACGGGGACGAATAAGTTTAACGGGTACTACTATATATTTAAAAAAAATCTGATGACTCCTGTATCTTTAAATTTACGTTGTTAATATATGCCTATATTTAAATAGTTATTTTGTTACTTTAATTTATTTTTCCCTATACTATACTGTAGTTTCTTAAATGTAGTCCTTGGAAATAGATGTTGCTAAATAATGATGAATAATTTAATTAATTTTATTATTTAATTCCATTAATATGCATAAAAGAACATTCTGTATATGATAAATAGACGTCCACATAAAACTAAAAAAAACATAAATATTTATCATATTTCATTTCATACCTTTCTTTTCTTACAGTGTTAAACGAGCTCAGGAAGACTTTGGAGCTCAAGAATCCGTGACGTCATGAAAAACGCTTCGTTTGAGTAGAACGTAAACAAACAAACCTTCGCCTTCCACAACAACAAGAGGGAGGACGATGTGTTGTGTGGCAGCACCCGAGTTGAATTGAAGAAGTATATTTATATCAAAGTGAGTATAAATATTCAGGTTTTTAGACACAGAACATTATGGACTATAGTGAAATAATAATTGATCGATGGTGTTCTGGAGACCCAACTTGTGCAGCCCGAGTGACATTTAAATCCCGTGCCGTGTTATTGTTTTGAAAATACACCGTTGAGTGGCATGGGTTTTAAATATGGAACACAAGTATTGGATACGTTAGAGTATACCGTAGAATAAACTTAATTAAATAACTACAGAACACCCGTGCATTAGCTAACATAGAGAGAGTATTATGATTACAGAGCGTTGGTGAACTGTGTAATGGTGGTTAAAAATATCCATAGGGATATTTTGGAATGTGAACAGAAATCCATAACTCTTGGTAAACGAGTCGTATCTTCTTGTATTAATATTACGTACAGTGGACTAGTGTGTTAAGGTCAGTGAACAGGTGAGACACTTGTGCTGAATGTGTAAACAAAGATGTCTGCCGGGAAATTTTAACTCCAAGGAGAATACTTTAATGTACATAAACTGTAAATAAAAGTGTACCATCTAATAGAAAATGATTTATAAGGAATGTGATATATTACCTGAAACTGATGCAATACCGAGACCAATTTGTGTAACGAGATATTGAAGAACTGAAACAATTGTGATACTGAAAATACATTTTTAAACAAAATTAATTGTGAAATACTGAGAAAATATTTTGCAATACTAAAAAAACCAGTTTATCATACCAAGTCAGTGAGAATATAACTGCCATTTCCTCAACACCTCAACGAGTGACTAACAATGGCGTGCCATCCATCACACCCGCCACGGGATAACCACAAGGTAAGTCCACCCACTGTTATTAAACGGTACTCTTAACATTATATTCTTTTCTTAGTAAATCACTTTGCTGGAGGTAAAAGAGACGGTCGCCACGTTTTTCCCGATATTTTTTCTTCGTGGTGTTACTTAGCAGCGTATCTTGTTGGGAAGGGAAAGTGTAAGATATTTAGAAAGAGACGTATTTGTAGTCATTGCAATTATATGTGTAAGGTGTGTTGGGGTGTGTAGGCCGTGGGTAATGTGTAAGGTGTGTTGGGGTGTGTGGCGTGGGTAATGTGTAAGGTGTGTTGGGGTGTGAGTCTGGCGTGGGTAATGTGTAAGGTGTGTTGGGGTGTGTGGGTAATGTGTAAGGTGTTGTGGGGTGGGTGTGTGTAATAATAATAATAATTAACGGTTTATTGAAAGAGCATGGCAGCCGGAAGGCTGAAAATATACAATTACATAATTGGGGAATGGGTCTCTTGATTCACAAAAGATGTACAAGTAACATAAGTGATACAAATATGACATATAATAATTAGGTGTTGCTAATTTTTACAATGGTTGGGACTGGGCTGTTCTTGTAGCAATCAGTTCGTGCTCATATGGGCTGGATGCGGTTGGGCAGGTGTGTGGCCAGGACAGTAGCTTGGGGCAATTCAGGTTTGCTCCATCCTTCAGGTTAGGTCAGGTGAAGCCGTGAGGTCAGGTCAGGTTAGGTCAGATCCAGCCACAATCAGTATTGCTGTGTTTTTGAGCTTTTCCTTCGAGTTGAAATTGCCACTTTTGTATATCACTTGTGGGTTAATCGTCAATCTTTGCACTGTACTGTTGGTGTGAGGATGTAATGGTCATGACGGCTAACCTGAAAACCTTAAGGATTCATATTACGCTCAAACGTCCACAAAACCTTCCGAGTCCCCCAGTGGAAACGTCTCCCGTTCTCTGTTTCCCCCGTCTTGGTCTATGGGAGTAGACGCTG
>CAUDMG010000460.1:0-14972 GCA_958450375.1 Homarus gammarus
CGGTTCAGTTCTGGTGCCCCTATTATAGAATGGATATAAATTCACTAGAGTCGGTGCAGCGAAGAATGACAAAAATGATTCCGGGACGTAGAAACCTTCCATATCAGGATAGGTTAAAGAAACTTAACTTGCATTCCCTAGAAAGACGAAGACTGCGGGGAGATATGATAGAAGTATTTAAGTGGGTGAAAGGAATCAATAAAGGGGATATAGATAAAGTTCTTATAATATCCGAGCAGGATAGGACTCGGAGCAACGGATTCAAGTTGGATAAGTTTAGGTTTAGGAGGGAGATAGGAAGAAACTGGTTCACAAATAGGGTGGTGGACGAGTGGAACAAGCTTAGCAACTTTGTAGTAAGTGCGGGAACTCTGGAAAGTTTCAAAAGGAGGCTAGATAGATTCATGGATGATAGAGAGTGGTAGTAACTGTCGACAGGAGCTGCCATGCACAGGCCAACCGGCCTATTGCAGACTCCTTATTTTCTTATGTTCTTATGTTCTTAAGATGATGGCCAGGTATATTGTCAGGTGTATAAACCTAACCTAACCTATACTACAGGAGTCAATTACCACCATCACTACCTGGTCACCTACCTGGTCTCCTGCCTGGTCACCTGCCTGGTCACCTACCTGGTCACCTACATGGTCACCTACCTGGTCATCTCAGGTAGTACAGGTAACAGTATTGTACAGTTTGGGCTTCTCGTCATCTGGGTTACCGTGTATGAATGTCTGTCCGTGATCTACTGTACGTGTTCGTAGTCACCTGGGATGCATGTCCGTGTGATGGTTTGTCTGTCCGTTGCGTGCTAACCAATCACCCTTCCCTTCCCCCCTCCCCCTCCCCCACCTCCCCTCCCTCGTGACTCACTTGTCAGTAATTCCTCTAAAAACTCGACGTGGACGCATCTTATGTTGTTAGTCAGGGTCTCTTTGGCCACACACATACACCAGAGAGTAATGTATATATATATATCATCCATCAATCATGTCAATAATTAATCAATCAACCCACTCATCCATGAATCATTGTAAATCATCCATCAATTCTTGTAAATCATGGCAAATCATCCATCAATCATTGTAAATAATCCATCATAAGAACATAAGAACATAAGAATGGAGGAAACTGCAGCGGGCCTATTGACCCATACTGGGCAGTCCCCTTTATACCCAACCCCTATTGTTCATTTTAGCATCCAACCAATGTTTGAAGCTATTCAGCATATTCGAGTTAATGATGATATTTGGTAACTTGTTCCATTCATCCATTACTCTGTTTCCAAACCAGTGTTTACCTATTTCACGCCGAAATCTAAATTTGTCTAATTTAAAACCATTGTTACGATTTCGCTCCTGGTTGGATAGTTTGAGTACCTTTGTAATGTCCCCTGTGTTTAACCCTGACTTCCATTTATACACCTCTATCATGTCGCCCCTCACTCTACGTCTCTCGTGGGAGTGCAAATTAAGATGCTTTAACCTGTCTCTGTACTCAAGGTTCCTGATGCCCGGGATTAGTCTTGTCATTCTCCTCTGAATTCTTTCTAGGGATTCTATATCCATTCTGTAATACGGTGACCAGAATTGAACTGAGTAATCCAAGTGGGTGTCTCCCAAGAGCAAGATATAGTTTCAGGATAACCTCCCTAGTCTTGTAACTAACACTCCTTTGTATGAACTCAAGTACTTTATTAGCCTTGTTTCGAGCAAAAACACATTGTTTACTTGGCTTAAGATTCCTACTTATCATTACTCCTAAATCTCTCTCGCAGTCGGATTCCACAATGGCATCGTTGTTCATCTGGTAACTGGTTTCCCTGTTTACATCTCCTATACTGAGTACTTTACATTTGTCCACATTGAATTTCATCTGCCATTTTTCCGACCATTCGAAAAATTTGTTTAGATCTTCCTGTAGTTTTGCAGAGTCCGCTTCAGATTTAATTATCTGTTGTTACCTACGTGTTTTCTTACCTGTTCTTACCTGTGTCTTGATATTTGCCTTGCGGTGACCAGGGTGAGTTAGAAGTAATTGTCAACGAATGATGTAACATAGATAATTAATTTTTAAAGACATTATTTTTTCTCTTTCTTTCTTTAATTAGTTGTCTTTATCTGTGATCGATCACTCAATCATAGTAAGGTACCGTCCTTACATCTCCTAGCGACCACGCACACACACACACACACACACACACACACACACACACACACACACACTTATTAAAACTTATAAACAACAACAAAAAACGTAATAAACTCCTAAGAACCGATTAAACAGGATACCCCCCCTTATGGCTTCGAATCAATTTATGTTTACAAATTGAGGTCGTTTGTGGTCCTGACACGTCGGAAAGGCCACAGAAAACGGAACGTCATGATGGATAACTTCACTAGAATCTGTCATTGTCTGCGGAACCCAAATGGCCAGTCAATTATTCATTATCAATCGTATCTCACTTTACACAATTCCTTATCAAGATTAAATTATACTAAAAACGCGTTATTATGAGAGTAATACACTAGATAATAATACTTGGTTATTATACTCGTTTATGGTGAATGTGTAGATGAATGTTACCATGAAAGAGTCTACATTATGTTCGGTAGTAGCGGGTAGACTAGTTTGTTAGTTAGTGGGCAGCAGGGGTAAGCTTCCATCATCTCAGTGGACCACATACGTTCTACATCAACGAATCATGTTTTTTTATCAATTCACCCAGGGAACGAGACAGGTTCGTTCATTGAGTCTCATGAAGCTCCGACACACAGAACGATACAGTACACTCGAGTCTTCTCACAGTAACGAGACAGGTTTGTTCACCGAGTCTCGTAAAGTTCCGACACACAGAACGATACAGTACACTCGAGTCTTCTCACAGTAACGAGACAGGTTCGTTCACTGAGTCTCATGAAGCTCCACCATTTGCTTTGTGCTGAGCTGCGACGGTCAGTTAGTTTGTCGCTGTTGTCGCGTTAACAAGTGTCACTGTGAACTGTTTATAAAGTGCAACAGGAAAGTGGTATTAAGTGTCATCGTTTGTGAAGGAAGATAAGACTAAGAGGTAAGTGGTGGTCAATAAGGGTTATATCTGTTGTGGTTAATGAGGCCGGTGTAAGCAGGAGCTGACTCACCTCCTCCCCATAACACAACCAACAGGTGTATATCATTAACTTATTCACCTTCACAATAAACTCTTACCATCACTAACAGTTCACACGACCTTACTGGGCGGAGTACATAGACATATTATTAGAGTTATATGGGAAATAATCAAGTTTTCTGCCTTGTTTTGACAAAATGGCGTCCCGGTCACCAGCTGTCACTGAAAACTGAGACGGCGACTTTCAGAAGGATTTGTTCTATTTCGTTCATTGCTCATTCCTTCCACAGGTGATCTTTACCATTATAGTAAATATTTTATTAAAGAGGCGACAACCTTTTATTTTAATTTTTAGTGGGCAGGGCATGAAGGATGAGGGAAATTTTGAGGTAAAAATTGAAAAACTGATCATATGACACTAAAATAACGTCTCTATCGTCTCTATGTGCTTTGAACGCGAGGAAATTAATTATTTACCGTAAATATTCCTCAGAAACATCTGCTGATTCACCGTGAGTTGTCATTTGTTTACAATCAACCTGCTCGGTCCAGAGTACTCTGACGTCCACAAAAAATCGTAAAATTAAACCATGACGATTCAACAAATTTGCTTTCATTGGTACCAGATATTAAAATAATTACTTTGTTTAATATGACGAGCTAGAAAGTTAGGTTAGGTTAGGATTCTTTGGTTGGTTAGGTCAGATTCTATTTGGCGCAGGTAAATGTCGCCTCTTTAAAATACTTACTATTATGATAAAAGTAACTGTGGCTCCCTCCCTCACCTCACTCCCTGCACCTCCCTCACCTCACTCCCTGCACCTCCCTCCTTCACCTCCCTCCCTCACCTCACTCCCTGCACCTTCCTCACCGGGAAATTGTTAATGTAGGTTTGTGAGTGAGTGAGTTTATGTGGCCATTATGACTTGTACTTTGCTGTGGAAATTTATATCAAGGAGCTGTACTGATCCTTGAGAGATGGCCGTATCGACCATCTCTTGAGTTAGTGTTTATAGGATAAAGTTGTATATAATTAGAGTAATAAAAGCAGAGCTGTTGCCTGATTGATGATTGTTGTTTCAGGCAGGATGGTCCATGGTCCAAGACACAACGGGTGATGTTCGTGTTCTGGGTAATAAGTTCAATATACAGGAGCGAACACAAACACCTGTATAGTTTTGTAGGTTCGATTTACTGGATAAGAGATATGTACACAAGGAGAGTAGCGCTCTTCAACCTGTCCGCTGGTCAACTGCTCTATAGACGACGTATGGCAAGTGATTCATTAGCAGCTTCCATGCGTCGCCAGGCACATTAATTAAGCATGTGGGACATTGATAAATACATTGCCACACGCTACTAGCTAGGCTAAATAAATAATACATAAATGGAGCACATACATAATATACATAGCATAATATAAATACAGCATACAGAATATACATACACCTCCCTCCCCCCTATACGCTCATAGCAAAGTCTTGAGCGGACCTTTTCTTTTGGATCCGTTCTGAGCGTCGAGGGACTAGATCACTGGGAAGGGTATGGGACTCAACACTGGTGGCGGGGTCAGCAGAAGGCATTGTTACGGGGCGGAGAAAACGGTGGTTCCTCCACCACACACGACCACTGGGTAACCGCACCTGGTAGTCCCGTGACCTACCGAGACCCATGACTACGCCTACTTTGTCCCAACGTAGGGAGGTCGGGTCCTGAACACGGACTTGGGTGCCGACACTCAACCTGGGGAGAGAACGGGCGTGGTCGTTGTAGCGGGCGACGACGTCCTGAACACGTTCGGCGGCTCGGCGATCACAATCCTCTGTCTTGGCCTGCCACTCCTTGGAAAAGGATTGAGGGTGAGCAGGGACACAAGAACGAAGGGGGCGTCCATACAAAACCTGGGCAGGGGAGCGTCCGGTGTAGTTAGGTGTGTTGCGGAGTTCAAGAAGACCCCGGTCGAAGGCCTCGCAGTCAATGTTCCCATGAGGGGCCACCTTAAGGATGAGGTGCTTCAGGGATTTGACAGCAGCCTCAGCGTGGCCGTTGGACTGCGGGTAATGGGGAGATGACAACACATGCCGGACTCCCCATCGGTCGAGGAACACAGCAAAGTCCCGGCTTGTGAACTGAGGCCCTCCGTCGGTTCGCAGGCGCACAGGAACGCCCACGTCACGGAAGTAGTGGCGGAACTTGCTGATGGTGGCGGCAGACGTCGTGTCATTACCGCACTTGATGACAACCGGCCAACCAGAGAGACTGTCGATGATAACAAGGAAGGACTTTCCTGACACAGAGAAAAAGTCGGCTGACACAGACTCAAAGGGGCGGGTGGGGTTGTCGTCACTCATGAAGGGTTCCTGCTGCTGGCTGGGTTGTAATACTTGGCAGGGCTCACACGCACGGACAACATTGGAGATGTCCGAGTTGATGCCGGGCCAGAACACAGTCTGTCGTGCACGTCGTTTGGTGGCCTCAGCTCCACTGTGACTGTCGTGAAGGTGAGCCAAGGCGTGGGGACGTGAAGCAGCAGGGACAACTACCGAAGGAGAGGTGTCACTGACCAGAGGTAGGGGTAGGGCGGCAGCAGGGTAGTTGCTGCTCCCTTCGTGCACCCTGTTGGCGTATTTTACCTCGAGAATCGGTGTTGGGAAGTCCTGGGAGATGATGGCCAACTCTTGACAATGTCTGTAGGACAGCAAAGGAGTCGGGACACCGTTATGCACATCAATCCAGGCTTGACACGACCTGTTGCCAAAGGTGACTTGTGCTTGGAGTGAACCCAGGGCCGGGGTCATCTGTGAACCATCTGCCATAAAGCGGAGATCCTTGGGGGGCGGTCCTAGATCACTTGGAGAGAGCCCCAAGCATTGCAAATGCTGGGGACCGATGACTGTAGCATCAGCGCCGGTGTCGGGCAACATCTGAAGACGGGATGACACACTGCGGTAGGTCACAATGACACTGATGTACTGGGGGACTTTGGTCCTGGGACGCGGGGGGAGCACACATTCCTAATATGGCTCGAGCGTTGTCCAGGGTCGTCATGCTTCTGATTGGAAGACTGTGGGCGGCCCTCTCTGGTGGAAGGGAGCTGAAGCTTCCGCCGACGCTGTCCCTTGGGTTTGTTGGAAGGGCAACACTTGTCATAGTGGCCCAGACGACTGCACACATTGCACTGGACGCGTTTGGCTGGGCACCGTACTGTGAGTGACCAGTGGCCCTTACGGTCACAACTGTTGCATGTAGACTCAGCAGCTGGACACACCTGTGTTCCGTGCTGCTTACCACAGTTGTTACAAAATGAACCGGGCGTGGACGTGGTGGGCGAAGGCGTAGGAGCAGACTTCTTGTCCTTTTTGTACCGGGACACAGCGCGTACAGCTGTAGGGGGAGCTCGGATGGCAGAGGTGGCACACCTGGCAGCCTCATAGGAGCGACATATCGTCAACACATCCTTGAGAGAAGAGGAAGAGTCGAGGGAGGTGAGGCGTTGGACAAGTTCCTCGTCCTTAACACCCATCTGGATCACCTGCTTCAACTGGGTCTCCTCGCACTGCTGGTGGTGGCCTAGACATATATCTACCTCTTCCGAGGCTCTCTTAAGACGTACATAAAAGGCGTCAAAAGTCTCACCCTCCATCTGTCTGCAGCTAAACAATTCCCTCCTGCGCAGAGCTTCATTCTGCTGTCCTTTGATGTGCCGTTGTAGAATGTCCAGTACCTCCTCTACAGACAGCGAAGAGGTCGGAGGTACCTGCAGCGTATGTTCTAAGACACGCTGAATTTCCAAGGACAGGCACATACGCAGCTGGATGAGTTGTTTAGGCTGTGACAAACTCTGGAGATCCACCATTGTAGCATAATCAGTCCACCGTCGCCGCCATTCACGAAAAGTCTGGAAATTCACATCAGGCTTCAAGATGGGCGGTGTTTGAGCTGCTTCTTTAGATGGGGCTGGTGGGCGTGAAGAGAGCATTGATGAGGTATCTGAACCATTCAGTACCGAGGCAGTGTTAGAGCCAGGGGCTTGATTAACAGTGAGGCGAGATATCAAAGCTTCAAACCGTGCACTGTCATCCAATCTCCGTTGGTGGTCTTTCTCTGCCTCTGCTTGCCTTCTGTGTTCATCCGCCACACGTCTGTTAGCTTCATCCTCGCGCCTTTCATCTCTCATAAACTTCATTAAAGCAATTATCTCTGGAGACAACGCTGAATATCGAGGTGAAGGGCTGCGCGATGTTGTGGGAGCTGGATCGTCATGGTCAGCCTGGTCATCCATCTCTGCGGAGCTATCATCCGACTGACTCATCCGGGCGCTGGCTCCACGGCTACGTAAGGCACGAGACATAACTACTTCATCTGTGTACTGTGTCTAAATCAGTGTTGACCAGTCAGCCCGTCGTATCAACAAGATCTCAGATAAAAAATTAATTAAATACACAGATAAGTAGATTATATATGTTAGGTTCTGAATAATAAGTTCTATATACAGGAGAGAACACAAACACCTGTATAGTTTTGTAGGTTCGGTTTACTGGATAAGAGTATGTACACAAAGGGAAGCAGCACTCTCCCCGGCTAGGCTCCTGCTGGTCAACTGCTATAGGCGACGTATGGCAAGTGATACATTAGCAGCTTCCATACGTCGCCAGGCACATTAATTAGGCATGTGGGATATGGTAATAACATTGCCACACGCTGCTAGCTACATAAATGGAGCACATACATAATATACATACATAATATATAATCCAGCATACATAATATACATACACCTCCCTCCCCCCTATACGCTCATAGCAAAGTCTTGAGCGGACCTTTTCTTTTGGATCCGTTCTGAGCGTCGAGGGACTTCATCACTGGGAAGGGTATGGGACTCAACACTGGTGGCGGGGCCAGCAGAAGGCATTGTTACGGGGCGGAGAAAACGGCGGTTCCTCCACCACACACGACCACTGGGTAACCGCACCTGGTAGTCCCGTGACCTGCCGAGACCCATAACTACGCCTACTTTGTCCCAACGTAGGGAGGTCGGGTCCTGAACACGGACTTGGGTGCCGACACTCAACCTGGGGAGAGAACGGGCGTGGTCATTGTAGCGGGCGACGACGTCCTGAACACGTTCGGCGGCTCGGCGATCACAATCCTCTGTCTTGGCCTGCCACTCCTTGGAGAAGGATTGAGGGTGAGCAGGGACACAAGAACGAAGGGGGCGTCCATACAAAACCTGGGCAGGGGAGCGTCCGGTGTAGTTAGGTGTGTTGCGGAGTTCAAGAAGACCCCTGTCGAAGGCCTCGCAGTCAATGTTCCCAGAAGGGGCCACCTTAAGGATGAGGTGCTTCAGGGATTTGACAGCAGCCTCAGCGTGGCCGTTGGACTGCGGGTAATGGGGCGATGACAACACATGCCGGACTCCCCATCGGTCAAGGAACACAGCAAAGTCCCGGCTTGTGAACTGAGGCCCTCCGTCGGTTCGCAGGCGTACAGGAACGCCCACGTCACGGAAGTAGTGGCGGAACTTGCTGATGGTGGCGGCAGACGTCGTGTCATTACCGCACTTGATGACAACCGGCCAACCAGAGAGACGGTCGACGATAACGAGGAAGGACTTTCCTGACACACAGAAAAAGTCGGCCGACACAGACTCAAAGGGGCGGGTGGGGTTGTCGTCACTCATAAAGGGTTCCTGCTGCTGGCTGGGTTGTAATACGTGGCGGGGCTTACACACCTGGACAGCATTGGAGATGTCGGGGTCGATGCCAGGCCGGAACACAGTCTGTCTTGCACGCCGTTTGGTGGCCTCGGCTCCACAGTGACTGTCGTGGAGGCGAGCCAAGGCGTGGAGACTTGAAGCAGCAGGGACAACTACCGAAGGAGAGGTGTCACTGGCCAGAGGTAGGGGTAGGGCGGCAGCAGGGTAGTTGCTGCTCCCTTCGTGCACCCTGTTGGCGTGTTTTACCTCGAGAATCGGTGTTGGGAAGTCCTGGGAGATGATGGCCAACTCTTGGCAATGTCTGTAGGACAGCAAAGGAGTCGGGACGCCATTATGCACATCAATCCAGGCTTGACACGACCTGTTGCCAAAGGTGACGTGTGCATAGAGTGAACCTAGGGCCGGGGTCATCTGTGAACCATCTGCCATAAAGCGGAGATCCTTGGGGGGCGGTCCTAGATCACTTGGAGAGAGCCCCAAGCATTGCAAATGCTGGGGACCGATGACTGTAGCATCAGCGCCGGTGTCGGGCAACATCTGAAGACGGGATGACACACCGCCGTAGGTCACGATGACGCTGATGTACTGGGGGACTTTGGTCCTGGGACGCGGGGGGGAGCACACATTCCTAATGTGGCTCGAGCGTTGTCAGGAGTCGTCGTGCCTCTGATTGGAAGGCTGTGGGCGGCCCTCTCTGGTGGAAGGGGGCTGAAGCTTCCGCCGACGCGGTCCCTTGGGTATGTTGGAAGGGCAACACTTGTCATAGTGGCCCAGACGACCACACACATTGCACTGGACGCGTTTGGCTGGGCACCGTACTGTGAGTGACCAGTGGCCCTTACGGTCACAACTGTTGCAGGTAGACTGAGCAGCTGGACACACCTGTGTTCCGTGCTGCTTACCACAGTTGTTGCAAAATAAACCGGGCGTGGACGTGGTGGGCGAAGGCGTAGGAACAGACTTCTTGTCCTTCTTGTACCGGGACACAGCGCGTACAGCTGTAGGGGGAGCACGGATGGCAGAGGTGGCACACCTGGCAGCCTCATAGGAGCGACATATCGTCAACACATCCTTAAGAGAAGAGGAAGAGTCGAGGGAGGTGAGGCGTTGGACAAGTTCCTCGTCCTTAACACCCATCAGGATCACCTGCCTCAACTGGGTCTCCTCGCACTGCTGGTGGTGGCCTGGACATATATCTACCTCTTCCGAGGCTCTCTTAAGACGCACGTAAAAGGCATCAAAAGACTCACCCTCCATCTGTCTGCAGCTAAACAATTCCCTCCTGCGCAGAGCTTCATTCTGCTGTCCTTTGATGTGCCGTTGTAGAACGTCCAGTACCTCCTCTACAGACAGCAAAGAGGTTGGGGGTACCTGCAACGTATGTTCCAAGACACGCTGAATTTCCAAGGACAGGCACATACGCAGCTGGATGAGTTGTTTAGGCTGTGACAAACTCTGGAGATCCACCATTGTAGAATAATCAGTCCACCGTCGCCGCCATTCACGAAAAGTCTGGAAAGTCTCATCAGGCTTCAAGATGGGCGGCGTTTGAGCTGCTGCTTTAGGTGGGGCTGGGGGGCGTGAAGGAAGCATGGATGAGGTATCTGAACCAGTCAGTACCGAGGCAGTGTTAGAGCCAGGGGCTTGGTTAACAGTGAGGCGAGATATCAAGGCTTCAAACCGTTCACTGTCTTCCAATCTCCGTTGGTGGTCTCGTTCTGCCTCTGCTTGCCTTCTGTGCTCATCCGCCAAACGTCTGTGGGCTTCATCCTCGCGTTTCTCATCTCTCATAAACTTCAGTAAAGCAATTATCTCTGGAGACAACGCTGAATATTGAGGTGAGGGACTGCGCGATGTGGGGGCTGGAGCGTTGTGGCCGGCCTGGTCATCCATCTCTGCGGGGCTATCACCCGCCTGACTCATCCAGGCGCTGGGTCCACGGCTACGTAAGGCATGAGACATAACTACTTCCTCTGTGTACTATGTCTTAAATCAGTGTTGACCGGTCAGCCCGTCGTATCAACAAGATTTCAGACAAAATATTAATTAAATACACAGATAAGTAGGTTATATATATAAAATATATATAAGGAAGCCGCGCGGTCAGCGAGTGTTAGTACATGTATGTGCGTGAGTGTGTGTCCCGGGCGGGCAAAGCGTCTCGCCCCAGCTGTGAGGGGGGGTGGAGGGAGAGGCGCGGCGACTCCCAGTCAGTCCAGTTACCCTCAGAACGCGGTCAGAGACGGGTGCACTGAACTCTACTCCTTACAAATGCCCAGAACGTGCCGTATACCTTGGGAATCCTTTAGAACAAGGTCACACATGAATGGCACGAAACACACAATGCTCTAAACACTTCACAGAAAATCACTGTCACTGACACTGCTCAAAGTTGCTAAATTCTTCGAGGAGAGGTGGGGCGCGGGAGTTGACCCAAGCGAGAGTCCATAGAGTCCATAGCCGGCTTTCCACAAACTTTGCACTATCACTCGTAATTATCCAGTAAGATCGGATCACTGCGCCATGTTAGGTTCTGAATAATAAGTTCTATATACAGGAGAGAACACAAACACCTGTATAGTTTTGTAGGTTCGGTTTACTGGATAAGAGTATGTACACAAAGGGAAGCAGCACTCTCCCCGGCTAGGCTCCTGCTGGTCAACTGCTATAGGCGACGTATGGCAAGTGATACATTAGCAGCTTCCATACGTCGCCAGGCACATTAATTAGGCATGTGGGATATGGTAATAACATTGCCACACGCTGCTAGCTACATAAATGGAGCACATACATAATATACATACATAATATATAATCCAGCATACATAATATACATACAATATATATAAAATATATATAAGGCAATCGCCGCGGTCAGTGTGTGTGTACGTGTGTGTGTGCGTGTGTCCCGGGCAGTGAGAGCAGTCTCCTCGAGCTGTGAAGGGGTGTGGAGACGACGCTGTGAGGGGGGTGGAGAAGACGACTAGCGGCAGTTACCCTCCAGGCTTCGCAAGGGGAGGTGTACTGAAGTCTACTCCTTACAAATGCCCAGAACATGCCGTGTACCTTCGGAATCCTTTAGAACAAGGTCACACATGAATGGCACGAAACACACAATGCACTAAACACTTCACAGAAAATCACTGACACTGCTCAAAGTTGCTAAATTCTTCGAGGAGGGGTGGCGGGCGGCGGTTGACACAGGGCAAGGGGTCCATAAGCCGGCTTTCCACAAACTTTGCACTGTCACTCGTAATTATCCAGTAAAACCGGTTCACTGCGCCATGTTCGTGTTCTGGGTAATAAGTTCAATATACAGGAGCAAACACAAACACCTGTATAGTTTTGTAGGTTCGATTTACTGGATAAGAGATATGTACACAAGGAGAGTAGCGCTCTTCAACCTGTCCGCTGGTCAACTGCTCTATAGACGACGTATGGCAAGTGATACATTAGCAGCTTCCATACGTCGCCAGGCACATTAATTAAGCATGTGGGACATTGATAAATACATTGCCACACGCTACTAGCTAGGCTAAATAAATAATACATAAATGGAGCACATACATAATATACATAGCGTAATATAAATACAGCATACAGAATATACATACAGGTGATACCAAGGCTTCCTCTACCACCAGGACAAGGTGAGCATTACTTCTGCTGATGTTATAATGACAGGATGGACAGGTGTCTTAATTAATTTCTCAGGGCAGATTCTTTATGGTCTCATTTGTTGTTATGCATAAATGTTTATCTAAAGGAGAGAAGGAAATTTTTTTGGATATATACTGTAGTTTTCTTTCAGAACTTAATGATCTTTCCCCATGAAGGCTGAACTTCTAAACCAATAATGATGACAGACAACACGAACTAACAAAACCATATTGATTTGGTTAGGGTTGGTTAGTTTCTATTGCCAGTCGTATAAGTGGTGAAAGTTTCCTTAACCTTTACACAAAAGAAAACAAATCTAAGCGTAAAGTGGGAAGGAAAGTTAATCTGATGGTTTTGTTTTCCAGGGAGGTGAAAGTTAACAGCTCATGGAGGGACCGTAACACAACGCAACACACTTCAGGTATGTCCAAGTTAGTTTTATGTCAGGTATCGTTGTTATTGTACTCACTCGTTCGTGAGTCTTGTGTCATCACTGAGTAAATCGTCCTTACCTCTCGTGTTGAAGATCGTGATCATATCTGTTGCATAAAATCACTCCGGAAATTTTCGTGATCCATTGATTTTCTAGGTAGTGGCTTCCGTATATCGTTAATTAAATAAAATAAAATAACTTTCCAGTCTTTGTGTTATTAATACAGGATTTTTTTAGTGATTTACCAGCCCAGCCATCATGTATCGTCTTAGAACTGACATGTTGTTCAGTGTTTCATGTCATTACCAAAGATCAAGGCCCAATGTGTATCATAATATGCAAAACTCAATCTGGATACAGTCAGATGCTGGTGATCTTTCCCGGATCGAGGAGGACGTCTCTTAGTTGTCTGGTTCTTCCTTTAATACGTCCCTCCAGTTTGTTGTGGTCTTCCTCCCTCATGAGCGCTGGTTGTTATTTGAAGAACACTTAATGATCCTACTAGATTCTCGTGTTTTACTTCCCAAATACAATATATCGCGATAAAATATGGTGTTCCTGTCAGGCACGAACTGTTTCCCAACATTGTCTTGTTCACCAAAGGCTCTTCAGTTGTTAACGGCCACAACTAAAGTCGAAAACCTGTATTGATTTTTTTTTTTACTGTGCTTTTGAAGTAGATGGCTGCATCCTGTTGAACCTGTCTCTCTTGTTTACCGTCTAGAAACTTACTGGTGGAAAATTATAGTTATCACTCCTGGGATGTTTTCATTGAAGACGTTTCTGGGTAGATAAAGTCTCTTGAAAGTTTAGGATAGGTCGCTGGTTTACCCTCGGGGCGCCCCTGGTTCACCCTCGGGGCGCCCCTGGTTCACTAGCTGTGATTGAGCACCTAACATTACAGATGGGTAAAGTAAAGATGAACGAGTGCAGTATCTACCTAACCTACAATACCTACCTACCCACCCAGGGCAAAGGCCACACAACCCACACTTCTGACCTATGAACTTGTTATATATTTTTATTTCATGGTTAATTCTTCCCATATTCTTTTTAACTTTGATTTTTTTTTCACGGAAATATTGGCAGAGAAAATGTGTAATATTTAACTCTTGTTTTTTGTTATAGAATGAATGAGTGACCTTTAGTCGACGATGGGGGAGGGAAGGGGAGGAGGGGGGAGCGGGGTGAAGGGGGAGGAATGGGTAGAGGGAGGGTTAAAAGGCCAAAGTTATTATTTTGATCCATCTTTACTCACTTACCACCCCCCCCCCTTCCCGAGACCCCCCTCTCCTTCCCGAGACCCCCCCCCCCCCCCCCCAAAAAAAAAATAAAAAAATACGTTCGTGATAATAATGAAAGGTTAATGACAGGATATAAGGGGCCATAAATTAGGTGAGTTAAGGTATATGACCCGTCTATAAGGGTGTTATGCTCTCTGGTGTCTATGTTGAATTTGTTCTTAAGGTACAGATTGGTTGTTGTGTCCTTCTAGCATTGTGTTGTGTTAAGAGTGTTGTATATAGTGACTGATTCTGAGGCCCTTGCCGCCCCGCCACCCTGCCACCCCGCCACCCTGCCGCCCCTACCCCAGCCGCTCCTGTCACCCTCCTACGCTACCACCCATGCCTCTTTGCCACCCCTGCCACTCTGCCTCTTTCTCTGCCACCCACCTTACCACCCTACCACCCACCTCACCACACTACCACCCACCCTACCACCCTACCACCCACCCCACCACCCTACCACCCACCCCACCACCCTACCACCCACCCCACCACCCTACCACCCACCTTACCACCCTACCACCCACCTTACCACCCACCTTACCATTCTACCACCCACCTTACCACTCAACCACCCACCTTACCACCCTACCACCCACCTTACCACTCTACCACCCACCTCACCACTCTACCACCCACCTCACCACCCTACCACCCACCTCACCACCCTACCACCCACCTCACCACCCTACCACCCACCTTACCACTCTACCACCCACCTCACCACCCTACCACCCACCTCACCACCCTACCACCCACCTCACCACC